>CAWUFW010015166.1:0-374978 GCA_963921515.1 Calotriton arnoldi | reverse complement strand
CTGCACTGCCCTAAACCCTGAAACACCACCCCCTGCATGACCCACTACACTGCCCGAACACCACTGCACTGCCCTAAACCCTGAAACACCATTCCCCCTGCACGACCCCCTACTCTGCCCGAACACTACTGCACTGGCCTAAACCCTGAAACACCATCCCCAGCACGACCCCCTACAATGCACGAACACCCCTGCACTGCCCTAAACCCTGAAACACTACCCCAAGCAAGACCCCCTACACTGGCTGAACACCACTGCACTGCCCTAAACCCTAAAACATCACCCCCAGCAAGACCCCCTACACTGCCCGAACACCACTGCACTGCCCTAAACCCTGAAACACCACCCCCAGCAAGACCCCCTACACTGCCCGAACACCACTGCACTGCCCTAAACCCTGAAACACCAGCCCCAGCACGACCCCCTACATTGCCCGAACACCACTGCACTGCCCTAAACCCTGAAACACCACCCCCTGCATGACCCACTACACTGCCCGAACACCACTGCACTGCCCTAAACCCTGAAACACCATTCCCCCTGCACGACCCCCTACTCTGCCCGAACACTACTGCACTGGCCTAAACCCTGAAACACCATCCCCAGCACGACCCCCTACAATGCACGAACACCCCTGCACTGCCCTAAACCCTGAAACACTACCCCCAGCAAGACCCCCTACACTGCCCGAACACCACTGCACTGCCCTAAACCCTGAAACACCAGCTCCAGCACGACCCCTACATTGCCCGAACACCACTGCACTGCCCTAAACCCTGAAACACCACCCCCTGCATGACCCACTACACTGCCCGAACACCACTGCACTGCCCTAAACCCTGAAACACCACCCCCAGCACGACCCCCTACACTGCCCGAACACCATTGCACTGCCCTAAACCCAGAAACACCACCCCCTGCACGACCCCCTACACTGCCCGAACACTACTGCACTGCCCTAAACCCTGAAACACCACCCCCAGCATGACCCCCTACACTGCACGAACACTACTGCACTGCCCTAAACCCTGAAACACTACCCCCAGCAAGACCCCCTACACTGCCCGAACACCACTGCACTGCCCTAAACCCTGAAACATCACCCCCAGCAAGACCCCTACACTGCCCGAACACCACTGCCCTAAACCCTGAAACACCACCCCCAGCAAAACCCCCTACACTGCCCGAACAACACTGCAGTGCCCTAAACCCTAAAACACCACCCCCAGCACGACCCCCTACACTGCCCGAACACCACTGCTCTGCCCAAAACCCTGAAACACCAGCCCCAGCACGACCCCCTACACTGCCCGAACACCACTGCACTTCCCTAAACCCTGAAACACCACCCCCATCACGACCCCCTACACTGCCCGAACACCACTGCACTGCCCTAAACCCTGAAACACCACCCCCAGCACGACCGCCTACACTGCCTGAAAACCACTGCACTGCCCTAAACCCTGAAACACCAGCCCCAGCACGACCCCCTACACTGCCCGAACACCACTGCACTGCCCTAAACCCTGAAACACCAGCCCCAGCACGACCCCCTACACTGCCCGAACACCACTGCACTACCCTAAACCCTGAAACACCAGCCCCAGCAAGACCCCCTACACTGCCCAAACACCACTGCACTGCCCTAAACCCTGAAACACCAGCCCCAGCAAGACCCCCTACACTGCCCGAACACCACTGCACTGCCCTAAACCCTGAAACACCACCCCCAGCAAGACCCCCTACACTGCCCGAACACCACTGCGCTGCCCTAAACGCTGAAACATCAGCCCCAGCAAGACACCCTACACTGCGCGAACACCATTGCACTGCCCTAAACATTGAAACACCACCCCCAGCAAGACCCCCTACACTGCCCAAACACCACTGCACTAAACCCGGAAACACCAGCCCCAGCAAGACCACCTACACTGCCCAAACACCACTGCACTGCCCAAAACCCTGAAACACCACCCCCAGCACGACACCCTACACTGCCCGAACACCACTGCACTGCCCTAAACCCTGAAACACCACCCCCAGCACGACCCCTATACTGCCCGAACACCACTGCACTACCCTAAACCCTGAAACACCACCCCCCTGCACGACCCCCTATACTGCCCGAACACCACTGCACTGCCCTAAACCCTAAAACTCTACCCCCAGCATGACCCCCTACACTGCCCGAACACCACTGCACTGCCCTAAACCCTGACTCACCACCCCCCTGCACGACCCCGTACACTGCCCGAACACCACTACACTGCCCTAAACCCAGAAACACCACCCACAGCACGACCCCCTACACTGCCCAAACACCGCTGCACTGCCCTAAACCCTGAAACACCACCCCCAACACGACCCCTACACTGCCCGAACACCACTGCACTGCCCTAAACCCTGAAACACCAGCCCCTGCACGACCCCCTACACTGCCCGAACACCATTGCACTGCCCTAAACCCAGAAACACCACCCCCAGCACGACCCCCTACACTGCCTGAACACCACTGCCCTAAACCCTGAAACACCACCCCCAGCAAGACCCCCTACACTGCCCAAATACCACTGCACTGCCCTAAAGCCTGAAACACCACCTCCAACACAACCCCCTACACTGCCTGAACACCATTGCTCTGCCCTAAACCCTGAAACACTGCCCCCAGCAAGACCCCCTACACTGCCCGAACACCACTGCACTGCCCTAAACCCTGAAACATCACCCCCAGCAAGACCCCTACACTGCCCGAACACCACTGCCCTAAACCCTGAAACACCACCCCCAGCACGACCCCCTACACTACTCGAACACCACTGCACTGCCCTAAACCCTGAAACACCACCCCCAGCACGACCCCCTACACTGCCCGAACACCACTGCTCTGCCCAAAACACTGAAACACCAGCCCCAGCATGACCCCCTACACTGCCCGAACACCACTGCACTGCCCTAAACCCTGAAACACCAGCCCCAGCACGAACCCCTACACTGCCCGAACACCACTGCACTACCCTAAACCCAGAAACACCACCCCCAGCATGACCCCCTACACTGCCCGAGCACCACTGCCTGCCCTGCCCTAAACCCTGAAACACCAGCCCCAGCACGACCCCCTACACTGCCTGAACACTACTGCACTGCCCTAAACCATGAAACACCATCCCCAGCATGACCCCCTACACTGCACGAATACCACTGCACTGCCCTAAACCCTGAAAAACTACCCCCAACAAGACCCCTACACTGCCCGAACACCACTGCACTGCCCTAAACCCTGAAACATCACCCCCAGCAAGACCCCCTACACTGCCCGAACACCACTGCCCTAAACCCTGAAACACCACCCCCAGCAAGACCCCCTACACTGCCCGAACACCACTGCACTGCCCTAAACCCTGAAACACCAGCCCCAGAACGACCCCCTACACTGCCCGAACACCACTGCACTGCCCTAAACCCTGAAACACCACCCCGTGCATGACCCCCTACACTGCCCGAACACCACTGCACTGCCCTAAACCCTGAAACACCAGCCCCAGCACGACCCCCTACACTGCCCGAACACCACTGCACTGCCCTAAACCCTGAAACACAACCCCCAGCACGACCCCTACACTACCCGAACACCACTGCACTACCCTAAACCCTAAAATACTCCCCCAGCACGACCCCCTACACTACCCGAACACAACTGCACTGCCCTAAACCCTCAAACACTCCCCCAGCACGACCCCCTACACTACCCGAACACCACTGCACTGCCCTAAACCCTAAAACACTCCCCCAGCACGACCCCCTACACTGCCCGAATACCACTGCCCTAAACCCTAAAACACTCCCCCAGCACGACCCCCTACATTACCCAAACACCACTGCACTGCCCTAAACCCTAAAACACTCCCCCAGCATGACCCCCTGCACGACCCAAACACCACTGCACTGCCCTAAACCCTGAAACACCACCCCCAGCAAGACCCCCTACACTGCCCGAACACCACTGCACTGCCCTAAACCCTGAAACTCCACCACCAGCACGACCCCCTACACTGCCCGAACACCACTGCACTACCCTAAACCCTAAAACACGACCTCCTACACTACACAAAGACCACTGCACTACCCTAAACCCTAAAACACTACCCCCAGCACGACCCCCTACACTACACAAACACCACTGCACTACCCTAAACCCTAAAACACTACCCCCTACTCTACACAAACACCACTGCACTACCCTAAACCCTAAAACAATACTCCCAGCACGAACCCCTACACTACCCAAACACCACTGCACTACCCTAAACCCTAAAACACTACCCCCAGCAGTACCCCCTACACTACCCAAACACCATTGCACTACCCTAAACCCTAAAACACTACCCCCAGCAGTACCCCTACACTACCCAAACACCACTGCCCTACCCTAAACCCTAAACCACTACCCCCAGCACAACCCCTACACTACCCAAACACCACTGCACTACCCTAAACCCTAAAACACTACCCCCAGCACAACCCCCTACACTACCCAAACACCACTGTAATACCCTAAACCCTAAAACACTCCCCCAGCACGACTCCCTACACTATCCAAACACCACTGCACTACCCTAAACCCTAAATCTACCCCCAGCATGACCCCCTACACTACACAAACACCACTGCACTACCCTAAACCCTAAAACACTACCCCCAGCACGACCCCCTTCACTACCTAAACACAACTACACAATTTGTTACAGGCGTTGCAACGCAGGCCTGTGGTGCTTACTGGAAGTACTTGGTGGGCTAGTTGGGCCCCAGGGACCCTCAGGATTCAAGGTGACCTAATCCCCCAACTTAAAACGCGCCACGGGGTGCGTTTGCACAGTGGTGAAGCGAGGGGGCGGGGCCTCAGGTGACATGTGCGCAAACACGCCCCTTGAATCCTGAGGGACCCTGGGGGCCAACTAGCCCACCAGGTACCTTCAGTAAGCACAACAGAGTTGCGTTGCAGAGATGTGAAAAAGGTGCGTGGCCTCGGAACGCCTCTCTGCAACTCAGCTCTGTGGTCCTAACTGTAGGTACCTGGGGGCTAGTTGGGCCCCAGGGACCCTCAGGATTCAAGGGGACTTAATCCCGCAACTTAAAACGCGCCACGGGGCGCGTTTGCACATGCGTTTTAAGAGGTAGTTTTAATCCCCCTGCCCTATTATGTACTAGGTGCTTACAGAGGAGGTCATGCTAATCACAGGGGTACCCCAACGCATAGTGTTCCCTAGTGTATGTAGGTGTTTTCACTGTATTCTAAGTGTCTTTTAGCATAGCACTGACTCTGGTTAGTCAGAGTCAGTTACCACCAGTACCCGTCTGAAAAAGTTGTGGGCACAGGATGATTTTGCAACATGGCCTCTTTCTGCTCCTCTGTTGGTTCTTTCTGCACATCTTTTGCTTCTTCCTGCACTTTTCTTCGTCTTTGTGGACTTCTGTTGCTTCTTTCTGCATTTCTTTTGCTTCTTTCTGCGCGTTTTTTCTTCTTTCTTCACATGTCCTACCTCTGTAGGCATAGTTAGAAACTAGCATTTAAAAAACCTTTGAAATTCACTTAAAAAATCATAGGTTTCAGGCACGTTATAGTTAGAAATTAGCATTTAAAAAACCTTTGAAATTCACTGAAAAAACCATAGGTTTTAGGGACAGTTATAGTTAGTTGGACATTTCACTCGTACAAAACCATAGAAATTCCCCCGTTATAGTTAGTTCAGCTAACTATAACTCGCGCCCCGCAATGCACTGCTGATGACGTCACATATTACATCACTCATGACATGGTCAGTGACATCACTGATGACATCACTGATGACATCTCAAATGACATCACTGATTACATCATCCATGTGATAATTTCATGCATCTTCTCACACCCTAATATAGCTTTTGATACACCCACTCTAAATTACAGACTGCCATTCTCAAAACCATACACACTCCAATACCAATAACTACATACCCACTCACTGATTCTTAGGTCTACACACACACATCTACTCACTCACCCGTACAGTCACTCATACTTACAGTCACTCAGTACAGGACTATCATATGCACTCATACACCTATATAAACACTCACACACCGCCACTCATCCATAGAGGTACTCACACACCTAGTCAGTCATGCAAAAAATTAATCACACACCCATTTACTCACCTATACAGTTGTACACACACCAGCTCATTTACTCATACAAATACTAGCACATTCTTACGCTCTTATACAATAACTGATACAAGCACACACGCATCCATACAGCCACTCTCACAATCACACACTCTCACTTATAGCCATTTAAATACTCTAAAACACATATATACTGCCTTTTACATATGTAGTTACTCGCACATGTACCACTGAGATATACATTCACTCACTAACACACCCATACACACACTCACCCACCCAAGCAGTCCATCACAGATGCACTCTTGAAATCATGCACCCAGTGAATCACCCACTCACACATCTATGTACAGAGTCACACACACCCCACCCACACAAACACTCAGGCAGCCATACAGATACTCAGAGAACCAATCAATAACCCATATAGACACTCATGTAGCTATTCGCAAATCCATGCATCCACTTACACACCAACAAACAGACGGATACAGACATTCACACAGTTTAGTCACTAACCCATGCATTCAGTAAGATACGTTTAATCACTCACTTGTAGAGTCAGTCACGCACGTACTAAATCATCCATTCAGACACTTAAACACCCACTCATTCTTCAATATGCCTTTCCCTATATATATTAAACATATTTAAACGTTACAGAAACACACAGTCACTGGATGATGTCATCAGTGATTTCATTTGAGATGTCATCAGTGATGTCATCAGTGATGTCACTGACCATGTCATGAGTGATGTAATATGTGACGTCATCAGCAGTGCATTGCGAGGCGCGAGTTATAGTTAGCTGAACTAACTATAACGGGGGAATTTCTATGGTTTTGTACGAGTGAAATGTCCAACTAACTATAACTGTCCCTAAAACCTATGGTTTTTTCAGTGAATTTCAAAGGTTTTTTAAATGCTAATTTCTAACTATAACGTGTCTGAAACCTATGGTTTTTTCAGTGAATATATATATATATATACATTATCCTATGCTTAACATGTATATAGGCCACTGCATAGTTTTCATATGTTATTTGATTAGATGTTTATTGGTCTCTGTTCTGTTTTATTTATCTATCACAATATGTAAATATTATCAGAATTATTTTGTCTACAAGTACTTCACTATTGAAATATTTAGGAAAATATAAAATAAAATAAAAACTAATAATAAATATAGTACATAATCATTTATTATATAAATGTAATCAATAATGTAATAACATTCATCATCAATAACTTTATTTCGGCCACCAGGACCATAAAAGTAAAAGTGAAAACACAAATAAATCAATAAAAATATACGTTGAAGCATTCCAGTAGAAAACAGTTGATCATGGTCATTCACCAATAAAAAATATAATAAAAGCATAAAATAGGTGTTAAAATTTGTAATAAATAGGATACAGGCATCATAAGATAAGAATACATTTTTTTTAAAGAGGAGGCAGGAGCTTCCTTCGCAGTATCCACCTAGCCCTGAGAAACTTCGCAAGGGGTATGGCAAATGTTAAACAGCAATCAGATATCAATATACGGAGTGCCGCTGCATGACTAGGTTGACAAAGGCGTCTGAATATTGGAGCCAGCAAAAACTTGGGGGGGGCAAGCATACGCTTGACAAACAAAGAAGACATGTGGTACACTCTCTACCTGAGACACACAAACTGGACAAGTATCAATAGCCCCAGCAGTCCGGCTCTTAGTGAAAACTCTCAGTGGGAGAGTTCCTGCTCTAAATTGGAAGTACAGCTTTCTATCGCTAGGAACAGACACTTGGTCCCAGTAGAGCTCGTAGGTGATCCGGTGCTTAAAGACGAGAAATTCTTGAGCCAGATTAGGAAGATCAGCTCTTGTTGCAACTTTTGCCAGTAGAGCTTTTCAAAGCATTTTTTGATGGAAAAGGTCTAGTGGCTGCGTAGGTCTAAAGTAAAGGAGCCCCTATACGATGGAGTATTCCTTTGATGTACATGAGCCAGGGAATTTTTACTGATTGGCCTGGTAGCATGACGTCCTGAAGGGCTAGGGTATAATGTTCAAGTTCAGGGGTGGACCATAGCCGCCTCCATTAAAGTAAGGGACAAAGTCTAACTTTGTCCTGGAGGGCCCTTACACCCATATACATGAAAAGCGGTACCAGTGGCGTGCTGGGAGGAAGAGAGACCAGTTTACGAAGGAAATTATTTTTGGTAAATGTCAATGCATCAATATTTGTGTGACCCTATATTTCAGCCCTGTATAGCGCTGATCCTAGTGCCCTGACTTCATATAGATGGAGGGCATGCTGCATGGGTTTGGTGTAAGAGGCTTTATACTCCTTATGAATTGCTCCAGTTAATTATTTAAGTTTTAGAGTGGATTTTGCCAGATGGGGCTTCCAGGACATATTACCATTGAAAGTAATTCCCAAATAAGTGAAACTAGAAACAGTTTCAAGAGGTTTTCCTCCAAGTGATAGACCCTTTTTAAAGGATTTATGGGGATTAAACATCATTAACTTTGTTTTATCCGGGTTGATCTCCAAGCCCCTTGCTGCGCAAAACTCTTCAAAATGAGCCAGAAGCTTCTGGAGGCCGCTAGGGGTCGTGGAAACTAGCAGGGTGTCACCTGCGAATAAAAGTATTGGTGTTTTGATGTGCGCCAAAGAGGGCGCATCTGCATCAATTTGAGTTAAGAAGGATACAATGTCATTTATATATAGCGAGAATAGGCTAGGGGCAAGCACACATCCCTGTCGTACACCTCTGTCGACTGAGATCTTTTCCGTAAGCTCATCCTGTCTCTCCCATCTTATTTTAGCAAAGTTTTCTTCATGTAGTCGGGCTACTAAAGACAATAGATGGGGTGGCATTTTCATATCGTCAAGTGTTTGCCAAAGTCCAGAGCGTGGCACTAAGTTGAACACAGAGCCTAAGTCGACAAAGGTGACAGATAAGTTGTCCTTGCTTATGAGGACTGTACACCAGTAAATCATCAGGAACCGGAAGTCTTGATCTTTTGTGTATACTTTAGATCGAAATCCCCCCTGAAAGGGGCTAAGTATGGACGTATCTGACATCCAGTCTTGGATCTTAGCATGAACTCATCGGCAAAAAAATGTCTGTATACAATCAATAAGACTTAGCGGTCTATAGTTGCTTGGGGCAGACCTGTCCCCTTTCTTGTGGACAGGAATCACAGTAGCACCACTCCAAGATTCAGGGATAGGACCCCACACAGCAATGGCATTAGCGATAAACTGGACGTATCTTGCCCAAGCTTCCCTGTCCAATAAAAAGACATTCATTAGGACTCTGTCCGGGCCAGCAGCTCTTCAACTGACAGTGGCCTTTAGAGATTGTAGAACATCAGCAAGGTCATACAAAGCTTCCGGGGGAATTGGCAGAGCATAGGAGAGTTGAGTTGGGAGCGTGTACTTAATAAAATGTTTGAACTAGAGGGAGTGTACAGATTCCCAAAATGCTCGGCCCACGTTGAGGGTGCTACATTGTTTGTCGGGCCAGATGCTACTAGTGAACCCCTACGAGCAACAAGCTCCCAAAATATATTGAGGTCTCCGTGAGCACAAGCTTCATTCTGATCATCAGAGCTCCTTCTGGCATGCAAAATTGCCAATTTATAGGCTTTCTGAGCGAGGTGTATGCTAAGAAAATCTCTATTCTTGCTGGCCCTAACTAGAAAGTTTGGGCACTTTTGACGTTCAGCACTAAACCAAGGGTTCAACTTTGACCTGATTTGTTTAGAACTTCTCAGAACTGTTAAATGACCCAATATAGGTCAAACAGAGCCACGTGATTAGTCAACAACTGATCGCATGAATCCAGGTGTCCGCCCTCGATCTTTGACATGATGTCATTGAAATCAACAGAAACAGCGAGAATAATTTCGGGACAGTTGACCACTTGGCTCCATTTTAGATGCCATTTGTCAGAGGCAAGTCTGACATCCCTTGAGGAGAGGATAGGAATGGGAACAGAAGGAATAGTATGATAAGGGCCCTACATAGACAGAGGATTATGATCACTTTCGCTCCATTCAAGGATAGCCATTTTGACAAAGAGGACCACAACCTGAGATCAATCAGGATGTAGTCAATCCTGATAGTATGAAATGGTTTGTTGAAAGTATGGGCACCAATCTGGACAGATTTTGTAGCCCATTAACAGCCCTGAGACCATATTCCGCAGTTAGAGCCTTTAGTTGTAAGACAGTCTGTGACCACCTGCGAATGGGAGGAATAGACAATTGGGGGATGGACCAAGCTTTATCCTCATTACAGGGAAGGCGGACCCCGCCAAAGTCTGCTGGTTCGAAAGTGGAGTTAAAGTCACCTGCTATTATAAGGTTGTTTGTTAGGAAAAGATAGAACAAGTAGGCCTTCAAGTGTGTGAATTGTACGAGATTGGGCCCCGCTTCTGGTCCCTCTAATGTAAATGTTATAAAGTGTAACCTGCGGCTGGTTCTTGCAGCTAATTTCGATAGCCAGAATGTCGGGCGATTCTATGTGGAGTTAACGTATGGTGCAGTTTAGAGAGGCTCTAACCCAGAGGGTTAGACCTCCAGATGGTCTGCCCTATGGGCTGGAAATTGCTGGGGTAAAAAAATTAAGAAAACCGGGCCTGTGAATTGACTCTACAGACCATGTTTCTTGAAAGAGACAAAATCATGAACATCCACAAGGGAGGTCCAATCGGCCATAAAAACTTGGACCTAAGTCCTGCGACATTCCATGAAATCAGTAACAAGTTATTGTTGCCTTGTTGAAGAGGATCCATATCAGTAGGATTTGGACATGCCAATTATTTTAGTAGGCGGATTAGGAAGGAATGTAGGCATGTTTGTAGGAGCCGCCTCAATCAAATTTGAATGAACTATCCCTGGTAAAGTAGATGGTGAAATGTGTCTGGGAAATTGAGAATTGCCAAAAGGAAGAACACTACAGATGGCAATAGTTGAAACTATATCGTTAATGTTGGGTTTGGTAGGAGGAACTGCGGAGCAAAAGCTTGAAGGGCGGACTAGCCCACTGTTTACTTCATCTGTGTTGTCTCCACAGCCACTAACTGGGGATGACAAGGCCAGGTTTAAATATGGTTGAAAAATCTGCTTATGTCAGTCGATATGATTAAGGGAAGATGTATGAATTCCTGTGTTTAAATGAACTAATAAGCTGGTGTATTTAAACTTAATATTAGAGGAGCTAGGGGGAGGAGTCATGCGATCCACATCTACTAAATTATTTGCCAAAGCAGAAGAGACCAAAATTAGATCTAAGGTGTCATAGCCAGGGGAAGTGCTTCCCGATCTCTTTGCGGTGAATATGTCTTCACGAATAAGAGAGCGATAAGCCCTGACATGGCGAATCCAATTGATCACCTTATTTTTTGGAGAGTCTTCTGACGCTGTGAATGAATGGCGAGAAAGTTTGGGGATGTTGGTCATAGAGATGTAACCATGGGATTAAGCTTCGCCCCTACATGAATATGGGTTAATCATCTGCTCATGTCCGTGCGGTCCTCTAGGTGCATGCACGTAAACCGAATTGTATGAATTGACTCTTTGTGGTAGTCTCTGGGTGACAGGTGTACCAATATTTTGTCTAATTGAAACGTTCGGTCTCCCAGCTACTAGCCTAGGCAAAGGGTTCACTGGAAGGAAAGGTTTTGCTTTCACAGACAGTGCATGGTTGCGAGGAGAGGGTCCATGGGGAGGTTTAGGGTTTAGATTAAAATTATGAGCCGCTGCATTCATGCATGGGTGAAGTTGCAGGTTTACTGTAGAGATCAGAGAGGAGACTAGAAGATTTAAAAATGCTCACCCCCTCTTTCAGGGATTGAATTAGTGAAATGAAGAAACCCTCATTGGTAATGGAGCACCCTGGCCCTGAAGAATCGCTATAATGCTGTTCAGGATTACTATTTTGGCAGGATCACCTGCGGTTTGTTGGCCATCCTGCAGCTCTGACAGTAAGTCGAAGCGATTCCTGCATGGAAAATCATCAGAATGTAAGTCAAAAGGTGAGGTTTCAATATTAGAGGCTGGTGGGGTAGTAGGCAAAGGAGGTCGAAGTCCAATATGGGCATCAATGGTGGTTCGCAACCCTGCTCCCTAGATTTTAGAAACATCCCAGGGGTTCTGTGCTGTTTCCCTGCTGTAGAAGATGTCGAGGAACGTTTAACACTGGGGAGGGAGACAATAGGATCGGGAACTAGTATCTGCTCACATTCCTCAAGGAGATTGTCTATCCTATTGATAACACAATTATCCTCAGGGGATTTCTGGGTTTTCTTAGGTTTCTTGGTATTATCAGCCCTGACCCCCCTCTGTAGCCTTCCGTTTTGCCATATATGTCTTATAGGGGATCAAGAGAAATAAAATACAGGGTGTCCAAGGTGTACAAAAAATTATCACGAAAGACAAATGAACAACAAATAGAATGTAATGTCAGGGGAAATAAACTATCTTTGGGTTGTGATTTAAGAATAGAAATAGAATGGTATAAGAGAGTACCTCAATGAAATATAAAATATTAGGGGGGTGGCCCAGCCCAGCCTCCTCTGGGCTATGAGGGGTGCGGATGGGCCCACCCTTGGCCCGAACAGTGGGTGTCAGCAGGGTGTTTTGTAGTGCTGCGGCAGTTGCGGGAGGCGGCTGGCGTCAGGTCCCTCCTTCTTGGTGTCAGGAAAAGTTGATAGTTGTAGTCCTTAGTGCGGGCTGCAATGACGAAGGCCCCATCAGCTCACGGCATATAGCATATAAAAGTTAAAAAAATACACAAATAAATGAGCGGCCAGTACAGCATTACCCGTAAGTCTTAGTTTATACAATACAACTTTAAATGTCGATATATTATCTTCCTTATACATGTATACCCTTTCTATGTAGTTATGTATCTATATTTGTATCACTTTACTCCTACTGTAGAAGAAAAAAAAACTTTGACTCTCTCCAATGCACTACTCTATGTCTCCCCCTATACCTCTCTCAATATATCCCTTACCTCCACTCTCTGACTCATCCCAAACCTCATTCTACTACAATGATCTCCAAAATAACCCTTTCTAGATTCTTCCCTCCTCTATCCCTCCTTGGCTCACAACCCAAAACCTCATTTACTACTACGATCTCCCAAATAACCCTTTCTAAATTCTTCCCTCATGTAACCCTCCTGTGACTAATCCCAAACCTCATTTTACTACTATGATCTCCCTAATCCCTTTCTAGCGACTCTTTCCTCCTCCATCTCTCATTTTACACAACCCAAACCTCATCTTACTTCTTTGATCTCCCAAATAACACTTTCTAGACTCTTCCCTCTTCTATCTCTCCATTATTCTACTCAATCCAACTAAGTCTTGCATGTCTATCGCTCTAATTAACTCATATTTCCCTATCCCAATCCACAACTAATCCATTTGAGTTCCGGAGTAGCGTGCTACTCGCTGAAAGCACTTTGACGCCTTTCCAGGGGTAGTAAGCGCTATATAAATACAATTTACAAGTACAATTGTACATGCAGGCAGTGGGTGGTGCCAGTGTTGGTAGTGGGCATAATCAGTGGGGAAAGTGAGTGGCGCCAGTAGGGAAAATGTGTGTCATGGCAGTGGGAAGTGGGTGGCAGCCGCCTACGAAAGACTTTGCGCATCTACACTTATTTTATTTTCTACAGGTTAAGCACTGGATGTGCAAGAATGTAGGATAGATAGAAGTAAGATTTACAGAACAGCCTCTTCTGGTTTCCACTCTTGCAGAGATTTACATAAGAGATGTTCGTTGAAGATAAATAATATTGGGTTTAAAAGGTATTACCATCTTTTTTCCAGGCTTTATATTTGTTGTAACTCTCAAAAATAGTCCTTCTCTGCAATCAATTTCCAAAGGATGATCACATTAAATCAAATTTTCTTTGCCAGTGCTAACTTGAAAATCAAGGGAAAATATTGTTCGACTAACCACTAAAATAATGCGGCAGTTTTTCGTGTGTAACCTTCTACCTAAAATAGTTCAATCTCAAAAATACAGGGGCAGATTTACAATTAACTAACGCAGCACAGTGCAGCAAGTCATTTTGCTGCGCCATGCTGCGTTAGTTTGGAAAGCACAGGGATGCGACATATTTACAAGAATATGTCGCATCCTTGTGCTTCCCCCTGCGCTGGCGCACAAACTGCAGCCATTCGCCGGCGCAGGCACCCTTGCACCATGGTGCAAGGATGCCTGCGTCGTGGGGAGATTGTTTTTGTGCAGGAAGGGGAACCTTCCTGCACAAAAACAATCACTACAACCATTTTCCTCTTTCAATGCGTGCTGCAGAATGCAGCACGCATTGAAAGAGGAAAACGAGGAGAAATGAAAACATTTCTCCTCGGTGCGCTCGCTACGCCACCTCTAGGGTGGCGTAGCTTAAACGCATCTCCAGAGTTACGATTTCTCGTAATTCTGGAGATGTGTCTTGTTCCATGGGTGTTGCGTGGGAACACCCACAGCAACACCCATGGAACGCCCCTTCACCGCAAAGTGCTGCGTGTGAAGGGGCCGTATTTACAAGGAGAGGAAAAGTCACGCAGGGTGGCTTTTCCTCTCCTTGTAAATATGGAGCAGCCCCCTGCGCCACCAGTACGTCACAAAAAGTGACGTACTGGTGGCGCAGGGGACTTGTAAATCTGCCCCACAGTGTCTTGCAAAATATATTGTGACTTGAAACCAACATTTAAAAGGTTTTGTTAAAAATAGTATGCTGTCCTTTGAGGAGGGCATTTACATGTAATTATTTCCTAGTATGGTCCAGATAGTTATCGACTGAGGAGAAGAAAGGGCAGTCGAAGTCAGTTTGGGCATTCTAACTTACCTTTAGAAAATATAGCCAAACCAATAGTTTTTGCTATAAACCAGACCGGCTGATGTGACTGGCATGCCATATATGGATTTGACAGACGCAAAGGTTTCATCAACAGACAAGTAGTGCATTATGAACTACTTGTTAGTTTAAAAAAAATCTTTTCTGCATTAATGCATATTTTTAAAACTTATTTTATCTGAAGTCTTCCACATTTGCATTTTATTTCACCAAAAAGTAAAGATGCAATTATTACATTTCCTCATGTATTTTTATGAAAAATGCTCACAAGCCCTAGACGGCCTCTAGGGTAATCTGTATATTCTAAGTGGTGACATGCAATAGAACAATACATTCTTTATTAAAGCTTTGGTGGATGTATATTGTGGAGTTTATTGAATTTCTATCACACTTAGACCCAAAGATATTGGAATAGTGCCAATGTTGCTGCTTGTTTAAAAGAGGCTGGATTAAGAGCACTCGAATTTTACACTGGCCACAACAGCTCATGAATCAACGGTCTAACCCCCCCTGTAAGAAGAAAACCTGTTCATGCGTATGAAAATGAAAGTATGCCAATCTTGTGCTAGACGATGAAAACAGACTTTTTAACAGTTAAGTTGGAATTGTCACAGGATTTTCTTTACACCTGACTTCACGCATGATATGCAGTCAACAGAAAATAATGTTAGACGTAGTCCCAAATTTAATTACGTGGAGGTTAAATGTAGTGTGTGTGGCCCTGGTGGGTGCAAAAGTCCAAAAATGATTATTCATTGGAACAGTTTTAAAAACTCTATTGAGTTTAAGACCCACAATTTACGACCTGCAATTGGAAGGGTCTGTTACCTCTTCATAACGTGAGGAAATCCATCTTTATACTGTATTTCTCCAATTTTCTTTTTACACTTAACATGTGTTCCTTACGTTTGCAGTAGCTAGAAACTGCTGACCAGGCCTCAACTACATTTGCTCTACCATGAAAAAAAAAATGTTTTTGCAAAATTAAACATTCCGTTATTCACACTTAGGAAGTCTACTGTAAATATGCACCAATGTTTTGCAGTTTCTCAAAATTCAATTAGGTGTACAAGTAAAGGAAATGTATTTTCCAATTGTGTCTAAAAATATAACCTGCTTAAAAAGCACACGTGCCCTGGACAGGCTGCAAAGCTCTGCTTTTAAAGGTGTGATAGGGATATAAAATAAACCTTAAAACTTGCTAGGGGGACTACATTTTAATTGACAGCATATAGGTAATGCAGTAGGACACGATCAATGGATTCATTAGATTTTGAATACTTACACTGTTTATCAATGTTCTAAATGCATACTGCCTGAAACTTAGCAGCAGTGTTTAGTAAAAGGCTACTATTTTTTTCTCGCTCCCTGGTGCCGAGGAAGCTAACTGCCTGGCTACAAAGGCATGTCCACACAACGCATTCAGAAGGGAATCTTGCAGCAACACAGCCAGACAACAAATTCCTGTCACAGAAAACCCACAACACAATGTTCTCTTGAAATGGGAGTTTTAATGGCTCAAACCTATTAGTTTGGGTGGACAGTTCATGTTAGCTGGAGGCTATGTATTGTGTGTATAATAGAACACAGGGGGCTTGTAAGAGCAGAGTGAGGCGCAAGCTCCAGCAGGCAGGGGTGGAATTCTTCAATCCATGGTTAAAGGTTGAATCTTCAATTCAATATGAAAGCCTTATAAAATATGGCATCTCCCATTCCATCTTCTAAAGACAGCTTGGCTAAAGTGAATTACCTCTACCTCAAAACACGTCTTAGAAAAATTAATTCTGGGAAATAGGAAGTTGTCTGGTGTTAGACCTGACAGCCTTAGGGTGGTCTTCCCTCAGCTTTTTTGCCTGCCTCCCTCCATTTGTCAGCAGGGCCAGTGTGTGCAGTTTATTGCCACTTCAACTTGGCATTTAAAACTATTTGCCAAGCCTTAAATTCCCCTTTTATTACATATTCGTCACCCCTGAGGAAGGCCCTTGGTAACCCAAAGGGCAGGGTGCTATGTATATAAAATGCAGGGCATGTACCATTATGTTTTACATGTCCTGGTAGTGACAAACAGTCTATTTTGTTTTTCACTACTGCTGTGAGGCCTACTCATCTCATATGCTAGCATTGGGAATTCCTAAATACATTTAAGCTGTAATTCCTGGTCAGAGAGGAGAAGCTTTTTCATGCTTCATATGTTTGGCATGGTCTTGATAAATCCTCTTTACTGGTGAAGTTGGATTTAACATTACTTTTTAAGAAATGCCACTTTTAGAAAGTGGACATTTCTCTGCTCTTAGTGCCCTGCAGCCTGTCTCCAATACACGTCTGGGTTAGGTGACAGCTGCACTTTTAGCATTCCCTCTAGACAGCCACAAACACAGCAAGGTGAGGCTCATCTGTGCACCCATCTACATTCATCTGCATTTTGATGTGTCTTCCTGGGCAGGTAGAAATGAGAGGGGCTGACACTTACACTTCAATAGGTAGTGTCCTGTCCACACACAAAGCACTGATTTACCCCCCATGGTTAGCCTGGCAGACAGGACTGGACTGAAAGGGAATGTGTGCACTTCAGTGACCAGCCTTTGATGCCACCTCCACTTCAAAGGCACCTTTGGGCATAATTCCTGGGTCCCTGACCCACACAAGTCAGACACTTCTGGGCCTACAACTGGACTCTGTCAGAAGAACTGCTGTTCTGCTCAAAGGTTTCAACTGGACTGCTGATCTTGAAGGCCTGCTTGTCTGCTTGTTGCCCTGATGCCTGCTGCTCTCTGACTCTGCTGAAGGAGAGTTCAATCAATGGCTTGTAAAGCTCAACTACTCACCAGTAAGGGTTTTAAGGCGCTGGAGGGGGGAGCTGCTGGTCCTTCGAAGGAGCTGTGTTTTAGTCAAAGAGCCATGTCTTGAGGTCCTTCCTGAATTAAGACATTGACAGGGATTGCATGAGGTGGAGATGCAGGGTGAACAAGGTCTTTGCTGAGAGGTAGGAGAAGGTTCTTCCTCTGGCTGTAGACTTGCGGATATGTTGGACGGTGGCCAGGGCCAATTGGGCGGACTGTAGGTCTCTGGTTGGTATGTGGATTGCGAGGTGGTGGTTGAGGTACGCAGGTCCCGCATCATCAAGGGCTTTGTAGGTGTGTGTGAGGAGATTGAAGGTGATTCTTTTGTTGACTGGGAGCCAGTGGAGGTCTCTTAGGTGGTCGGTGATGTGGCTGCAGCGGGGAATGTTGAGGGTGAGTCTGGTGGAGACGTCCTGAATGTTCTGCAGTTTCTTCAGGAGTTTCTGGGTGATGCTGGTGTAGAGTGCATTGACATAGTCGATTCTGCTGCTGATGAGTGTGTTGGTGACCGTCTTTCTGGACTTAGAGGGGGATCCACTTGAAGATCTTTCAGAGTAGGGGTAGCGTGTGGAAGCAGGATAATGAGACGGCGTTGATCTGGCGGCTCATGGTGAGCGAGGAGTCCAGGATGATGCTGAGGTTCTGTGCGTAGTCTGTGGGTGTGGGGGGTTCCAAGTGCTGCGGGCCACCAGGAGTTGTCGCCAGCGGAGGGGGTGGAGTCCATGATGAGGACTTCTATCTTCTCTGAGTTGAGCTTGAGGCAGCTGTTCTTCATCCAGGAGGCGACAGCCTTCATCCCGTCGTGAAAGCTGTTTTTGGCGACTGCGGGTTCATTGGTGAGGGAGAGAATCAGCTGGGTGTCGTCGACGTAGGAGACAATGTTGAGTCCCTGGTTCCTGACAATGGCTGCAAGCGGGCCATGTAGATGTTGTAAAACGTGGGGCTCAGGGAAGAGACCTGAGGCACTCTACATCTGATCTCTGTGGGTGGTTCAGAGAGGAATGGAGGTAGTCTGACTCTTTGTGTTCGGCCAGTGAGGAAGGAGCGGATTCATTTCAGGGCATTGACGCGGATGCCGGCGTTGTGAAGTCTTGTGCATAGGGTGGGGTGAGAGACAGTATCGAAGGCAGCCGAGAGGTCCAGAGCATGAGGGCTGCAGTTTCGCCTCCATCAAGGAGGGCGGGGACGTCATTTGTGGCAGCAAGGAGGGCGGTCTCAGTGCTGTGGTTGCTTCAAAAGCCGGATTGGTAGAGGTCCAGGATCTGGTATGCTTCAATGAACTCGGAAAGTTGGGCGTTGATGACCTTGGCTGGGAAGGGGAGAAGAGAGATGGGTCTGAAGTTCTTGAGATCTGTCGGGTCGGCAGAGGGTTTCTTCAGCAAGGGGTTGATCTTTGCATGTACCAGTCTGCCGGGAAGGTGGCACAGGTGATGGAGCAGTTGATGGTGCAGCAGAGTTCGGAGGCGATGGTGGTGCCTGCTCTGTTGAAGATGTGATGCGGGTAGGGGTCCAAGTGTTCTTTGGAGTGGATGTTCTTCATGATCTTGAGGGTGTCATCCACGGTGAGGGGGGTCCAGCTGAGTAGGGTCTGTTGGGGTCCGGCGTTGTAGGGTGCAGTGGTTGCGGGTGGGGTGAGAGAGTCTTTGGTATTGAGGCTGTCGAAGCTGTCATATAGCTCCTTGATCATGCGGTGAAAGTAGGTGCCGAGGTTGTTGCAGACATCTTGAGATGGGGGATGTCTGCTGTCTCTGTGCTGAGTCTGGGAAATTATTTGACCATGGCGAAAAGTTCTTTACTATTGAGTGCGTTGGCATTGATCCTTTCTTGTAGGGCTGCTTTCTTCGCTGTTCTGATGAGGTGGTGGTGTGCGGTGACAGCGGTGGGGAGAGGAAGCGGCCTAATGGCTAGAGCGGTCGACCTCAACGCTGGGGAACTGGGTTGCGATTCTGGGAAAATCACATAATCTCCCCGTGCCAAATTAATGTGTCCATCTGTAACACAACTGGTGCTCATGTAAAGCGCTCTGATACCTTCAGGTCAAGTTTGCGCTATATAAAACTCCATAAAAAAAAGCGGTCTTGAAGGCTAAGTGGTCTTCCGGGTCTTGCTGCTCCCCCATCTCCTCTTGAGTCATCTACAGAAGCGTCTGGACTCATGAAGGGTGTGAGAGAACCAGCTGGCTTGGGGCTTTCTTCAGAGGAGACACAGAAAGGGGTGGGAGCACACTGCTTCACCTCCCAGCACAGTTCACCCCTTAGCATTATGGTAAATGCAGTTAAAGGTACATGCTTACTTGAATATTTCCTGGAGTATTCCACCAAAGTTGGTGCAGGTTAGTGCTGTAAATCTCTAGACACGTGTTTCTGGATATCATCCGCCATAAGTAGAGATAAAAACAAATTTAATCTGGGGTTGCTGAGCAGGCTGCCACAATCCTCTGAGGTCTCAGTACCTCTCACAGGCGCACAGGTGCATCTCCACAAGCTCGTCAGCTCAATGGCTCAAGGGAGCCTTTCCAAACAGAAAGGGGTGGGAGCACACTGCTTCACCTCCCAGCACAGTTCGCCCCTTAGCATTATGGTAAATGCAGTTGATGGTACATGCTTACTTGAATATTTACTGGAGTATTCCACCAAAGTTGGTGCAGGTTAGTGCTGGAAATCTCTAGACACATGTTTCTGGATATCATCCGTCATCAGTAGAGATAAAAACACATTTAATCTGGGGTTGCTGAGCAGGCTGCCACAATCCTCTCAGGTCTCAGTACCTCTCACAGGCGCACAGGTGCATCTCTACAAGCTCGTCAGCTCAATGGCTCAAGGGAGCCTTTCCAAACAGAAAGGGGTGGGAGCACACTGCTTGACCTCCCTTTCTGTTTGAAAAGGCTCCCTTGAGCCATTGAGCTGACGAGCTTGTGGAGATGCACCTGTGCGCCTGTGGGAGGTACTGAGACCTGAAAGGATTGTGGCAGCCTGCTCAGCAAACCCAGATTAAATATTGTTTTTATCTCTACTGATGACGGATGATATCCAGAAACACGTGTCTAGAGATTTACAGCACTAACCTGCACCAACTTTGGTGGAATACTCCAGTAAATATTCAAGTAAGCATGTACCATGAACTGCAATTACCATAATGCTAAGGGGCGAACTGTGCTGGGAGGTGAAGCAGTGTGCTCCCTCCTCTTTCTGCTTTCTTCAGAGGAGCCAAAGTGCTGGCGCAATCGGAGATCCATCAGTGGAGGGTGTGTGCTGCGGTGTTGGTGTCTGAGGATGTCAGTGGAGGGGTTTTGCTGAGGGAGGTGGTGAGCTGTTCTTCGGTGACATTGTTCCAACTTCTCTAAGGGTAGCAGTGGGTGTGGTGGTGTATGGTGGGTTTGGTGAAGGAGTAGTGGCTGCAGCAGTGGTCGGTCCACTGGAGCTCGGTGGTGTGGCTGAAGGTGATGTTTTCGAGGCAAAGAAGATGAGGTCGAGCGTGTTTCCTGCTGAGTGGGTTGGGGAGGTGGCCGTTGTTTGAGAGCTGTACTCTGCCTTCTTCCAAGTGATCTACAAGGGCTTATTGGCTTGCCTCCTGTTGCTTGAGTCTCAGGGAAATCAAATATTCTACCCCTGCTCCTGTACTTGACTCAATGGAAGTGGCCCCGGTACTTGCAACATGGATTTCAACGTATCTCCTGTTTGTGTGTAGCAGAACCGGCACATCGACCCGGTTGCAGGAGTAAAATCGGTGCATCGATTCAAAACCAGCGATTTGCCTCCCGAGATCGATGCATCGCACATCGTATCGCCGCCGTTGCAGCTTGGTGAAATTGATGCATCCCCTCAATTTCGTGATGAAAACCGGCGCATCGCTCAACCCCTCTCAACTCCAAAACTCGTCTTCAGAACTAACATATCGCCTTCACTGTGAGGAAAAGATCGATGCATCTCACTGCTTGCGACCAGAAAAAGTGCTTTGTTCTCTGGGGCCTGCGTGGGTCCTGTAGCCAGCCAGCGCTCCATCGCAGTCAGCCCGAACTTTAACTTTACCCCGGTCCAGCGCATCCTAAAGTAACCTTTGTAGCGCTACTTTCTTCTAAGCGCTTTACTGCATTTATTTCTTCAAAATTCAATATCTCGACTTGGTCACATTGGATTTTTGTTGTTTTGGTATTATTGTACTCAGATACATATTCTCTATTTTTCGAAACTATTGTGGAGCATTTTGGGGTGTTTTCATTGTGTTACTGTATGAGTTATTGCTCAAATACTTTACACATTGCCTTCAAAGTTAAGCATGCCTGCTCTGTGCCAAGCTACCAGAGGATGAGCACAGGATAATTTAGGATTGTGTTGTGACTTACCCTGACTAGGATCGTGGTCCCTACTTGGACAAGGTGCATACCTCTGCCAACTAGAGACCCAGAGGCTTATTTTCAAGCCCATTGTGCCACCGTTGTGTCACTTTTATTGACGCATGGGCAGCGTAATGGGCTTCCCCATATTTACAATGTCATGTAAAGTCAGCCTGCATGGCTTTTCATGACATTGTAAATATGTTTCCCTTTCACTCATAACTGCATGAAAGGGGCGTTCCATGGGCGTTGCTGTGGGTGTACCCACACAAAATCCATGTAACTTGATGCATTCCCAGATTTACAACATTTTTTAAACCTGGGAAATTGTCAGAATCCTACTCCTCCCCGTGGGAGGCATAAGAAGGCGCAACGAGGAGAAATACTTTTATTTCTCCTCGTTTTTTGCTCTTTTTATGTGTGCTGCATTCTGCAGCATGCATAGAAAGAGGAAAATGCCTTTAATGATTGTTTTTGTGCAGGAAGGTGTCCCTTCCTGCACAAAACAATCATTCCTTCATTGCAGGCACCCCTGCAAAATGACGCAAGGGTGCCTGCGCTGGTGCACATCTGCTGTTTGTGCGCCGGCACAGGGGAGAAGGACAGGCATGCGTCGTATCTTGTGGATACGAATTCCTACCCTTTTATTTTGATGCACGGCAGCGAAGCAGGAAGGCTTACTTGTAAATGAGGCCCCCAATTTCTAACATATGGCAATCCTAGATTTTGCTCTCTAAGGCTATTCTGAATATCTGAACTTCAGAATCTACAAACGGAGTTCTCCTGGAGTCAAATATTTTATTTTTGGATATTTTCAACTACTATCTTTTTCTGGAGGTCAATTCCAATTTCAAGAAAAAACAAAGGTAATATTCCTGGGTTAAAATGTATTATTATTTACCTTGCAGGCTTTTATTTCACTGTGCCTTGTCCATCCTGAGCGGGTGGGTGTTATGCTTCGGGAAGGGTTTCCAATGAAAGTTTCACCCCTAAATTTTCTTTCTGTCCTGTTTAAACTCTGTGCTTGTTACTGCTGCTGTTGCCTCTGAGGCTGTCCTGTCTGTGTGAAGTGACGCTGGCAGGTATTGTTCCTCCGAAGGTTACTAATCTTAGAGTAGCTGTTGGAAGAGCTGGGATTGGTTTGTAGTCATTGTGTCCTGTCATCATGTGCTGCTTCTGAGTCACATGACTTTAACTAACCTGATCAGGAAAATCTTCAAACTCCTTGCTCAGAATAGGAGTAGTCACAAGCAGCACATACCTGTAGGAACAGATGGGGCATGGAGAGTAGAGATCTCTTTTGATCCTTCATAGGAGTAATTGGGTTGATAGCGCCCACTGCAGTCTCTTAGAGCGGGCTTTCTTGGTGCAATTCAAGGTCTTCCTTGGCCCTGAATGACCCTCATTACGCCAGGGGACTCCACGCCCCAACGCCCTTCGTGCCAGGAGGTGTACCAGCAGCAGTTCCCTGAAGGGGGCGTGGCCATCACATAGTGCTAATTGCGCTCGCTGCAGTCTTGCAACGTGGGACGCATAAGGGCCGGCCCATTCTGCACCCGTCAGAGGTCAGAGGGGGCTGGGCTGGGCCCAGTGGCGGCTCACAGAGGGAGTGCTGCGGGGTGGTGGGGTAGGGGAGGGACAGGGTGGGGGGAGTGGACTCCGACATACAACGGAATGGAATAAAGTAAGTAAATAAATAAATACAAAATTTACATTGCGCATGCTGCATCGCCGAGTTGGCGATGCAGCGCGCGCAAGGTCAATTGTTTTATTTATTTATTTACTTACTTTACTCTGTTCCGCCGTACGTCGGAGTTCACTACCCCCCAACCTGCCCCTCCCCCGCCCCACCCCCCGCAGTACTCCCTCTGCGAGCCGCCACTGGCTGGGCCTACTCTCCTAGCCTATTTACTTGTAACTGGCCCCAGTGGTACTTATGCATTGAACTGTCCCTGCTACCATCCAACCTCACTAGGGCTTATGTTTTATATTGTTACTTGGGATCTTGAGTGGTATACCTAGTATTTTATCTCATTGCCCTCATTATTTTTAAGTCCTCAATATTCCCCTTGTGTTGCTCTGAGCTTTCTGTTTCTCTACACAGACAAAGGTCAATCCACAGTATTACTTATTGTGTTTTTTTTGTGTGGCATGTAGAGATCTAAGGCTATCTTGGAACCCCTTTACATTTTGCTTTCTTTTCGGCCAACAACAAAAATTCCTCTTTTTTGCCATCTTTAATATGGGCAAACAAAAAGCCTTCGATTTGGCCCAAGGGGTTGCCATGCAATTAAATAGTTCCACCAAACTTGACAACCGTACTCTCAGGGGAATTGACCTTTTAATAGAGGAAGTAGAGTCACCTATAAGCTCAGATACTCCTTTAGAAGCAGAACCCAGCCCAGAGCATGTCCACATCAATGCTGTCACTCCCCAAGCCAAACCAAGAAAACAGCTCAACTATCGAAATGAAGCACCAGACCAGTCTTTAAAACCAAGCATGCCGTCCCGCCTATTGTAGATTCTTTCAAAGGTCACCCTAAGAAGCTTGTGGGCAGTGATTCACCGCCAACCCAACAACCCACTGACTTGGTACGACTTAGTAACGAGAGTTCGATAAGGTCACCTATTCATATATACGCGGTCCCATGCAACAATCATTTCCTCCCTTTTGCTGAGTGGACCCAACAATCACAAATTTCCCCACAGAGCCAGCCATTAGAAGGGTCCCACTCAGCTGAAACTGCAGCACACTCTTTTGGTGAACAACCTTGTCTAGTGGTTCAGATTGTTGAACTCAGAACTGAGGTGGGGAGGTCCTAAATCAAAGGTTTCACCCCTACTCACACTAGTAATCCAACTAACAGCTGAAAAAGTCCAAATCCTGGCAAATTGCTGACTAATGCTTCCAGCTCAGAGCCCTTGCTTCCAACTAATCCATCAATTTGCCCCAAGTCCAGCCGAACAATTCTGATGAAAGCATCAATGCCAAAGACAAAATTGCCTGTATTACCAACAACTCAAGGGGGGCAGGGCGTTACTAATATGACCTGTCCTACACGGAAGGTAAGAGGCTGCCGTTCCCTCATCAGAGAGGACATTCTGGGAGCTATTACACAACCACAATGTGGCACTGATTTTAACACCATTGAGCTGACTCTTGCGATCAAGGAGCTAGTAGGCAATCTTGTGATGTTTGATGCACAAACTTCCTCCTTGTTTGCTACATCCATACATTTTAAATATAGATGTATTGGGCAAAATCTTCAAAATGATAGGCCGCCTCCATCACTCTACCCAGCACCAGACTCGCCTACCAGCAAAGTAGACTGACAACTGCCTTTCTTGATAACTTCTTTCCATATGGATGGGCTACCACCAACGTCCCAGATTGAACAGTGCACGCCAGACCTTTTCCCAGATCTTTCCCACATTCCCCATGACCATCTTCATCAACATCTACATGGCCCCGCTCGCACGCATCGCCAGACAACACGACCTCAACATTATCTCCTACGCCGACGACACTGAACTGATCCTCTCCCTCACCAAGGACCCCTTCGCCGCCAAAGCCAAACTCCATGACGGAATGAAGGCCGTCGCCGATTGGATGAAGATCAGCCGACTAAAGCTGAACACGGACAAAACGGAGGTCCTCATCCTCGGCTCCAACCCCTCAGCCTGGGACGACTCCTGGTGGCCAACGACGCTGGGAGCAGCCCCGACACCCACCGACCACGCACGCAACCTGGGAGTCATCCTCGACTCAACGCTCTCCATGACCAAGCAAGTCAACGCAGTCTCCTCCTCCTGCTTCAACACACTCCGCATGCTTCGCAAGATCTACAGGTGGATCCCGACAGACACAAGAAGAACAGTCACCCAGGCCCTCGTCAGTAGCAGACTAGACTATGGGAACGCCCTCTACGCGGGAGCCCTGGCCAAGCTCATCAAGCGACTGCAACGCATACAAAACGCCTCCGCACGACTGATCCTCGACGTACCACGCCACAGCCACATCACCCCCCACTTGAGGAACCTGCACTGGCTCCCCGTCGACAAGAGGATCACCTTCAAACTCCTCACCCACGCACACAAGGCACTCCACAAAACTGGCCCAGCCTACCTCAACAGACGACTCTTCTTCTACGTCCCCAACCGCCAGCTCCGCTCCGCCGACCTCTCCCTCGCCACCGTCCCCCGCATTCGAAGAACAACCACCGGCGGCAGATCCTTCTCACACCTCGCCGCCAAGACCTGGAACACCCTTCCACCAAGCCTACGAAAGACCCAAGACCTGCTGACCTTCAGGAGGCTACTCAAGACCTGGCTGTTCGACCAGTAGCAGCATCCCCCCTTCCCTCCCCCAGCGCCGTGAGACCCTCGCGGGTAAGTAGTGCGCTCTACAAATTCTGTGATTGATTGATTGATTGATCTTGGCTCCTACTTGTGGCCAATCTGGCGATAATATACCATCCAGCCCATTCCCTTTTTTACTGACATGCCTATCCATGTAGGCGGAATGGTGGAGGGGACTCCTCTTCCATCTCGCTTAACACAGACCAGTGGCAGTATCATGGTTTCCATATTATCATGGAACGTGGCTGGTATTAAATCTAAAATTGCTACCCCTGAGTGAAATGACTTTATTGAGTTGAATGATATCTGTCTTTTTCAAGCAATTGTCCATTGAGCCAGTATTTTAACCTGGCTACCTTAACTTGCACATTCCAGCTTCAAATGGCCCCGTAGGCACCCTGCTGGTGGCTTAACGATATGGACTCGTTTAGATTTGGATCTAAAAAACAAACAACTAGACATTAACTCCCCAGATATTATTGCAATTAGACTAATACCTTCCCATTCAAGATGCACAGACATATACAATGTCTATGCTAGAGAGGTCAAGGGAGGGTTGAGATCTGGGTTGAGATCCAATACTGTCACAATCTTGGAGGAATCCCTTGGACAACGCCACAGCAAATTACTTATAATATTAGCGGGGGACTTCAATACTAACTTTGAACCCCTAGATCATAATGCCTCTAGTCTGGCCGAGGAAGAGGACGAATGTCCACCCCAGGTTCTAATATCGGGGTGCCCTTGTCTTTCTTCTACGTATTACGCGAAGAGAACGAAGCATGGCGTGTTCCCCAGCTTCATTGACCTCTGATTCCTAAGAAGACAGAGGCTGCTCTCCAGTTGAAAGCACTCTTGTGGGTGGATTTTGGGGTTAGATCAACAAATGGAAGAACTAAATTAGATAGGAGGATGGCTTCTACATTTAACAACTTGACCCACTTCAGTGGTATCGACTACATATTAGTTTGTCTGTGCTTATGGATCTACCTGAAGGACATGATTAATGAGACTCAGGTCGAAAGTGATAATGACCCCCTTTTGTCTTACCATGGAACCATTCTGCCCCAAAATCGGGAACACCCAACATACCAACATACCACCGTGAGCACTAGGGACATTTTCCAAACTTATGATACACAACACATAAATGGGCCCGGTTACAGGAGACACCTGACCATCTGCAAACATGCTTAGCTGAGCTGTCACACAATATATATGGTCTGATGCCATTACTGCCATCCATACTAAATTCTTCAAGGCCATATTGTCCTACTTTATTGTTCCGGCCACAAAAGGGCACAAGCGACCTGACAAAACAAACGTATGGTATAACAGGGAGTGCAGGGCCCTCCATTGGCTGCTTGGGAAAGCATTAAGATCACGGGACATCCCTCAGATCTGCTTAGTAAGACACTCCTACAAAATGACCCAGCTACGGGGAAAGAGGGACTGGGATGATCTGAGGTGGCAGGAGCTGAAATCAGTCTGCTCGGTGAAAGATTCTGTAAAATTTTGGGCTCTAGTGAAGTGGGGAAAGGAGGGCAAGTCAGCTATCCTTACTAATTATATTGCCCCCTCAGCTTGGAGTGAGCATTTTACAGCCTTAAACTCCCCTTTGAATCTTATCTTCTTATCAGAGGACCCTCTGGGGGCCCATAGCTTAGGTGATCCACTCTTCCCCTGGAGCTGTCTTTTGACCTTGAGGAGGTGTCACTTACTTTAGACCTAGTCACTAGAGGCAGGGCTTCAGGCCCGGACAGTATAACAATAGATGTATTTCTGCATGATAGGGATAAGTGGTCCAGGTATATATATTCATCTTGGCCAACGCCATAGTAGGTGGAGCCCCATACCAGAATCATGGATGATAGCGGAATTGGTCCCCATGTATAAGAAAAGAGAAAAATCCCTTCCATCAAACTATAGACCAATTAGTCTGAACGATTGCATACAGAAAATTGCACGCCTTTTATTGTTTAAGTTCCAGGAGTGGATCGATGCCAAGGATATCCTTTCTTCCTACCAGGCTGCCTACCGTAGAAAGATAAGCACTACAGACCAGGTCTTTCGGTTTATGCTGTTATATTGGAGAGTTGTGGAGCTCGGCAGAGCCAGCATGTATGTTGTCTTCGTTGACCTCAAGTCAGCCTTTGACCTGGTTCCCCATAGAAAAATTATGGCAGGTCCTCTCTGATATGGGTATGCCTTCAGGCATTCTTTGACTCCTGATTCGTCTACACGAGGGCAATGCTGCCCAGGTCCGCTGGGGCAAACAGGGAGAACTGACTGAAAGGTTTTCCATCCTTAGTGGGATCTATCAAGGTTGCGTCCTGGCCCCCACCTTGTTCTCCTTACTTGTGAATGACATTGTTTACTTTCTCTCCAGCTCCCCTACAGCCGCTCCCACTCTTACAGGCAAGAAAGTACCTATATTGCTTTTTGCGGATGATGCTCTACTGCTCTCTAAGACCCCTAGTGGGTTGCAGCGTCCTTTGTCTTGCTTTAAAGAATTTTGTGATGACCACGGACTTGAGATCAATTCCACAAAAACCACAGTTTATGATTTTTAACAAACATAGGTCATTTAGGGGTAGAATGGAGCTGGGGAGCACAGCACTAGAAAGGGATGAATTTTTCACTTTCTTGGGCATAACACTATCTTCAACACTTGTATGGAAACCCCAGGTGGATCTAATGACTATCAAGCACAAGCAGATTGCCAGTGCCCTCATTCCAGAGCACAACTCTTCCTACTTGAAACCAATTGCCCTGGTGCTCCAAATCTATGATGCTACGGCAGTGGGATCGGTTCTGTATGGCTCAGAGCTATGGGGTTTTGCAAATGTATCCTCCCTCACTAGTTCTAAGAATATATTTTTGCGATCTTTGACCCGTCTACCTGCCATTACTCCATTGGTACCACTAATGTTGGATATGGGCAGGAACTCATTGGCCGACAAAGCCAGACTTGGTCCTTTGTTATTCTGGTGTAGGCTCTTGTCCCAGTCGGAGCTGTCTCACTGCAGACTAGCCCTGGAAGATGTGATGAATGCCGACAGATTTAACAAAATCGCCAGGCTTTGGAAAATTAAAGCATTGCTACTATCTATAGGCTTGCAATCCCTATGGGATAATCCTTCATCTGCCTCTTCCCTAGCTGCAGAGAAGCTAAAAAAAATTATTGCCACTGGGCCAGGCAATCAAAAGCTACCATGGCTGTTAGTTCTTCTCTAGCGGGGAAATTTCTGCAGTTTAAGGCTTCATGTTTCTGGAGCCCTATTGGGATGTCATTAATGCCCCCATGGAAAGGAAATTATATTTCCAATTTAGGGTTAGCAGTTTATCACTAAAGCCATTTACCTCCAAAAGGGCCCCAGATTCCGACCCCATGTGCCCCATCTGCAGAAGTTCCTCTGTCGTTTGGCCATGTTGTATATGCCTGCCCTGGTTATGCTCTCCCACAACAGAAATGGATCAAACCTGTGTGCAGGCTTCTGGGAACTCGCAGCAGCTTGTCTGCATTCCGAATCCTCAGAACTGATCCAAACCCTTCTTATGCATGTGCTATTGCAAAACTCTTGGGTTTGTCCTGGGTTATTAGAGCTAGGATGATAGGCACATCCTAGCCGAACTCTTTATCTGCCTTCATCTTCACCCTTCAGGTTAAGTATTGAAACTGTACTGTACTGATTATATGATTTTCTTTTAATGTATGACTAGGTGTCTGGCTTATTTGCCTTGTTGATACCTTTTGCTATGGCTTTTAAGGATTTGACCATGGGACCTTTGTATCATTTTTATGCAAAGTCTTTTGTATGCTGCAATGCTTTGGCTGTCATACTTCAGGCTGTTGTTTATTGACTGCAATGTTTTTTGGATGTCTTTTCATCTCAATTATTTATTCATCCTTATTTTTGTGATTTTATGACTATGTGTCGAATAAAGCTTATCAAATCAATCAATCAATTGGGTTTGTCTTGACCTTGTTTAGGAAAGAGGCGGGTGAGAAAGAGTGAGCGCTGATGTTGCCTTGTTGCTTTTCTTTTGTGACAGGATTACTGGAATAGCATGTTCAGGAAAGCATATACCTCAAATAATAAATGGGTGACCTTGCTGACAATCTTACAAGACATTTTAGTTTGATTTGCACAGGGTACCTCACTGTTTGCATATTGCTTTCACCATTAAAAATGTCCCACATGAGCCTTGCACAGGTGAGAGCTGACTGTTGAATAAGAAGAAGATTTACTCCCATGCTTTAGGGATAATCCTTTTTTCAGATAGAGACCCAAAGAGGTAATTGTGTCTCCAGCTGTCATGGACTAGTGGGGCTAAAATGCTCCAACGAGAGCTAGGGCATCTAGCATTTGTATGTCCCCAAAGGAAATGGTGGTCTAGGTTGTACCTACGGAGCCTGCATGTCCTGTAGAACCTCTGTTGTAAAGATGGAGAGAGCAGATGGTCATAAAAGCAGTCAAACTTGTGAAAGGGGAAAACCAGTGAAACCGGCCCTATTCAAACTCTGTATGGAACTTCTTGCAGTGATCCTGAAGCAAGCTAGAACTGCCTACCACCTCTATGTGGATGACACCCATCTCTACATGAAAATCTTATCAGTCAGATACATCAAGCACCTAAATAACACTATACACATTGGGGCCGATTCCGATTCGGGCCGGAAATCTCTCCGACCGAGCCGGACTCGGAGAGATTTCCGACCGAATCGGACTCTAGCAGTCCGACCGAACGAGTACGATGCGCACGTATGCTATCGGACTCGATTCGGTCGGACTCCCATTGAAGTCAATGGGAGCCAGTCGTACGACGCGTACACGGGCTCCCATTGACTCAATGGGCACGACGCGAACAAGGGCGCCCCCTACAGCGTGTTCGCGTCGGTGCGGGTCGCGCCGTACATGCACGTGTAGGGGGGACCCATGTGTCCCCCCTGTGTGCGACTCGCATGCCTACGCTTACAGGGGGGTCCGACACGGACCCCCAAAGTGCGGCTCCAACAGCTCCTTGGAGCCGGACTGCGCGAGTCGGTCGGAGCGGTCACGATGCGCATCGTACTTACCCGGCCGGGGATCGTCTCCATAGCGCGGTGCGAGTCGTCCCCGTGCGAGTCGGTCGGAGCGGTCGGGTCCTACGAACGAGTCGGTCGGAGATTTCGCGAGCACACGCATCGTACTCGCTCGCCCGGACGCACGTACGAATCGGTCGGGAAATAGGGCTCCGAATCGGATCCGGTAAAGCCGAATCCGATTCGGAGCCCTACCGGCCGAGATCGGAATTGGCCCCATAGTGTAATCCTGGCTAACGAGCACCCACCTCAAACTCAACCAAAACAAAACAGAATTCCTCCTCATCCAACCCAAAGAAAAATCCTTTCCTGTAGCTAGCTAGCTCAACAACATCACTGCTCCAAACTGCAAACTTTCCATCTCTAACTCTGTTAAATCCCTGGGGATCACACTTTTGACAGTCGCTTAAGAATGAAGGAGCATATTAACGTCTCTGCAAAAAGCACCTTCTACACGATGAAACACCTAAACAAAAGTCAAACCCTTCATACCCATTGATGACCTAAAGACTGTGGTGCAAGCCCTCGTCCTCCCCAAGCTGGACCATGGTAACGCAACGATTACGGGCGCCCTTAAAATATACCTAGCCCCTCTGAATGCAACACTCCATGCGACTGCAAGACTTCTATCGGGAGAGAGGCGTTATGACCACATTACTCCCACTTTCAAGCAGCTCAACTGGCTTCCAATCCAGGCAAGAGCTTTACTGAAAACTGCATGCATAACTCACAAAGCTCTCAACACAAATAAACCAATCTACCTCTCAAACAATCTATCAAAAGCTGGACAAAAGAGACCGCTACGAAGCTCAAACAGTCTTCTCCTAATTCCGCCAAAATTCAAGAAAGAGAAATCTTGTGCTTGTTCCTTCTCCTGGAATGCTTCGAGAATCTGGAACACGCTACCTCAAGACTGACGCGACAATCAATCTTTCCCCCACTTCAAGAAGAAATTAAAACTCCTTCTCCTCAACAAATACTTCAACCCCCCCTCCTAACGCTTCTAACCGACTCGTGCTGTCACCCACACAGTAAAGATTAAATCTCAACACCATTATCTCGGGAAAAACTATTTTGCTGCCACTCCCCCAGCCACTAGAAGACCCATCCCTAGCTTCCCTGATCTTTAGCGCCCTTTCACTTTACTGCACACATTAATCCACTGTTATAATATGGTCACTATATATGTTTATTTATTCCCAGGGTAACCCTGTGAAATTGCTACCTGCCACTGTTAAAACAATATCGATAGTTATATGCCGTTTCTACCTCAAAAATGTATCAGCTTTTGCTCCTAATGCCTTCATGTTTTGCTTTCGTACTCCCATTATGTCTTTATGCCTACCCCCATATGTTGATACAATGCACCGTTAAAACTATATTTATTTATATATGCTGTTTCTACCTAAAAAATGCATCATCTACTGAACCTTATGCCTTCACCTGTTCGCTTACGTGCTGCCAATATGTCGTTATGCCTACCTCAATATGTAAACTACATAATTTGCTACTATGCAAACTCTGTGAAGCGCTCTGATGCCTTCGGGTCAAGTTTGCGCTATAGAACTCTAAAAATAAATAAAAATAAATTGTAATTGGATATTTTGAATGACTGTGCCTGTGTAACTTCTCTCCATCTAGCGAGTGAAGGAAATCCTGAGGATGAAGAAAGATGGATTTCTGGAATCTCAGGAACAAGTTAGAACAGGGTATTTTGCTGTAGTATAAATTGGAGTTCCGGGGAACCTTTCAATAATTGATCTGTGGACTGGTGTCAGTGGAATATTTTCTAAGAGTTTCAAGACTTCTGAACCACCAGGAACAAAGGTACAGATCGTTTTGGGAAAGTTGAGGCATAGAAAAAAATCCTTCTCCATGAGAAATGTGTATCTGACTGTAGACCTGTTCTCCACTACTGAGTCGGGCCTGAGAAAAGCAGCTGATAATCTCTCAATGAACCATGGACTGCTCACTTAGGGGCTGATTACGATGGCGGAGGGACTGCCACCGACAGGCTGTCAGTGGCTGACCCTCTGCCATCGTAATGCGGTTTACCACCTGCCATATTACGATGGCGGGCGGAAGCATGGCATCCACGGTCCAGACGGGTGGATTCAATCCAACCACCTTTTGGAACAACCGCTAGTCCCTGCATTGCGGCGGTGCCTGTCAGGCACTGCCGTAGGGATTATGATATCCCTTTCCATCTGTTGTACCACGGTGGTCAACCCACTGTGAAACAGCTGGTGGAAATGGATTTGGGGGCCGTAGTGGGCCCCCCTTTATCCCTGGGGCTGGGACATGGACTCTGGGGGGCACCTATGGTGCCCCCCTATATATACCTGTACCTTGTGGCAGGCACCGCATGGTGCCTGCCATGTAGTGCAGGGATATGTCAACACCCTATTTTTTGTATTGCGGCGTGGGCTGCTGACCGCATCCCTGCCGTAATACAAAATATAGGGAATGCGACTGCGTGGTGGCAGTCGCATCTTAATTCGTACTGTGGGACTGCCGCCTTGTAGGCGGGCGCTCCCAAATACGAAACGATGGTGGATGGACTGAAGTCAGTCCGCCATCGTAAGCAGCCCCTTAGTGTGTCATTTGGGCAGTTTGTTTGTTCTCACAGGACAACATTTTACCAGAGAGAACCACACGATCTGCACAAACCAAATCAAATACCCAGAATCCACACTTTTTATTAGGTCACCTGCAGAGCAGATTTTGGCAGTTTTATAGCTGAGTCTCACCCTTCAAATGGAATGAAAAAGCCCCATTCACAATGAGGTAAATTTTTCCATCCATCTCTGTAACATCCTATAAATAGAAGGGGTTTGGTGCACCGGGAGATCTTTCAATATAAGGCGCTCCTGCACTCTCACCAAACTATAAATTACCTCCAAAGTCATTTCACAGATTTGCTGGTCTCTTGGTGAGGAACAAGTTAGCTGTCCAAGTAGAGGATATATTATACTTCATGGCTGATATCTGTCCCTAACTTTCCATTATGGTGGAAGTTGCTCAGAGATCTGTGGCAGGTTATAAACTGAATATTGATAAATCTGTAGTTTTCTCATGTCAAATATTGTTAATAATCATCAGATTTGGAAATTCAGAGCTTAAAAGGAAAAGATCTTGTAAAAGGTTTACGCTTGGTACGAGTAGTCCTAATCCGAAAGGGATGCCTTTTTTAAACATGACTGAATGGGGTCTACCTGAAACTATAAAGATGGTGGTTATTCCGAATGAATTGCACCCATTTATTATGCTTCTGGCGCCATTCTCTGCATAATTCTGTAAGAAGACCAATTTACCCAACGTTATGGGTTCGAATCACAAAGATGTTGCTATGAGTAGAAATAACTTACCCTTGTAGTTCTCCTGTGTGCTTACAATAGAACTACAATGAAGGCTGGACTGCTCCTGGAATTCTGGAGTAAACCAGGAGTCATACAAGTGTAAGCCACTGCAACATCTTTGTGAACCAGGCCCTATATTTTTATGGTTCGGGCATAAATCACATACATCACAATGGCAGCAATCAAAAATTCAACACTTCACCTGGTGCAAACTTCATCCTGGTCCTCTCTAGACTGGGTGATTCACAGCCGAGGCCAGGAGATCCAGCAACCAGATTGCCTGCACTGATGATCCTGTGGCTACCTCCCCTTTCTAGCTTATACGTTAATATCTCTTGTTACTGTGTAATCACTGTTTTTCTCCTTACGTTTATTCTTTGCTCCTGTAACTGATGTAATTTTGTAACCTGTAACTCGCTGATCCTCATGTAAAGCCGTGGTGCCCGAGCAACTTTGGCTGATGCCCGGTGGAGCTGTCATATGCAGCTATAGAGGAGTTTGGCTCTGGTTCACCCCTCGGCCGGCACCTACCCAGCCGGACATCGGACATCGTTTTCCTCACCTCACCATTGTGTTTTGCCTACCTGCATTCCCTACCCCCGTTTACCATTCCCCCTCTACCTCTTCACTCCCCATAAAACGTGTGTACGCGCTAATAATCTCACATTATTGTGTAATCTCATGTATGTCTATACTTGTCTATATAATTATGGAACCTGTAACTCACTGATCCTCATGTAAAGCGCTCTGATACCTCCGGGTCTAGACAGCGCTATATAAAACTTTGCAAATAAACAAATAAATAAATCTAAAATTGACCTTTCCAAAATGCATAAATATGAATATATTGGTGCAGAAGGCGATCCCTTTTCTACAGATAGTATGGTATTTTATCACTATTGCAAAGAACTGTCTTCATTGTGAACAGAAGGGAAAAGCTGAACTCAGTTCAAATGCAGCTGCAGTACAAATGGTATCCCCTATTTGATTATCCATTGTATTTTCTCTGAATTCTACATATTTGTGGGGGAGATAATTCTTGCAATCTCCGTACAAGACTATTAGAATTTTTTTAAACTATTCAAGAATTTCAAAAATCAAGGTACTATATTGATATGCAATTGGCTAGCATGGGAAATCAAAGGCAGGTTCACACTGCATCAGGTCATTAGCAGTAAAGGTATCAACGTGTTTAATCTCTTATGAATGTGACTTAAATTTCCCACAGAGAGAAATACTTTAGATTGGTATTTGTCTTCACCAACTCGTTTATGATTCTCAAATTTAGTACCTCCTCAATTTATGAAACACTGATTTTTGGCCCTCTAACTAGGATCAAAGGTAAGTGATACTGGAAGTACGGTTGGAATTATTTTCACTGCTACTCTTGGGATAATTTCAGGGTTAAATTTTCTAGATTCTTTGCCTTTGCTACCATCACACAATTTCACTTCTTCTTGATGAATTGATCATTGTGTACAAGTTTACTTTTGAGTAAACTGTATCTGTGGGAACTAATTAGGAAGTTACAAGACAATGAGGGGTTACCGGCATAGATTGAAACTGTGAGCATTTTGCCTTTGGTCTCCTGGGGCTTCATCTAACTGTTTACCCCAAAACAGGGCACCAAGTACAAACTTTTAGCACTTAACGAACAGGGTAGCACTATTGAGCAGTCTAAGCCTTACTCAGGGAGGTGTGTTTAACAGAGACTCAGAACGCAAATAAACATCAAATAACCAATAATAAATCATTGCCCAGCCAGGACTTTTACTTGTGAAAGAACCAGAGCAAAAATATAAATAGTACACATGAAACACAAAGGGAAACAAATCTTACCTGCAATTCACAGGGGAGTTGTGTGTTGGGGTGCAGATTGTTAGCCAGATCTAACTATGGGCTGCCACAGATGCTTACAAGATCAGTGTATAATACATTTAAACTACTCCTTAGACCGAAGAGTGCAATCTCCATTCACTTTCCCAAAGCCGTATGTGCACTTGCATTAAAGCCAGTGAACTCTAGCTGTTCTTGTTCTACTAATGTAGCAGACCTGGTGTCTGTTAAAAGTTGTTGCAGACCCAGAAAATTGGTTACATACTGTACCTTTAAATGATGAGACGTGGCTGTCACGCTGGGATTGGTTGATTTAGGTGGAGTCGAAACCTCCTGCTAGTGTGCCTGCTCACACACAGGGGCAGATTTACAAGCCCCTTGCGCCACTTTTGCGTCACTTTTCCCATGTTTAAAGTGACGCAAAAGTGGCGCAAGGGGCTTGTAAATCTGCCCCACAGTCTTTAGGTAACAGCCACATAACTCTGCCCTTGCCCTGCGGACTTAAACACCGGCCTCTTCATGGTGTGGCTGTGCACATCCTTAGGCCTCTGGTCCTAAAGAGAAGAGGCTGCATTGGCACAGATCGGTGGACGCTGCGCTTGCTTGTCCTTGTCTTGGGAAAAGAAATCTTCATTGTTGACTTCTCCTTGGGTCCAAACTCAAAGCAATGAATAGCCTATCCTGGGTTGTAGCAGTGGTTCTTGTTGAGCCTGTGATGACCAACCTTCAGGTGAGGTTGAGGTTTCTTCTAATGCCATGCCATCACAGATGCTTCTGTTGCTTGTTGTTGAAACAGCCGAATGCAATTGTGATTTTTGTTTGCACCAAGCATCCACAGGTGCTTCTTCGAGTCGGTTTTCTGTGGTCGTATCATATCGTTTATTGATATTTCTAAACATTGTTTCATAAACAAGATAGTATACTTCAGTTAAGAACACCTTAAAAACAACAATAAAACACACACATAAAAACAACAATAAATAACATTAAATATCCATAAAATCAATCAAGGGGGCATAAAATCTCAAAGGGGTATTCGTAACCTGGCTTTGAGTGCCTTTTAACACTTTACATCTAATTATCCACGCTGCAAACAGGAACGTAGAGACGGCCACCACTACAATCAAGGTCGTGTCACTTTTGCATATTCTATATGCCTCTCCTCTTGACAATAAACAGAGGGATCTACACATGGGGACAATCCATTTAGACCTCGGTTTTGCATCGAGAGGGCAAAAAAACAACACATGTTCGGCACTTTCGAGTGGAGTTCGGCAGCATGGACAACACTCAGATTACTGGTTCGCCTCCCTCCATTTTCCCTTAAAGCTGCTAAAGGTAAACACCCATGTCTAAATTGTAGGTGTAGGGCTCACACCTGTGGGGGGCATATAAAGTCCAGGAACACCTCACCCTCAAACACAGATTTGTAAAAGAGAAATGCACTTGTCAGGCTCCCTAACAATGAGTCAGGCTCTCTAAGATGGCTGTCTTTCTCCAGCACCATCAATCAATCAATCAATCATGTCACTTATAAAGCGCACTACATACCCGCGAGGGTCTCAAGGCGCTGGGGGAAGAGGGGGGTGGTGCTGCTACTGATCGAAGAGCCAGGTCTTGAGGAGTCTTCTGAAGGCCAGTAGGTCTTGGGTCTGTCGGAGGTTGGTGGGGAGGGTGTTCCAGGTCTTGGCGGCGAGGTGGGAGAAGGATCTGCCGCCGGCGGTCGTTTTCCGGATGCGGGGGACTGTGGCGAGGGCGAGGCTGGTCGAGCGGAGCTGGCGGGTGGGGGTGTAGAAGCTGAGTCGTCTGTTGAGGTAGGCTGGTCCGGAGTTGTGGAGTGCTTTGTGTGCGTGGGTGAGGAGCTTGAAGGTTATCCTCTTGTTGACAGGGAGCCAGTGCAGGTCTCTCAGGTGGGGTGTGATGTGGCTGCGTCGGGGGATGTCGAGGATAAGACGTGCAGAGGCGTTCTGGATGCGTTGCAGCCGTCTCAGGAGCTTAGCCGTCGTTCCTGCGTAGAGGGCGTTTCCGTAGTCCAGCCTGCTGGTGACGAGGGCCTGGGTGACTGTTTTTCTTGTTTCGGTGGGGATCCACTTGAAGATCCATCTTCTTTACTGCAACAACATCCGACCTACGAATGGCCTGTAGCTCACTCCAGAATTTCCCAAGGCCCACATCAGATCAGGTTTTTTGGAGTGCCCTTAGCCAGCCCACTCTCTCTATCCCATTGACTGCAATCACATCCCTCAAGCCTTCATTTGGGTGACACAGTTCTTCAGTACTCCACACTCCAATCCAATATAACAAGGGTTTTAACAGAAGCACTGTCTCTAACTCATGCAAGCCCAGGTCTAAGTGGAGGGGAACCAGTGGCGTGCCCCTCCCTAAACCCAGCAGTCCCCGGATGAAATTGTTTTCTGCAATGCAGAGGGGGATAGTGTTAGATTACCCTAATAGTTCTGCCACATACGATGCAGCCCCCCTGGCCTGTGCCTTATAGATTTCCACTGCTGGGCGGGCAACCAGGCTGATTATTTTGCAAATTTTTGTATGGCGCCGGTTCAATGATCCAGTCTCATCCAGTCTGATGCTGATATAGTCGAACTCCTGCACCCTTTCCAGTACCTCTGCCCCAACCTTGATAGTTCCTCTCGACCTAACTCTCTTGGAATGCACCATGTATTTGGTCTTGTTCGTGTTGATTTTAAGGCCATAATCTCTGCAAAGTTTGTGGAAGTTATCAACCAAATTCTGCAGCCCCCGCCAAGGAAGAGGAATCATTCTCACAGATCATCCACCTTCCACTTGATCAAGAGAAACTGTAAGACCTAGTCCGCTGCATTAACCTTTTGCCTATAACCTGCCTGGAGGTTGGACAGGATTTTGTTATTATCACACCAATCTAATACTCTCTCCAGTACCTGTGTGTCTAGGAGGCTAATAGGCTGATAGTTTGTGGGCACCCTAGGGTCCCCCTTTTTAAAAACTTGAACCATTTTCTGCCCCCTTCCAAGAGGGGGGAATCACCCCCTCCGCCGCAATGGCATTGGAGACCACATTGATGTATGGCACCCATACCCTTGGATTGGACTTAAAAACATCAGCCGGGATTTTATCAAAGCCTAGGACTTTCCCAAGCTTAAAGTAGGTGACTGCATGCTCTGTCTACTCCAAGGAGAAGGTTACTGGGTATTGTGTCGTGTTTGATCTTCTACACACATCCCCACCCTCCTGTTTACTCCTCCCGTCCACACCTGGGGTGTACAATCTCCCAAAGTGGGCAACCCACTGACTCGGGAGGATGGAAGTTTTGGCAGGATAGCCCAAGTCCCCTTCCCTCCTGCTAATTAGAGATCAAAACTTGTTTTCTGTGGTTATTTTGTTGCCATCCTCTGGCTCCTGTCTGCCTTTTGATCGGGGGTAAGAAAGTTACCGTGCACTCCTCCAAGCACAGTTTCAGGGAGCGAAGCAGTTCACTCCGGAGTACCCTATAGGGAGACCAGGTTCACAAAACCTCATGACATGGCTGGGCATGCAGCATCATCCCTGTGCTTCAGCGGGCCAAAGTTCAGTTTTTTCTAAACAGCTCATCAAGGACTTCCACAACCATTTCATTCAGACAGGGCTAACTCCAGTACCTCTGGTCTTTCTTTCAAATTAGTTTTAAGATTTCACTTTCTGGCAGGATGCAAAACTTTATCATTCCTGTTCCCAATCATGACTAGGGAAGATGGCAATACGTGACTTCAACCCTAAAGATCAATGATCTTTCTCAGTTTCCACAGGTGTGGGACCCCAGGCACTGGTGCATGAGAAATTCTGGCACAATGACTAGGAGATTCTGGCCCTTACTTCTACTAATTTTGCAGGCAAAGATTATGCATTTGACAGGTCCTGCTCTGGGACCAATGTAAAGGACTTCCTGAGTTTTGCATATTCCTCTCAGACTTGTTCAAAAATAGTCTGTATCCTCTAGTGTCAGACAGTAGGCATTGGGATGGGAGCTTCCTGTCAGGGGACACTAAAACAAAGGCACAAATGATGGAGAGGCTACCTCTCTCTATGGCAAACACAATCAGGAACTTCTCCAAGACACTTCATATATTTAAATGCAATATGTCTACAATATGCAAAAAGCCATGCTGTTAGGCCAGGAGAAGCTTGTATTTCCCGTGAGGAACCTAGACGCTAACCTCCCTAACCTCACCCTTCTTTCATTATATTGGTTTGGGCCATCCTTGGCTGGTCCACTATATCGGCTTCTCAAGCCATGTTGCTGTATCATATCCCGCCGAGTGATTAGAAGCTTTGTAATTCCAGTTGGACCTTTACATATCCCTCGTTCTCGTTAAACATATTCGAGATGGGGATGTCACGCTACTAATTTGTTTGTGTCGCTGTGTTTTTCATCCTCGTGAACTCTTATTCACAACCAGTGGTTGTGAACTTTGTGAGCCCCCTGCGCAGTTTTCAGCTCTCTGTTATTATACTTTGAATGGATGGCCTTCTGCCACAGAACGTATCCATACAGACAGCACCCTGATGAAGGTTGACCCCATCTACTGTTTACTTCCGAAACTCACGTTGGCGCATTTCTGTCTATTAGATACAGCACTCATTACACCATATACATTTATATAATGAGCAACAATTGTTCCTTTTTTTGATTTTCTCTTTGTATGTTAAATGGTTTTCTGCTTTGTATAATTGTTGTGTATAGTCTTTTTGATCACTGCTGGTTTTGTTATTATTGCACTGTGATACATTATGTGTTTTTTATGTGTTTGTATGATATTAGATGAACTATTGTATTGTTGTCTTATACTTGTGGGTGTTCACCAATAGAATGCATACAACTATACTATTGTATGTACTTTTTCTCATGGTTTTTATTAAAAAAATGATGTATATAAAAAAGATGAATACATTATGAATATATTTTTGTATACTAGATGAATAAAACTCAAAAACTACTGGTCTGATGCATGGCTTTTTGCATATTGCAGACATATTGCATTTAAATATTTGAAGTGCCTTGGAGAAGTTCCTGTTTGTGTTTGCCATAGTTATATTCCCTGCCCTCTTCTCCAAACTTATCCAGTCAAGTCAGGGACCCTCTTTGTTCTTTTGAGGCTACCTCTCTCAACTACCTCTCACACTGTTGGGGGTAACACCCCTAAGGACGAATGGAGTGGGAAGGGGGCAAGGACTACTCCTCCACTTCAGAGGGACACTCTATCTCCCATCTCAACACTCTACAATCTTACTCATGGTAGAGTACCTCAGTAATGCTTTGGGGGAGTCCTGCAATTTACATTACTGTCTGGCAGGTTTCCTCCGCCCTCCATCTTATGAGCCACTCACAAAAAAGAGATCCAATTGTTCCACACACATCCTACTACTATATATATACTCTATAGGCATAAACGCAACATCCATGTCCCACGTGGGGCCTGGTAGGAAATGTAATCAAGAGGAGCTGGTAATAGGCCTGTCCTGCGTGTATATGCCATTGGTGCCACCGCTGTCAGTCCTCCCCAGGCCGGTACGCTAACAATATTCACGTTCAGTAAAGGCGACGCACATGTTGTGGCCCTCCAGATCACAGGGTGCCACTCTAATTTGTATTGTATATCACAGTGGGCCCTCAGCATGCATGCATGATTGTTGCCAAATAACCAGAGACTAACAATGGAGAACTCACGGCAGAGGTGGAAGCTCTGCTTGAGCCATGCAGGTGACCTTTTCCTTCCCACAAAGGTCTCACAGATTTACTAAGATGGCACTTTAAATATGGGTTTACCTTATATGTTTTTCAACTACCAGTTTTTAACAGACTTCTGGTATGGGGTGTGGAGAACTATTATGAGAAGTATTGGACCTTCTCTGGCATTAACATGGGAATCATTAATATTTGGTGGATGGGACATTAATGGTCAATTGTATGGTCTGTACTGGAAAATATGTTGTGTCTTAATAATAACTGCAATCAGAGAAATAAACTTTAACTGGAAGTACGCTAAGTAAATTTATTATTCAATATGTTAGAAAAGCCTCAATTTTAATTCGCGGGCTTGAAAAAGAATTTGATGGTGTTATTTATAAGCAGGATAACAGGGTTATCCAGAGTTTGTTGGATGTGGGACATCAGTCAAAAATTGGCAATGCCCCCTTTTATCTGAAATGTTAATGATACACCACTTTCAACAGACATTTTCTTCCGAGGCCTTACTTGATTATCACATCCAAGGTTAAACACAACATAAGAAAAGAAGGGTTAGATGAAGCATTATCTAAATATCAGATTGATCCACCCATAAGTAGTGTGAAAAAGTCACTAAATATCAGATCTGCAAAAAACACAATTAGACACTTACTGGCCTCATTGTAGCTACTCAACAGACATGGTGCCAACCAACCCACAGAGGTCCTTGAATCTCTCTTCTGGAGGCACCTACCTCATGGATATCTATGTCTGTCAACCTGAACGAGAGCTGATTCTATTCTCATTTGTTAGACAGCTAACTACATCATGTCAACTCTTTATCCAGAAAATCTGTTTTTTCCAATAACATTAAACACTAACATCCAATGATGGACATTTTGTAATTTTGCATTTTTTTCCAGTCTTCTACATTTCAATATGTGCCCACCATTTACTTCAGCCTCACTTTTCTGCAAATGTCTTAGATGGGCACCAAATACAGTACTTCATAAATAATAAATAATAGTGCAACTTTAATAGGCATAAACAAGAAGCACTTGCATTAAACTTTTGAACTCAATGACTCCAAAAAGCATTGAAAGCACAAAATCCTTTATTTCACATTACGTAATAAAATTTGAGTGAGTGTTAAAACAAATTAATATTATAGCATTAATTTAGTGGCCAATGAGCATTACAACATAAAACATAAATAGTTGTGTTAAGGGAGGTTTGCAATACAAAACATATTCATGCCACCGACTGTAGAAATGAAGCAATTTGAATATTGAATACAGTACTTAGCTTGCGGCCGGCAACCAGAATATTGCAATAAAATATATCTATACAAGAGGTGGACAGAAAAAAAGACATCTTCTAGGATACGATTGACCTCCCAACAGAAATCTTTTGGCATCAATGGGTAATGAAGATATATTAGAGATGACTGAGTATCACTGATTTGGTGACCTGGTGGTTTATGTTCATTGCTGACATATCGGCTCAGGGACACCAGTTGCTGCTCTGCTAGGTACAATAGCGTCCAAGTAGCCCAATATTGTCATCACATGCTAGAAGGTAACTAGGGGAGGCGGGGCTGATACACACATGTTTGAAACCTTATACCTCTTTGATACCTCTTTCGAAAAGTAAATTGCAGTGGTAATTTGTATCCACATTCACTATAAATAAAATACATTCAAAATAAAAAGCATCCTCGAAGAAAAAATAATATCTTTGGAATATGGATATTTCAGCTAAATTCAAGGCATGGATTAATGTCACCCACAACACTCTAAACTAAGAAATTAGTGAAATGACCAAGTTTTCTATATACATACATGCTTCCATTACACGTACATTCACTGATATCCTGCTTTTACAAATCTTCCACTTAGTGGTTTTATATTTTATGTTCAGTTGATATACCTTGGCATGAGTTATAATAGGTCTAAATGTTGAACTGACAGCACAGCACAAAAACATCAACTGGAAAAAAAAATTGTTTCTGTCAATATCACACACCGAAACGCGCGTTGGCGTTATTCGTGTGGGGGCAGCTGGATTACTTTCATCCCTACCCCTTGATGACTTGTATTTCTCTCTGTCATCTTACCATCTTGTGGCTGTTATGCACAATTTTTACCTTATATCATTCCTTTAAAGTTGTGTGAATGATGTGTGAGCCTTTATGATGAATCCTGGGAATGTATGATGATATGAATGTTTTGTTTGAAGTAGGTGTGTGGGACGAGATATATATGTCTTTTTGAATTTTGTCTTATTGATCATCAATTGTTGTGACTATCGTTATGTGTTTGTATAAACTATCGAAATGATTATTCAACGAATAAAATTATTACTCAATTTGTAAAACTTGATGTAACTACTCATTTTTTCCTTGATCTGCTCCAGAGATAGAGGATGAATTTTAGGACCCTTGTATAGGGCCATGTGTTGAAAATACGGGGCAGGTAATTTCTTGCATCTTTGGTGTTCCTTATTTCCCCTGCGCACCTGCCCCCATTGAGTCAGGGGTCCCCCTTCTTATTAGTACCTTCTAATATCATGCCACCCATACGGCTTGCAATTTCCTGAAGTGCGCCCATTCCTCTTCTAGTATCAATATTTATTATTCCAAACGTCTATGATATAAGAAAAAAACAAACACCAAGTTGCTCTGATATAAATGCCACAATTCAGTGTCTCTGAACAAATCAACCCTACAGTCAAATTCAAATTCAAATTCAAATATACTTTATTCGATTTTTAACATTAAAAATCATAAAAGTAACATGTTAAAAACTTACAGAATTAAAAATACATACAATTCCATCTATACAAAAATCTCAATCCTAACAGTTCCCATCAATTAATTCTAATAATCATCAGGAGGAAATACTAAAATTATATACAGTAACCAGCTTCATACCATGATTTAACCAGTTATGCTTTTCCTTTTTCTCAATATACCTTTCAAGAATCCAGCCATTACGCCCAAACAATAAGCATTTTCCAACAATTGCAAATATAAAAAGGCAGGGCGGCATTGCCTCCACCCCCCTCTCTTCAACACTGGCAAAATCCATCTTGATCTTTCAGATAAATAAAATTTGCAGAATAAAATCACATGTATTGTTGATTGGGTAGACATCTTATCGCATGGGCATTGACATAAATCTCTAGACCAATCATTTACTGTGGGAAAGCTAACTAACCGATGGAAACTATCAAACCTAAATCTGGTAAGGACATACCTGTCATACCCTCCTATGCACCAAACCAAATATGGTTGTATGGTGGGAGTTACCAGGGTTAACTGATGCTGAATCACAGTACATTTCTTCATTCCATTGCAGATCTTAAAGACTCCAAATGCGACAGACATAGCAATTTAAAGTCCTTCCTAGAAATAGAACTCATAGTTTCAGGATGAGTATAAAAATCAGGTCTGTCCAAATCAATTAAAAATCTTCTAATGTAGTTCAGCCAAGTAATCTTATTTGCGTGACATAGACACATAGCATCTGTAATAATTTCTCTATTTAACCCTGTAGTAGTAGACGTCCAGACTCTATGCCATAATAACAAAGGTTGCATTTTTATCAGGTCGGAAATGTAAGGGATCCCCAATTCATTGTGGCAATTAAAAACTGAAGAACTCTGTGGAACTGCTAAAATAAACCTTAAAAATAAATTTTCCACAATTTGTATTGAGGATACATCATTGTAACCCCAAATTCCTGCCCCATACATCGCGATACTCATACATTTCGCTTGGTAAATTTTGAGAAGGATCCCCGGAGGCCTTTTACCCAATTTTTTTGCAAAGTTTACCACAGCCCCAATTGACCTCTTGAAAAGGAGGGTCCTGCTCTTAACTGCCGGGTTCCAGGAGCCAGTATGTTCCAATAAGATGCCCAAATAGGAATATGTATTAGTTGCATCTATCCTGTCATTCGCCATTGGCAAGCTTTTTCATTTATTTCTCCCCTTCCCACATGTCATTACAAAAGTTTTCTTAACATTAAGTTTTAACCCCCGGCAATCCATGAATCTAATATATGCTGCAAGGGCACTCTGTAGGCCCATCTGGGTTCTGGCCATAAGCACTGCGTCATCCGCATAGAGCAGGGACACAATAGGCTTGTTATTATACTGTGGTGGATCTCTTGTCCTGGCCACCTGTTCTTCCTCTAAAGCATTGGTATATAAAGAGAACAAGAACGGGGCCAGGACACAACCCTGCCTCACTCCCCTCTCCACGGGGAATGGCGCAGTGCATTCGCCCTTTAATCCATGCCTCACCTTAGCAGAAGCCCCAACGTACAGTTGTCTCAAAAATTGTACTAATAGTGAGTCAACCTTTAGATCCAAAAGGATTTCCCAGAGCCTATTATGTATGACGCAATCGAATGCGGCCGAAAGGTCCACGACTGCCACATATAGTTTCCCCTCCTTAGCTTGAGTGTACTTTCTCATAACCCTACAGTCATGTTTAAATCAATTCACCACTTCCCATATTCTTGCTGGGCCCCGTGGTCCTGCTGTATAACGAGGATATCAATAATATCAGTAAAATTCCAAGTCACAATCCACACTCCTTAGTAAGGCTTAAAGTCCAAAGTAAAGTGCTCAGTAGCCCTCCATTCCCTCTCTGTCCCATATTAAACATCCATTTTCTCTCCTCTGAATCCCCTACAACTATTCAATATGGCCCCCTGCACTCACCTATTACAATCTGCGCTTCCTTCTAGCGCGTCTCCAACACTGTCATTCCATGGCTTCCTGTCATGCTTTAACCCATTTTTCGCTCGCTCATTTATACTCTAAACCCTCTAATCAGTGTTTATTAAAAAAAATTCCCCAGGTTCTCTTTCTGGTCCTCTCACCTTCTACTCAATCAGAATCATTATTCACCACAATATTCAAATATATTTCTCACTCGTTTCCCGCTAAACCTGATTTGATTTCGGTTGCCCCCATTCATATTCTGCTTCAACCAATCGGCAATCCCTCCATTTAAAAAAAACGGGTTCCCTTTCTGGTCCTCGCATCCTACAACCAATCAGAATTCCTACAACCTCTCTCCGGCTCCTCCTCCCGCTTGTCCTGCCTGATTTGGGGCATTGCCTAAACATTCATGTGACTTTCCTCAAGTCATCCGGTACAACCCACCCACTCTGTGACAAACCTCTACCCCCTGCAAGGTAAAACCGGACCTGTAGTGTGTCCTGAGACCCCCTAAGTCCTTAAAATTAATATATGGTGTAACCATGTGAGCAAGCGGCCCTTTACCATTCCTGAATGATCAACGGCCCAACATCCAAAATACAATCTTGTTCACAATACCTCGTATTAAATTCAGTGCCCTGCCGAAAAATCTTGTTACCCCCACAGTCGAGGAAAGATAATATGTGTAAATAATAATCAACCGCTACGAGTGCATGGTCCAAATGCTGATCAAGATGTGATCCAGCTACAATTCCCACATGTTTAAAGCAGTATCCCTCCCAGTGTGTGGACTACCTTGTGTTCCTCACATCTTTCCTGTGACGGCGATAACCAAACTTCCAACTAACCAACTTGTTTTCATCTAACTACTCAGGTCGAACCCTTGTTCAGCACCTTGGTCCCCTGTTTGTCTGTGACATTGCATTTAGTACCCCTTCCAAGAAAACAGATATATTTCAAACTATTCTTGTAGGAGTGTGAATCACTCTATTTCAAACTCTTGCTATCGTCATTCAAATAGCCACTTTTCCATAGACCATCCTGGTCCGAATAGAAGCCTATTCTCACAAATGGTCCTCAACCAACAAAATCTGATATTCCTGTTTTCTTATTCTCAGCTTCATGCTCAACACCATGACTACGATTCCTTCATCCTTTGCCCCTCATGACCACCCATTGTTCCCACTGAGCTCATTGATTAACTCACAGAAAATAATGAAACTCATTATCACTGTTCAGGCCTTTCTCTACTGACCTAAATCTGCTTATCCTTTTCGCCTCTTCCTGATGTATTTTCAACTCCCAGTCACCCCCCCTTGTGTCAGCTATGACCCTCTGAATGCCATGAAATTTGAAACCGGTCAAAGATGGGTGATTATCCTTAATATGTTGAAAAATGGGGGATCTGGGGTCACTATTTAAAATAGCACAGCGGTGTTCCTGAATCCTGATCTTCAATGCCCTTTTGGTGCTCCCTACATAAATTTTACTGCATTCACATTTGATCACATAGATAATGCCACAACTATTGCAATTGATGAATTCATTGATACGATATTATTTGCTTGTGTTGTAATTGAAACTTTTCAAGTGGTTTATACCCCAATCACAGGTGATACATGACCCACAAGTGTAAAAACCTTTAGGTTGACTGGGCAGTCATTTGGTAGCTGAATCTTATACACGAGCCAGATAATTTCTGGTGATCATGTTCCTAATAGTAGAGCTTCTCCTATATGTCAATACCGGTTTGTCAGAAAAACTGTCCACCAAAGCTGGAACCCCCTTCAGTAGAGCCCAATTTTTGTTCGAAATTAAAAAAAAATAATTATGCTCAGTGTTGAAGGTGGATACGAAAGCTAACCTCTCCTGTGATTGTTGTTTCAGTCTCTGTACTAATGTCTCCTCTCTCTTGATTTCATGCACCCTCTTTCTTGCTTTATCCAGACTTGATTTAGAATAACCTCTCGCCACCAATCTCTTTCTCAGATCCTGCAACCCCTTCTCAAAATCTTCTTCCTTGGTACAGTTCCTTCTGGTTCTTAACATCTCCCCAAAGGGAATGCCTCTGATTACTGCGGGAGGATGTTCACTATCCACTCCCAAAAGCAGGATTACGGGGCTCAGCAAGAATATGGGAAGTGGTGAATTGATTTAAACATGACTGTAGGGTTGATTTGTTCAGAGACACTGAATTGTGGCATTTACATCAGAGCAACTTGGTGTTTGTTTTTTTCTTATATCATAGACGTTTGGAATAATAAATATTGATACTAGAAGAGGAATGGGTGCACTTCAGGAAATTGCAACCTGTATTGGAAGGTAACATGACATTCTTTTACACAACATAGAACTTAAATGGGTACAAAGGACCAATCATATTAGTCAAAATGGGGATTTGTGGAAACTGTATCATGTAAGAAGCAATTACATGATAGTCAACATGGGGGGATCTTGAACCGCGCCTCGCATGAAGCTGATGTATTGCTTGTTTTTTTACAGAAGTATGTTAATTATGCTATTAACATTGTGCATTGGTACTTGACTGGAGATAGGCAGGGAGTCTGACATGGGATAATTGTAGGGATGGATTGAAGCATCATGTTATATTGATGAGTATATACTCATGTAAAAAAACAATTATTGATATATTTGTTTTCAATTTTCAGCCCTGATGATGTCCTTTTAGGACGAAACACGTTGGCTGGATTGATAGGATTATGTATCTGGGTGTTGAGAAATTGGATTTAACAATAACATTGAAATTGGTTTTCCAACTGATAAGACTCCCAGTGGATTTTCTTGATGCAACGCATAAAGAAGGGACGATATATAAGCATACAGCTTTGAACTTTATTTACATTGAAGAATCAATCACACACTCCTTTTGCATGAATTACTATTGTTGTTTGCGGCCCAGTGGCGGTGGGACCACATAAAGTAGCGCGTGACCAGAGCCTTGGAAATAATTATCCCAGAACATACACCTGTGCGCACTTTGTTTGTTACCCTCACCGCTAGTTGTTGTGTTAAAATACCAAATAAATGCTCTAGAAGCCAGCGATGATGCTTCTTACTAACACCCCTCTTTAACACATAGACAGCAAGACCATTTAATTAACTGACAGCGATTCTGAGTCTGCAGAGCAAAATTACTGCATGAAATTTGCTCTTTCTGATTCTGAGATTTCCCGGGGTGGAAAAAGCATACCTAAACTTTCTGGTTGTTTATTCTGGTCTCATTCTTCGTTTCTTTTGTCAGGAAAGAGCATAAAATGCACACCCTTTTCTAAAAAAAAAAACCTAGTGATTTCCTTTTCGACAATCAATGGTTACTTTGAATTTTAATGACACATTGTAGCAGGGAAGATCTTTGCATTATCTCTGAGAAATATTTATTGTGTTCTGTTTTTCTTGCCACCCCACCCAAAGCACATTATCCCCAGTTTTGCAACATGCTCTATACGTAAAATAACTAACTAACCTAATAAATAAATAAATAAAAACAGAACTAACTAAATAAATACATAAAAAAAGATAGATCAACAATACCACTGTCCTAAATCATATTTTCAATTTAAAAGGTAATTGCCAAATCATTGACAATTTCCACAAGGCGTCTGCTCATTTACTGCCTTGAGTTGGCAGTAATTGGTTTATTGTCTTTTTGTAGTTAGCACAGGCCTTTTAATGGGGCAGGGAGCCATTTCTACGAGGAACATGGTCAAATGACATTCAATTTCCTTTCCAAGTAAGGTAAAGTCCGTCAGTATGTGAGAAATTCCAGGATTTCTGGAAATTCTCTTTGGTCTGCTCTCTATAGGAACCAGGAGAGGTACATTCTGAGGATTCTCTTTCATTACCTATGACTTTTACAACAGCGCCAATGAACACAAAACTAAGGAGACCTTAGAGACGCTTGTGTTTGAAACGAGAAACACGTCTTAAAATGACAAGCAGAGAGAGAGAGAGGGAGAGAGAGAGAGAGAGTATGTGCACCAATATTTGAGACACGAAGTATTCAGACTAAAGAATTTCTCATTGCAAAATAATGAATAGGCCGGATCTATTGATATTGTGAGTTTTCTGCACTCGGTTTATACACTGACGTGTCCATTTTATGATCTGGTTGTGATCATTGTCTTTAGGCATGAGTAGCTTCCGCTTTGATCTGAGGAATGATGAGGTGGGCGTGGTGGCATGGCTGTTATGGCATGGCGGACTGTTGATTGTGAAATGTGACGTTGAATAGGTGTGTGTGGTAGAAAGGAGAGCCCTTTGTCCTGTTTCTCAACCTGTAATGCATTAAATAACGTTGGCAAGACAACCCATTTCACATGTGTTGGCCACGGAGGTGATCAAATAGCAATATTCATTCCCAGTCAGGTTGAAAAGTCCTTCTAAGCACTATGGGCATGGGCCGATGGGTTCCAGTGCCTGTGAGCTTCATAACCACTACCCCTCACTGTATTTTCTCTCTGTGTTTTTACTTATTGTATTTTGCACAATAGATTGTTATGAGTCTATTAATGTGCGATTTTGTTGTACTTTTATGGTTACTTGTCTAAACAAAATAACGTTTTTTGACTGACTGACTGGCCTCCTCACACCATGTTGTCTGGACAAGCTTCGAGCCCTGAAACGTATTTTACAAACCATCATAAGATGTAGCAGTCAATCGGTTCAATAGAAGCAACCCATGACTACAACCCCAAGAACCCTCTACATTGCCAAATGAAACTCTGGGACAGGACATTGTCCTCGTACAATGGATCTATGTAACAACCCTAAAAGTAAGTTGACCCGCGTTATGTGGTCACTTTTAAATTTATATGAAAAAAACTTGGGGAACTTAAAATTGCTAAAAAGGAACAAGTCTTACAGAAAAATATACCCTGCATCCTAATTTATTTTGTCTAGTCATAAATTGGGAATCGGCCAATCAAGTGAACAGATTGGTTATTAGCAAGGCTCCGTTGAGAATGAACTTGGACAAACAAGTTGTCTAGCAACTGTTCCTGTCTTCATTTGTCAGAAAGCACGCACTATGCAGGACTACTAGGCTCTTTGGCAAGCTCAAATATTTTCCTGCAACGTGGCCTGGTCAATTCTGAAGAATGGAGCAAAGATCGCAACCTCTGTACATCCTGACAATATACGTTTTTAGGTCTGCCAGTAACCATGACAGTTTGATTATACTAACTGATGTCTATAATATAGACTTGCACAGGGATGTTCAGCCAGCCTTCTTCATCTATTGGTCTGTTATTGTGTCATTGACATTCTTCCGTGACTATAGCAGACGGCTGGGGCCAAGAGTCAGCTGACTTCAGCCATTGGCTTACTTCACTGTGAGTGATGTCATTCTATTCTTCAACAAAGAGCACATCAACACTCAAAGTAGTTCTCTTACCGGGGACAACTATGGCAATGTATACTTTTTGAGACCCAAAAAATATAGTTGCTATTAGCTAATGTTTATTTTTTGATTGATGAAGACCCAGCAGCTACCCCGACAACTAAGTTTTGCAAAAAACATTAAAAAAAACTAAAAGAACATTGATGTAGCCAAAAGGCTGGCAGGCAACGCTGCCAGCTTTTGCCAAAACTTGTTTTCATTGGATCTATTCAAGCTTCCTTCCATTTAAACAAGCGAGATAAATCTAAGGATTTGAGAATTTCTTCACAACACGGAACGTCTACCTTTAAACTCCTTCAGGCATCCTTTGAGCAACTACAGAAGAGCACAGTTTTTTCAGGCACAATATAATACAGGGAGATTGTACACATGGAAATAAATGCACGAGTAAATCCTGTGGACATCAAACACATTTTAAAATATTTCACCAATTAAACCAAATCCTACCTTCCCCTAAAATAAATCTCATAGGCTGCAATTAGAAAAAAAATGCTTACATACACAGTTTTTTTTAAATAGAATTTGATATAAAAGAGTAAACATTGGTTCTAAGATTAAGTTGACCTTAGTTTATAGAAATGATCAGATGACCTATTAATTGTAAAATACACTTATAATACGTTATAAAACCAGCTATAGCTTGGGGGGGGGGGGTAGCGGCCACACGAAGCAGGCCTGTTGACACGATTATTAACAGAACAGCCTTATTTTTTCTATAAGGAGAAATGCACTTCAATCGAGAACAATCCAGCCAGCCTCCAGCAAGGAGTGAGTACATTCTGTATAGCTTTGTTTTCATAGCATTAGAAACGTCTAGGCCCCCGCCGGGCTCAGGATTAAAGCACTTTTATTGTGTCTTGAACAGCTGGCAGTTTCCTGATGCGGATACCAAAGAACAAAGGTGAAGCAATGCGGACTTATTCCCTGATGTAAAACATGCTTCACTGAGCAATCTTCTGCGAATGCTGAGAGCTGCAAGACAAGTTGCCCTCGAGGGTCTTTCCTTCAGTGTCTATGGTTAAGGCAAGTACAGGCCATGTCCTTCGCTGGACATCAGGCGCACAACATTAATTCATGCTTCCCTTGCTTCGACTGTGTTGGACTTGGCTTGGCACTTTTAAGACTTTATCTTGAGACTATCTGACGAACAGCTGGCACCAAAACTAAATGGATCAGCAACGTAAGAGTTTAGAGATATGTCTGCTGAAATGCATGGCGGCAGTTCGGTACAGTGTCAGCAGAGGGCGCCAATGCCCCGTTCTCTGCGTCTTGCTGAGGAAATTCTGAATCGAACTGCAGCTCTCCTTTAGTTTAGGTGACTGCTCTTCGTCACTTGGGCAGGTTGATATTACCGTTTTTCGGTGTCCTTTATCTTTTAATTTGCAGGTCGTGTCTTCACGGAATAAAGGTAACTTCAAATTGCACACGTTCATTTTGACCTAAAAGAAAGAAAACAATACTGTTTACATTATTGTATTTAGTCTCCTCTTTCAACCGCTGTGTGCAGAAATACTCCACAAATGTTTTGTAAAACAGTACATCAAAAAATCATATCAACCTTGCAAAGGTGACTCGAAATTATTGCCTTTTAAAGTCTCGACTTGTGGTATTTATGAAAACCCTACATGACATCAGTAGTGGCATCAGAAATCCCAAGTCAAAAAGGAAGATCATCCTGGAGTCATTCTGAAGTCATCAAATGAAGTCAGATGAGCTATTCCTGTAATTGTCTGGGGAAGTCATCCCAAGCCATCCTCAAGTATGCCTATAGGGCGAAATATTTAAATGAGATGATTCTAGAGTCATCACAGAAACTACTCTAGGATTAGTTCCTGATTACTTCAGTGGAAAACATGTGATGACCATTTACTACTGCAGGATGACTAAAGTATGATTTCAGGATTAAGCTGGAGTACTCCAGGATGATCCTAGAAGTATTCCAGAATGGGGCTGCATTATTACAGAATGACCTTGTGAAGACATCAAAATGAGGCTGCGCTACTCAAGGATGACTCCAGGATAACTTTAGAATAGGATTTTATTAGTCGATGATGATTTCAAGATGGGGATGTATTACTCTAAGATGACTCAAGTAGTAATGGGTAAACCTTGTTTGACATACTGTGGAAGTTAAGAATTCCGCTTTTTTCTTTATTTTGTCTGCAGAGCAAATCATGGCCACAAAAAACAAAAAACCCCACAAATAACTGCTTCATGGGCTGCCCCCAAATAAAACAAGCATTGGCAAAGCCAATAGGTCGCGCCTATGCAAGAGCTGTTGGCTTTGCCAATATGTTTTAGCCATATTGCACACCAGTGTGGCTGCTGTTCAGCATGGCTAGAAATTAGTGGGGTAAAATAGAGTGGCATGGAGTGGAGTCTCGTAAAGTGAAGTAGAGTGGAGTGTCATGGAGTTGCGTCAAGTGAAATGGAGGGAGAGAGTGTCGTAGAGTGGAAGGGCGTAGAGTGGAGTAGAGTTCAGTGATGTGGAGTGTCAGAGAGGAGTGGCATAGAGTGTCATGGAGTGGTGTAGAGTGGAGTGGTGTAGAGTGTGTTGCATAGAGTGAAGTAGAGTGGTGTAGAGTAGAGTAGATTGTCGTAGAGTGGAGAGGCATAGAGTAGTGTAAGAGTAGAATGTCAGAGTGGAGTCAACTGTTGAAGAGTTAAGAGGCTTACATTAGAATGGAGTGGCAGAGTGGAATGGCATAGAGTGGAGTAGTGTGTCAGAGTGGAGTAAAGTGGCATTGAGTTGCATAGAGGGAGTTGCTTAGAGATTTGTAGAGTGGAGTACTGTTGTAGAGTGGAGTAGAGTGGCATCGAGTGGAGTGGAGTGTCAAAGTGTAGTAAAGTTTAACATAATAGAGCATCGTGGAGTGTTGTAGAGTTGCTTAGAGTGAAGTTGTGTAAAGTGCAGTGGTGCAGAGTAGATTGGCGTTGTGCCATGGTTTTGAGTAAAGTGGTGTAGAGTGCATTGAGTAGATTATTTCAGAGTCGAGTGAAAGGGTGTACAGTGGAGCGGTTCTGGGTAGAGTGCTGTGGCGTAGAGTAGTGTGGCCAGGAGCGTCCCATCCCCTGCCAATGTTGGTGGGGGGGTGGGCCAGGCCAGGCCAGAGGAGGGAGGTGGGGAGGGTTTGGTTACAAAAAAATAAATTAAAATAAAATAAATAAACTTACCTTAACACCAGTGGCGGTGGCATTATTTGCAGGTGGCTGGGCAAGTGCGGGTGCGTGGGGGGGAAACGGTAAACAAAATAAAATAAATATAAGCAACACCTACCTTACCTAGCCGCGCCAGTCCCGCATCTCTGCTCCTGCTCTCCTCGTCAGACCAAGGCACAGGAAGCAGAGAAAAGGCTTCCCTGACCAGTCTTAACGCTGCAATGTAGTGATGGAGCAAGGTTTCAAAATTGAAACTTGCTTGTTGCAATCTTCCTCATAGTATTAATTTATTAAATTTGTACTGTCAATACTAATGCTTGCATTCACAAACACAAAAGGGATAGATGCTTGCCTATGTGTTTTACTAATGAATAACGCTTGTCCATAAACCAAGATGGCCGCTAAAAGCGCTGGACTTTATTGCGCATGTCGCAACCTGATCACATGGTGTGACGTCTTTCTTTGCTTGGTGGGAAACTTCTGCTTCTGCGCAGTGTGCATTAAAATGGCTGCTAAATGTTTTCACATGCTTAAGCTTGCTCTCATGTCATTATTAAATTGTCGTTTTCTTAACGCTACTAATGCAGGATAGTATTATGATTAAATGGGAATAGAGTTAGGGAAAGTGGGTATACAGTGAAACTTTTTATTTGTGATTTTAATATTTTCTTCTTGCACTTTTAGTAATTCGTAAACTTGGGCCTGGGTTGGTGTCTTGAAACTCGAGAGACAGAGGGTTCTGTGCATGTGTCCTGTATGCCTGCCAAGTGAAGTCAACTTGGACGTCTCCCAAGGCCACGACCTATTGGCCGAAGATGATGTACCCAATGTTTCCGGCGGAACAAATTGTTACTTTTCTCCTGTAAAATATATAACATTTGTCATGAGACGGGTGGGAAATAAAGCGAATGTATTAATTTGAAGGGGAGGGAACGTAAAGACAATAGGCTTTACAATTTAGGCCAAATTGATATGGTGCGAGAATCCACCCCCTGTCCCTGTCCAATCAGAAGTAGTGGTCCCATATTTTAGTAACATTAAGGGGAGGTACATGGACGTAGAAGGGTATAATAGAATATAGCATTAGTAAATTAGAAGAGCATGCGTTCACGAAGAACAGGCGTCCATACTGCCAGAGTGCTCTCAACTCCAGACTGCCCAGCTGATCGGTTGCTGACTGAATTCCTGTCCGGAAGAGGTCCTGAGGAGGGGGCGGCGGAGTCCATTAGACGGGAGAATCGAGAGAAGTCGAGTATCAGAGAGGGGAACGGCGCAGGCGTCGTTGTAGAGAAGTCACCGGTCCTGTCCTGATCCTGGAAGAAATCTTTGCTCTTCATCCTTCCTGGGTCCTATCTTTTCCAACTCCTTGGCTAAGGGGCTTGGTTCTCGCATTTTAGGTAATTATACTGCAACCTTTAGTTGCGCTGCTGTCTCTATCTTCTCCTCTTCCTTAAACACCATCAATGATTAGCAAAATCATTTCTATGCTTTTTCTTGAGTATTTCAATCAAGTACCGTGTTTTCTGTATTTTACTCTGCTAAAAATTTAGATAAACATTTTAAAACTTCCTGACTCAGTGGTTATTTCAGGATTATGTACTATAATGAATGTCACTCATTTTAAACTTCCCAATTAGCAAAGGATCCATTGGTAAGTTATTACTCTTCAATCAGAAGGTAATTGGTAGCAGGGATTTTGATAAAAGAGTACATCTGACACCCAGCGTAAGTATTAGTGTAGTGTGAATGTATGGGCCCAAGGGAGTATATGGTGTATGAATGCTGTTGGCTAATATTGCGCTGGATCAGTAGCATTGTGATTGGTTTTGAGAATCCTGGTTAAATGCTCAACCAGGGAATGGGGGCCTGGGCTTGTTCTCCATTCAGGCTGTAATTTCGCCTGCATGGAGAACGGGGAAAGTACGCATGACTGGCACTAAACAGTCATTGCGCACTTAGGAATAGGCAAACCATTCCTCCCCCACCCTGCTCTGAAAGCAGAGCAGCCCCGCCTGCCTGCCCGCAAAGGAAACATAAAATGATAATATCTCAAAGTTATTATCATTGTTAGACCTGGCACCATTGGTGTGGGTCTCCCTTCCATTTTTGGCCTTTACCTCTTGTGTTTTGCTGTGTGTTGGACTCAATTTTTGCTGGTCTAGATGCTTCGGGCACTTTGCCACTGCAGTTCAGTGCCAAAGTGCAAGTGCTCCCTTTGTAAATTATTGTTATGGATTAGTGATTCCATGATTGGCTTATTTTATTTACTTGTCAGACCCTAGTACAGTGCACTGTGTGTGCCCAGGGCCTGTAAATGAAATGCTGCTGGTGGACTTGCAGCACTGCTTGTGCCACCCACATAAGCAGCTTGTAAAATGTGACTCAGGCCTGCCATTGCAGAGCCTGTGTGCAGTCTGGGACTGCCATGTCCACTTGGCAAGTGCACACACTTGCCAGTCTCTAAAACTTCCCTTTTCTACATATTAGTCACCCCTAAGGTAGGCCCAATGTACCCCTATGGGCAGGGTGCATTGTATGTGAAAGGTAGGACTTGCCCTGATGTGTGTGGCATGTCCTGATAGTGAAATACTGCCTATTTTGTTTTTCACTATTGCAAGGCTATCTGTTCCCATAGGACAGAATGGGGAGTTTGTTTATAACATCTTATACACATAACTGACCATAGGAACAAGATGGAAAGATAAAGTTTAGTATGCCTGAACCCAGAATGTTAAAGTGCATCTTTTAGTGAGGGTGATTTTTACATTCTGTGTTTGAAAATACCACTTTTAGAAAGTAGGTATTTTCTTGCCTAAGCATCCAGTGTGCCTCTGCTAGGTTTGTGTAATGCATGTCTGGCTTTTGGATGACAGGGGCTGGAGAGGGGCAGCGGCTCCAGAAGTCTGATGAGTCAGGGCTAGGCTGAATAGGTGTGGTTTGCATTTGGAGTGGTGGGAGGAGTAGCACCTTCACCTGAATAGGGCTGTGCCTGCCTTCCACAATGACGGCTCCGCCCCCCTGTGGTGTGTCTGGAGCCAGGGCTCACACTGACAATGGAGGTTGTTGTGCACTTGCAAAGTGCCCCACAGAACTGGTTTTGACTGGTGTTAGAAGGTGGTTCTGACACTCTGGGCCGCCCGGATTTTTCGCTTTTTGAGCACCTATTTGTTGAGCTTTTACTGTGGGAGAGCCTCATAAGTTGGGACTCACCCACAGTGAACTCATGATGAAAGAGATTGCATGTGGATTTTACTGGTGTCCCCTAGCTTGACTAGGCCGCTGCGCAGCAGCTGGAGTACGGGGCACCGGGCTGGTTACATGCAGACACCTGTGTACATGCGTGTGCGCACGTGTAGGGGCTGCGCAGGGGAGATTCCTGGCGTGCGCAGTCCAGGAGCAGATACAAAGTGAATGGTGTGGCAGGACTTATGCAGAAGTGGGTGGTGACATGGAATAGGCCTTATACACTGGGAAGGAACATGCCAGGGTAAGTCAGTGTGTTTTACTGTGTTTTTCACTTCATTATTCCCCTATGGGGATGTGGAGCCCATGTGCTAGATTAACTTTCATAAGGCCTACAGATTCCAGACACGCACTAAAGTCCACTGTAGCGGATGTGAAAAGGAGTATTCTGCAGAGTCCAAAGTCATATTTGTACTTCTTTTGGGTCATCCAGAAATGTCACATTTCTCTGAGTCAGTCATAACCAGGGCCAGGCTGAGGGCTGACCTCAGCTGGATGGATTGATAACCTTTCTTCCACAAGCTAAGGCCTCCTCTCCACGAAGAGAAGATGGGTGGGGCTACAGGCTCATCCATCAGCAGCCATCACTGGGTGCCAGGCACCAGGCTGCACCAAGGAGGGAAGGCAGCGAGGAGGGAAGGGCTCGTGTTTCAGAGACCATGTGGCCAGAGACCCTGGACGAAGCCATTTTGAACAAACTCAGAGACTGGACAAGGAGGAGGGAGCAGGGGCAGGGAAGTGATGTGTCGCTGTTTGATAGGACAAACAGACTTCCTGCCACCCCCCTACTCAACTTTTAAAAAGTACTGGAAGAGGAAGAGAGGTCTCTCTGGGGTGTGGTCTGCTGAGGCGGAAGGTGCTGGAGCCTCGTCATGGGCAGTTGGAAGGAGGAACCCCCTGACTGCCCCCCAGGCCCCTACCAGTGCCAGAAGAAGAGCCCAGGACCGGTGCGCAGAAGCAGAGGCCTCTGCGCAGGGAGAAGAGAGGCCCAGGAGGAGAGCCAGGCGAAAGGCTGGCGTAGGGAGCCAGTGAAGACCGCTCCCTGCTGAATCCCCCCTCTCAGAAACCCAGAGGGCGAGGTAAAGTGCTCCCAGTGGATGGGGGCGCCACCAGGAGCAAGAGGACGCGAACATGGAGGAAATCGGACTCCAGGGGGCCGAGATATGCCCCCCAGAAGGTAGGCGACCTTTGACCCCGCCTGGGACCGACGACGAAGCGCGTGGGGCTCTGCCGCCGGTCGCAATCATGCCCCCGGGGTGGGTCAGGCCCCGGGGGCTGCCCCCGGAAGAAGAAAAGTCGGGGCGCCGTCGCGCACCCCGTGAAATTGCCCCCGGTGATGAGAAGGAGGGGGGGGGTGGGGGAGCGCCATCGCGTTCCCCCGTGAAAATGAGCCCAAGGGGCCCGGGACCCCATCTCCGGGCCCCGAAGTAAAGTCGGGGAGCGCCGTCGCGCTCCCCGTGAAGATACCCCCCCCTGAGGGGGCCAGGAGCCCACCCTGGCCCCTGCCGAAGAAGAATTGATGGGGAGCGCCGTCGCGCTCCCCGTGAGGAGGAGGAGGGGCCCAGGACCCCATCCCCGGGCTCCGAAGCAAAGCCGGGGGGCGCCGTCACGCCCCCCTTGAAGGTGGCCCGAGACCCCATCCCCGGGCCCCGGAAGGAATGAGGGGGCCGGGGGAGTGCTGCCGCACTCCCCCCCGGTTCAGCCAGACCGGAGGGAGAAGACGCGTCTGCCCGCTGGAGTGGGCAGACCAGAAGATCCCAGCTGGCTCCCACGGCAGCACACGTGGGTGCTGGCCGCGCGGGGAGCCGGCGGGGGCAGCCGGGGGTGGGCTCCCCAGGCTGCCCTCCACCGGACAGGCCTCTGGGGGGTCCCGGTTGGGACCGGGACCCCGAAAGGGAATGAGAGTGTGGCGAGGGGCCCGGGTGGGACCGGGCCCCCGAAATTTGGAAAAGGCGGCCGGGGATGGGCTCCCCGAGCCGTTACTCACCTGGGGGTCCGGGTGGCACCGGGCCCCCCCACCAACGAAAGGATGCGGCGGAGGCCGCCAGCGTGATCGCGGCTCTCCCCCGCACAGTGGGAGAGCCGCTCATTCCATATGCGTGACAAGGGAACACGAGGCGCCCCATAATGCCTTGCCAGGCATTTGGAAATCTGTCGTTTTGGTGCTTGCGGTGGCCCCAGGAGCACGGGGTCACCGCCAACTTGGTGAAAGGGTGGTGGGGGAGCTGCTGGAGAAGTGCAGTCTCCCCCCAGCACGAAGATAAGTCCCACCCTAAGTCTCATAGGGATTTTAAATGAATAACCCCTCAAGGGCTCAGCGTGCATTTAACTCCTTCTATGTTGGAATGTTTGTTCTACAGCTGAGGGTGTATTGAGAAGTGTTTCACGGAGTGAAGGGCTGAGGTGGGGATGTCTGGAAAAGGGCATCTCCTGGAGGTGAAGAGGTGTAATTGCACCAGAACTGCATTTACTAAGGGTCATTCCTTTTTAGAGGGACTGAAGATCACATATGTAATGTGAAGTACCTGTGTAAGGTGATGTCATAAGCAAAGTGGGGTTATGTTGCCAGACATTCCTGCTAGGGTGTCTGGCTGTATATGCGTAATTCTGTGATTTCATCTGTGATGCCTTTAGGGGCTGTAATTGCAACGCATTCTAATGTCCAACAAATGTGATGAGTACTGTCATTCTAAGGTAATGCGTAAACATGTATTCTTGCTGCTGCGCTTAAGTGAGGAACAACCCAGACTGTTAGCCCTAATATGTAGGGGTGCATACTGTATGGTCAATATAAGATGCTCAGTCAGGGATATGTGTCACTAGGGCAGGTGAACCTACTTTTAATGCGTGTTGAGGTAATGGGGTGGGTCGCCACTGGGATGGTGCCAGTGCGCAAGGCCCTCGCTCCAGGTTATGTTCAACTAACTGCATTAGGGGGCAAGATGATGTGCATACCTGGGAGTGGTGGTACTAGACCCCACCCCCCCTTTTGGGAGGGGTGGAGATGTTACGCAATGTCACAAAGTAATTCCAACAGCTTATGTATATTTGTAAATTGGTGCATAGTATTGAGTAGTGTGTGTGTTTAATAAATGTACTCTTACTTTTATAAAGCAAAGTACAGACTGGACAATCAATTATTGAGTGTTATTTCTGCGCACCTGCAAATGGCGATTACTAGCCCACACCACCTCCCTTGAGTAAGCCTCAGACTGCTCTGCAACGCTACCCTCTGAGAGTCAGGCGCTACAATTGGGTGTTTGGTTCCCAGTGAAGGACAAATGTAGTCATGTTATTTGTGCAGGCCTCACAGATGCTGCCTCGTTTTCCAACAACTGGGTTCAGACACGCTGTGCCTTCAGAGAACAAAGGATTTTGGTGTATAAAAAGAGGGGCCCAGACCCCAGACTTTTTGATCACTTCTGGGAAATCAAGAGGAACCTTTGCCACGGAGAAGAGCCGGATAAGCTGAGGAGGAATACTGCCCCTGTGCTGTTTGCTGTCTGGGGTTGGCCTGCAGTGGCTGCTTGCTGCCAAGGACAGGAGAAAAAGGACTTTGCTTTTTGCTTTGTCACCTGCTTGAAGAAAAGGTCTCCAAAGGCTTGAAACTGAGCTTGCCTCCTGTTCTGAAGTCTCAGGGACACAAAGACTTCACCCCCAGCTCCCCTGAATTTCCTTGCTGGGAATTCTATCCTGCAAAGAGGTGCCTGCTGCTGTTTAGGACCTCTAGAGACTGTTTGTCGCTGGAAGCTGGAAAATCGACGCAACATCGAAGAAGCGTGATGCATCCTCACCTGTTTCTGACGCATTGCTGAAGAAACTGTTGCAGCACCTGCCGCGGCTTGAGAAATTGCCGCACGACGCATCGGGTGCAATGAACCCTGAAGTCTGAGATCATCGCACCGATCCCGACGCAAGCCTGCTGTGCGGCTGCGCAAAGCCACGCATCATTCCGGATCGACTCATCGCATCGAGGAGCCAAGACTGTCACATCGTTGAGGGACTCAGTAAGATACAGACGCATCAACTCCCCACGCAGTAAGAAAACGACGCATCACCTCCTCTCCGGTAAGGAACCGACGCATCACCTCCCCTGCGCTGCAGTAAGGAATCGACGCATCACCTCCCCCGGAACAAGGAACCGACGCATCACCTTCCCTGCGTGTAAGGAACTGACGCATCACCTTCCTTGCGGCCATTTTGTTCGTTTTGCGTGACGCATCCCAGGTACTTTGTGAGAAAAGTGTCGCATTTACAACTTGCATTGAACTGAACTATTTCTACCATTTAAAAGTCTTATTTTTATTACTGTATTGTGGATTTTTGTCGTTTGGTCTTATTTTGGTTTAGATAAAGTTTACTTATTTTTCTAAACTGGTGTGGTGTCCATTTGTAGTGTTTTCACTGTATTACTGTATGTGTTCACAAATGCTTTACACACTGCCTCTGAGATAAGCCTGTCTGCTCGTGCCAAGCTACCAAGGGAGTGAGCAGGGGTTATTTTAGGAGTGTATCCCCCTTATCCTGACTAGAAGCAAGGGTCCCTATTTGGACAAAGGTACCTACCTCTGCCAACTAGAGACTCCAATTTCTAACATTGGTGGTCAGCGGTGGGATCTGGACTTGCATTTGTGACTTGCATACAGTGATTGGTGAACACTGCTAGTATAGTGCAGACCATTACGCAACCACATACATTTGATAGAGTTTTTTTTCTGGGAATTTTTTGCATCTTGAGAACTGCCAATTTTCACCATGAGCAAAGTAGCATCACTTGCATCTGTGGATATTGAATTTGAAGAGGAGAGGTTTGATACCTACACAGTGCCACAACTTAAATCCATTTGCAAAAAATGTAAAATCTCAGTGAGAGGCCTCACCAGAAAGGAGGAATTCCAAAAGGCGCTGAGGGCCTGGTTGGAAGCAAGGAATACCAGTGGGCAGACCGATGAACCTATGGTGGAAGGGGTGAATTTAGAAGGGCAGCAGGATGGGCTAATGGGCCTAACTGGAGGGGGTGCCTCCCAGGGAAGGCAGCAGTGTGTCTTCAAGGGGTCTGTCTCCAGAGGAGTTGGAGGTCAGGGAGAGAAGCAGAGTGCATGAAATGGAGCTTGCTAAGCTCAAGCTGGGGAGCCAGGGTGACTTAGAGAATAAGAGGTTGGAGTTGGAGAGCAAGAAATTGGCCGTGGAGGAAAAGAAGATGCTTTTAGAGCATGAGAGAGTGTTGAGGGAGTTGGAGCTGAAAGCCAAGAGTCTAGAAATCACTCCCTCTGGTGGCAGCATACCCTCAGTGCCTAGGGAAGGAAAAGTATACATTCCCAAATATGTTATCAAAGACTTCATGACGCATGAGGACATTGGGCAGTGGTCTAAGGCCTATGAAATAGCAATGAAGTCCCACCTGGTCCCTGAGAGAGATTGGGGAGCGGGGTTGTGGGGCCGCTTCATAGGTGAAGGGAGAGAGACCCTACTAGCTTTGCCCACTGAGGATCAGATGTCCTATGCCCCCATGAAGGAAGCCTTGATAGCCAGGTATGGGTTAATCCCAGAGCGTTATAGGCAGAAATTTAGGAACTGCAAGAAGCTGGAGTCAAGCGCATGGGTGGAGTATGTATCTTATTTTTGCAGCGCACTGGATGGATGGGTGAAGGGTAGCAAGGTAACTGATTTACAGGGGCTCTATGATTTGGTTGCATGGGAGCACTTGTCCAGTAGTTGTTTTTCAGAGCTACGCCAGCACCTGATTGATAGTAAGCTGACTGACCCCAGGAAGCTTGCTGTGGAGGCGGACCGCTGGGTCAGTACCAGGGTCCACAAAGGTCTTGTGGGAGACTCCACCAAGGGTGGGCAGGGTCCCCAGCAGAAGAGTGGGGGGGCAAGGGTAAACAAAGGAGTTCCAAAAGGGCCCCAAAGTAATCCCCAAGGGAACCAATGTAAGGGTTCCCAGCCTCCCACTGAAAAGAAACCATGGGTCCCGACAGGTAAGCCTGTTCAAAGGGGTTTTAGTTGTGGTCAGGTGGGCCACTTCCCGGGGAATCCTAAAAGTCCCAAACCGGTTACCACTGCACCAACTGGTGCACCGCCCCGGGAAAAGGCTAGTGTAGCCTTGGGGGAGGAGTCAGGTGCCCAAGGTGGGTGGGGTCCCGCAGAGATGTCCCTGGTCTCTTTAGGAGACAGTGAGATGGTCCCAAGGACTCACCTGCCTGATAACACTAAGAAGTACAGGCAGTGGGTGACCATCAATGGCCATAGTGTGGAGGCTCTGAGAGACGCCAGTGTGACAGCTGTCAGTTGTCGGCTGGTGTCTGAAGAGCAGGTGGTCCCCAACACATTCTACCCAGAAGTTGCAGCTGACAACTCAGAGTGCCTCTGCAAAGTGGCACAGGTTCCCTTTGAGTGGGGGGGATCTCAGGTACCTTGAAAGTAGCTGTGAGGCCAGCCATGCCTGTTGACTGTCTGCTAGGCAATGATTTGGAGAGCTCCCCTTGGGCGAAGATGGAGGGAAGGTCTCATTTGGAGATGTTGGGTCTGTCTGAGTGTGCGTGTGTGACCACTCGGTCAATGGCAGCCGGTAAGGGCATTCAAGAGGACCTGGAGCCTGAAAGAGCGGCCCAGGTGCCTGCCGGGAAGAGAAGAGGCAGGGGGCACGGGAAACCGGCTCCCGAAGTTCCCATGATCAGGGAGGAGGTAGAACCTGTGGGGGATGCCCTGGAGCCTACGGGGGAACAAGTAGCTGAACTGGGGTGTAGGAGAGTAGGATCTGCTTCACATGGGTACCCCCACTTTTTGCTGATGCTTCACTGTTTTTCGACATTAGTCTGGCTGGGGCCCTGCTAATCAGAACCCCAGCCTAGCTGCTTACTCTCTAAAATGGTTTCCATGTGCATTAGGCACATCACTGATTGGAATCTGGAGGGCCCTTATAAGTCCCTAATATATGGTATACTATGTACCAAGGGCATAGGTACCTCAGAGGCCTACCAGGGGCTGCAGCATGTATTATGCCACCCCTGGCAGGCCATCCAAACTGACACCACAGGTCTGCTACTGCAGCCTGGGTAAGGTGGTGCATGCACCCCTTAATGTGATATAGGTTACCTATATCACTAAATACATACCCACATATAAACCTATAAGTCACTCCTAAGGCAGGCATTATCAATCCTAAAGGCAGAGTGCATGGTTCCTATGTGAGAGGGTGCCCCTGCATGAGTAGGGCCCCTCTGCAGCGTTCGGAGACCCTTCTCTGATGCTGTTTGTAGTGCAGCCTGACCATATACTCTTAAGCGCATTATAACCTCGCGTTAAATGCTAACTTTGGAATGGCTGCACCTAAACATGTCGTGTTTGGTGTCAAACATCTTGGAATACTACCCCCCACCAATTCTAGCGGCGGGGGTAGCATTCCACCCTTCTAGAGGGAAAGACATGTTAACTCTGGCTAGCCCGGTAACTTCTTTCTAAAGCCCTGGCATCACAAAATGGATGCTGCTGCCACAGACACGAGTCTGGCCTCCTGCTGCTGGACGAAACTCCGGCAGGGGAGGCCTGGACAATAGGTTTCCTGTCCCAGGGGGGTGTGACCACCTCCCCAGACAGGATAATGTGTATTGGGGCTGGGCGGGAGCACTTTCGGGTGCTTTGAAGTCCTGCACTGGGGGCACATTTGGTGTCCCTGTGCATACCCCAGTTCAAACCGGATCAGGGGCTTGCAGCCCCTGCTTTGGCGCAAACTGGACAAAGGGAAAGGGGTGTAGCCACCCCTCTGCCCTGACCCACCCATTGGTGGGGCCACAGAGTAGTCCAACCCCTATACTTAGTATAAGTATAGGAACCCAGTCCTTAGGACTTTAGATTATCCCTGGACGAAACTCTGAAACTGAATCCTGGACCTTCGACGCTCTACTCACGATTAGAGGACAGAAGAATCTCCCTTGGGGTCAAGGAGTGACTCCCCTGCTTGGCAGGCACCAAAGAAGCATCTGTCTGGTTCGCATTTCTGAAGCTCCCGTCGGACGCCGAAGTCATCGCATCACCAGAGTTGGATTCTCAAACTTCCCCGAGGCTACCCTGAGTCCCCAGCAAAGCTGAGGCCCATGGCTATCGTGGGTGACTTGAGACCGTGACCCCTGGACACCGAGCACATTTGCAAGTGCATCCTCTTCTGGGTCTCCCCTGAAATCGTGCTTTGGGCTCCGAGTAGCCCTAGCCTCCAGCACCAACTGCACTGAAGATCACTGGCCCCCACTCCACGAGTGTCCTGTGAGCCAGATCCACGTGCGGCGTCACAAGGCTCCTTCGCGGTTGCTAGCCCGTTAGCTAGTAGCCCTTAACGAAGGCCAATCTTTTTTTAACTTGGCATCCTGGTTGCTCCAGGCCTGCCCTCACTTACCCTCGCTGGGTGAGTTCCCCAGTCCTTGCTGGTCTGCACCATCGATGATCTTCCTCTGCATCAAGACTTGCTGCTGCCAAGGCTTGTTGGGTCCAATCCGGTCGCCGACACCTCAGCACTCGACAAACATCGTGTACCAGCCCGAATCCTGCTCCTGGTTGCCGACAACGCCTCCTGGACCTCGTGGCTGAAGAGACAAGACGACTGTCAATGCACCTGAAGCACTCGACATCGGTGGGCATCTGTCCATCGCCTTCCTGGTCACTGGCTAGTGACCCAGACTCTGTCCCCTCTGCTTTCAGGTTCTTCAGAACTCCGATCCACTCTTGGATCCACCCGGACACTTTTCACTTGGTCGCCAGCAGCACTTTGCAGCAGCTCGCCATTCAAATCGACGACGAAACCCGACCCCGAAAGGCACCTATGCACCCGGCTTCCCTGGGTGAGGTAACACGAGTACTCCGGTGCTCCCGTGGGTAGAGACTCTTCAAAGTCCTAGATCTCAAAGGGTTTTCTCCAAGTCCTCCTTTAAGTGTCCCTTTTCTTTAATTTCCCGATCACGACTTTCTCCATAGAAGTCAACGGCGTATCGCGGTTGTGTATTTACACTGCACGCGTCCCCCGTGGGTCCCCTGTGTCACTACCTTGGGTGGTTCCATGTGGTCCTAGCACTTCTAGAGGCTCTAGGCCTAGTGTCTAGTTCAGTCGTGGTTCTTATACCACTTTATTGGTATATGTTTTGGTACGCCCCTAGGGCCCAAACGTGTATTTGTGCTATTACTGTGTTTAAATAACTTCTAACTTATGTACTTCGAACTCTAGCCTCATAAAGAGACTAGAGGGGTGTGTTTAGTAATAAATACATATATTTTGAATATATACCTGGTGTGGTGCTCTTTCATTTGGTCACTCAAGAGATTATAGACTGGTAAAACAAGCTGCTTTACATTCCTTCAAGACTTAGCCTGAAGGCTGCTCTCCATAGCTACCACTAGGATAGCTTTCAATAAGGTTGTCTTTAACCTATCTCCAATAAGGGGTTGTTTGGACTGGTGCAAGGTGCCCACTATAATTAGTGGACAGCATATACCAGGCCAACTTCTCACATTGGTGTGCAGCGTGTGGGATTCCAGCTTGCTATTGTTTTACCAGATAATCTCAATTGAATTGATCAACTGAAAACCACTAAAGGTACCTAAGGTACATATAATTTAAGCTTAGAATACAGTAAGTTCTACTGAACTTAGAGTTGTGTGTTAAGGGATAGCACAACCCTTTCTACAACTCAAGAGAGTTTAGTAGGCCACACTAGAGTAGGTAGTGCATACACCACACCACACTAGTAATGTCTTTAAGGGTAGGATCTAAAGAATCCTTGCAGGAAGCCACTGAGCTTCCACCCTCCAAGTATGATACACTCCCATTCTTGGAATTGAGAGCTTTATGCAACTTGAGAAAAATAAGGACAGGCCAAAGCCCCACCACCCAACACCTCAAGGAGTTGTTGGGGGCTTATGACCTTAGTAAGCCCTTGGGGACTGAAGGGGTAGGAGCTGAGGGTGGGGCAGATGATGAGGATGGGACCAGGGGTACCAATACCCCCAGCCCCCTCTGAAACTGGCCAGGAGGGCGACAATGGCCCTGACCTGGATAATCCAATCCCTCCTGAGGAAGATGAAGAGGATAATCAGGATGATGCCCTCTTTGTCCCCCAGGAAGGATTATGAGTGTGCCCAGGAAGTCTAGATCTTCTTCTCAGGAGTCTAACCACTCTGGCACCTCAATAGGGAGCTCTGTCTCATCTCATAGGAGGGAATCCTCTCATGAGAGAAGAAAGAGGCTGGTTCAATATGAGGAAGCTCAGCTTGAAATCAAAAAGAAGCAACTGGCTATAGACAGGGAGTCCCTAGATCTCTTTAGACAGAGAAGAAAGTTGGGACTAGAGTCCCATTGTGGCAGCCATGTCCCTAGAGATAGGGAAAGGTCCTATGACCATAGGAACCTGAGCAAGATTGTCCCTCCCTATCAGAATGGGGATGACATCCACAAGTGGATAACTGCTCTAGAGAGGGCCTGTAAAGTACAGAGGGTCCCTCAGGAGCAGTGGGCAGCAATCTTGTGGCTCTCCTTTGCTGACAAAGGTAGAGCTAAGCTCCTCACTGTTAGAGAGGAGGATGCTGATAATTACAAGGTCTTGAAGAGTGCTCTTATTGATGGGTTTGGCCTAACCACTGAACAGTACAGGTTGAAGTTCAGAGATACCCAAAAAGCACAGACTCAAGACTGGGTAGACTATGTGGATTGTTCTGCCAAGGCTCTGGAAGGCTGGTTGATGGGCAGTAAGGTGTGTGACTTCTCAGGATTGTACAATCTGATAATGAGGGAGCAGATTCTTAATAACTGTCAAAATCAGCTGTTGCATCAATACCTGGTAGACTCTGATCTGACCTCTCCCCAAGAATTGGGAAAGAAGGCAGACAAATGGGTCAGAACCAGGGTGAAGCAGAAGGTACAGAACCAAGGTGGGGAAACCAAGAAGCAAGATGCTAAGAACTCTGAAAAGGGTGGGGAGAAGGGTAAAGATCAAAAGTCTTCATCAGGCCCCCATAAATCTTCTTCTGGTGGGGATTCACAGTCTACCAAAGGGAAAGGCCAAAGAAAACCATGGTGCAAGGTCTGTAAGCAAAAGACTCACTGGACCAGTGATTGCACCAAGTCCAAAGACTCAAGTCCAGCACCCACCAATGCCCCTAAGGCACCTGTTCCCCCAGTACAGTTACAGTTGGTGGGAGTGCTCCAGCCAAGGGTTTAGTAGGGTTCACCCTGGGTACTGAGTTGGGCTCTGACCTAGTCAGAGAACTGACTCAGGCTGTGTTAGTCTGTGATGGAGGCATGGATGTGACCTCCTCTGTGAGTCCCAGTAATCTGGGCAAGTACAGACAACAGCCTTTAATCAATGGACGAGAGGCTTTGGCATTTAGGGACACAGGGGCAAGTGTCACAATGGTGACACAAGACCTTGTGAATCCTGGGCAAGTTATACTTGGTGAAATGTACCAAGTGACCAATGCTAGCAATGTCAGAACAGACCATACTCTGGCAGTTGTTAACTTCTCCTGGGCAGGGGTAACTGGCCTCAAGAAGGTTGTGGTAAGTGCAAACCTACCAGTCGAATGCTTGCTTGGCAATGACTTAGAGACTTCTGCTTGGGCAGAAGTGGAGCTCAGGACCCATGCAGAAATGCTGGGGATCCCTGCAGATGTGTTTGCTGTGACCAGGTCACAAGCCAAAATGTCTAACACTGAACAGGCCTTGGATTCTGGAAGAATGGACCAAGTGCCTTCCAAGAGGAGGAGTAGTAGGGTTAAGGCAGTGCCTTCCCCTTGGCTCAGGAGGAAGATCAGTCCCTTGAGGGGGATGATCTCAGCCCTGAAGAAGGAACTGTCCCAGAGGAACTTGAACCTGACCAGGTTGAGTTCTTGGGGACAGGGGGACCTTCTAGGGCAGATCTGAGCCAGGAGCATCAGAGCTGCCCCTCCCTTGAACCCCTCAGACAGCAAGCTGCTGCTGAGGCTGCTGGGAAAGCTAGTGGTCCCCATACAGTGTATTGGGATGATGGACTCCTGTACTCAGAGTGTAGAGACCCCAAACCTGGTGCCACCAGGAGGTTGGTTATACCTCTGAAGTTCAGGGGCTTCCTATTGACCCTAGCCCATGATATTCCCTTGGCAGGTCACCTGGGCCAGAACAAGACTTGGGACAGAATTGTCCCTCACTTTCACTGGCCCCACATGTCTGAAGACACCAAGGAGTTTTGTCGCTCCTGTGTAACCTGCCAGGCCAGTGGCAAGGCAGGTGGCACTACAAAGGCCCCCCTCATACCACTACCTGGGGTGGGGGTGCCCTTTGAAAGGGTAGGGATTGACATTGTTGGTCCCATGGATCCCCAAACAGCATCTGGGCACAGGTTTATCCTGGTGGTAGTGGATCATGCCACCAGGTACCCAGAAGCTATTCCCCTCAGGACCACTACAGCACCTGTGGTGGCAAGGGCCCTCCTGGGAATTTTCTCAAGAGTGGGCTTTCCTAAGGAGGTAGTATCAGACAGGGGTGCTAACTTCATGTCTGGGTACTTAAAAGCAATGTGGAAGGAGTGTGGAGTGACTTATAAGTTCACCACACCCTATCACCCACAATGCAATGGTTTAGTTGAGAGATTCAACAAAACCTTGAAGGGCATGATTAAAGGGCTCCCAGAAAAGCTTAGGCGTAGATGGGACATACTCTTGCCCTGCCTTTTATTCGCATATAGGGAGGTGCCTCAGAAGGGGGTTGGTTACAGCCCTTTTGAACTTCTGTTTAGCCACCCTGTGAGGGGTCCACTGTGCTTGGTGAAGGAAGGATGGGAGTTACCTCTCAAGCCCCCAAAGCAAGATATAGTGGACTATGTACTTGGTCTCCGCTCCAGGATGGCTGGGTATATGAAAAAGGCAACTAAAAACCTTGAGGCTAGCCAGGAACTTCAAAAGGCCTGGCATGACCAAAAGGCTGTTCTGACTGTTTACCAGCCAGGACAGAAGGTGTGGGTGTTGGAGCCAGTGGCCCCAGCAGCTCTCCAAGACAAATGGAGTGGACCCCACACTATTGTTGAGCAGAAGGGTGAGGTTACCTACTTAGTAGACCTAGGAACACCCAGGAGTCCCCACAGGGTTCTCCATGTCAACAGGTTAAAACCATATGTGGACAGGGCAGACATGGACTTGCTCATGGCTACTGATGAAGGGCAGGAGGAAGAGAGTGACCCACTCCCTGACCTGCTCTCACAAAACCCTGACGATGGATCAGTTGATGGTGTAGCCTTGGCAGGCAGCCTCACTACCCAGCAGCAAACTGATTGTAGACAGGTTCTCAATCAGTTTAGACATATGTTTTCACTGACACCCAGTCAGACCACCTGGTGCACTCATGAAGTGGACACTGGGGACAGTCTGCCTATTAAAAATAAGATTTATAGGCAACCTGACCATGTCAGGGACTGTATCAGGACTGAAGTCCAGAAAATGTTGGAGTTGGGAGTTATTGAACCCTCAGATAGCCCTTGGGCTAGTCCAGTGGTCCTTGTGCCAAAACCTCACACCAGTGGTGGAAAAAGAGAGATGAGGTTTTGTGTGGACTACAGGGGTCTCAATGCAGTCACTAGGACTGATGCCCATCCAATACCAAGGGCAGATGAGCTCATAGATACTTTGGCCTCAGCCAAATATCTCAGCACATTTGACTTGACAGCTGGCTACTGGCAGATCAGACTAGCTGATACTGCAAAGCCCAAAACAGCATTCTCAACCCCTAGTGGGCATTATCAATTTGTGGTGATGCCCTTTGGTCTGAAGAATGCACCTGCCACTTTCCAGAGGTTGGTGAATACAGTTCTCACAGGTCTGGAAGCCTATAGTGCAGCATATCTAGATGATATTGCTGTCTTAAGCTCCACCTGGGAGGATCACCTGGTCCACCTCAGGAATGTTTTACAGGCCCTGCAAAAAGCAGGCCTGACTATCAAGGCCACTAAGTGCCAGATAGGGCAGAGTCAGGTTGTGTACCTGGGCCACCTTGTGGGTGGAGGCCAGGTTCAACCTTTGCAGAGCAAGATCCGGACTATCATGGACTGGACTGCTCCCACTACCCAGACTCAGGTGAGAGCCTTCTTAGGCCTGACTGGGTACTATAGGAGATTTGTCAAGGGGTATGGATCAATAGTGACACCCCTGAATGACTTAACTTCTAAGAAAATGCCCAAAAAGGTTCAGTGGACAGTTAGCTGTCAAAAGGCATTTGATGACCTGAAGCAGGCCATGTGCACTGCTCCCATTCTACAGAGTCCTGATTACTCCAAGAAGTTCATTGTTCAAACTGATGCATCTGAATTGGGGGTAGGGGCTGTACTGTCACAATTGAATGAAGAAGGTCAGGATCAGCCAGTAGCTTTCATTAGCAGAAGGCTGACCCCTAGAGAGAAACGTTGGTCAGCCATAGAGAGGGAGGCCTTTGCTGTGGTCTGGGCTCTGAAGAAGTTGAGGCCATACTTGTTTGGTACACACTTCCTGGTTCAGACAGACCATAAGCCCCTCTTATGGCTAAAACAAATGAAGGGTGAAAACCCCAAACTGCTTAGGTGGTCCATTTCCCTACAGGGGATGGACTTTACAGTGGAACATAGACCTGGGAGTAACCATGCCAATGCAGATGGACTCTCTAGGTACTTCCACTTAGAACATGAAGACTTAACTGGGCAAGGTTAGTTTAATGTCCCTACGTTTGGGGGGGTTGTGTAGGAGAGTAGGATCTGCTTCACATGGGTACCCCCACTTTTTGCTGATGCTTCACTGTTTTTCGACATTAGTCTGGCTGGGGCCCTGCTAATCAGAACCCCAGCCTAGCTGCTTCCTCTCTAAAATGGTTTCCATGTGCCTTAGGCACATCACTGATTGGAATCTGGAGGGCCCTTATAAGTCCCTAGTATATGGTATACTATGTACCAAGGGCATAGGTACCTCAGAGGCCTACCAGGGGCTGCAGCATGTATTATGCCACCCCTGGAAGGCCATCCAAACTGATACCACAGGTCTGCTACTGCAGCCTGGGTAAGGTGGTGCATGCACCCCTTACTGTGATATAGGTTACCTATATCACTAAATACATACCCACATATAAACCTATAAGTCACTCCTAAGGCAGGCCTTATCAATCCTAAAGGCAGAGTGCATGGTTCCTATGTGAGAGGGTGCCCCTGCATGAGCAGGGCCCCTCTGCAGCGTTCAGAGACCCTTCTCTGATGCTGTTTGTAGTGCAGCCTGACCATATACTCTTAAGCGCATTATAACCTCGCGTTAAATGCTAACTTTGGAATGGCTGCACCTAAACATGTCGTGTTTGGTGTCAAACATCTTGGAATACTACCCCCGCCAATTCTGGTGGCGGGGGTAGCATTCCACCCTTCTAGAGGGAAAGACATGTTAACTCTGGCTAGCCCGGTAACTTCTTTCTAAAGCCCTGGCATCACAAAATGGATGCTGCTGCCATAGACACGAGTCTGGCCTCCTGCTGCTGGACGAAACTCCGGCAGGGGAGGCCTGGACAATAGGTTTCCTGTCCCAGGGAGTGTGACCACCTCCCCAGACAGGATAATGTGTATTGGGGCTGGGCGGGAGCACTCTGGGTGCTTTGAAGTCCTGCACTGGGGGCACATTTGGTGTCCCTGTGCATACCCCAGTTCAAACCGGATCAGGGGCTTGCAGCCCCTGCTTTGGCGCGAACTGGACAAAGGGAAAGGGGTGTAGCCACCCCTCTGCCCTGACCCACCCATAGGTGGGGCCACAGAGTAGTCCAACCCCTATACTTAGTATAAGTATAGGAACCCAGTCCTTAGGACTTTAGATTATCCCTGGATGAAACTCTGAAACTGAATCCTGGACCTTCGACGCTCTACTCACGATTAGAGGACAGAAGAATCTCCCTTGGGGTCAAGGAGTGACTCCCCTGCTTGGCAGGCACCAAAGAAGCATCTGTCCAGTTTGCATTTCTGAAGCTCCCGTCGGATGCCGAAGTCATCGCATCACCAGAGGTAGATTCCCAGACTTCCCCGAAGCTACCCTGAGTCCCCAGCAAAGCTGAGGCCCGTGGCTATCGTGGGTGACTTGAGACCATGACCCCTGGACACCGAGCACATTTGCAAGTGCATCCTCTTCTGGGTCTCCCCCGAAGTCGTGCTTTGGGCTCCGAGTAGCCCTAGCCTCCAGCACCAACTGCACCGAAGATCACTGGCCCCCACTCCACGAGTGTCCTGTGAGCCAGATCCACGTGCGGCGTCACAAGGCTCCTTTGCGGTCTCTAGCCCGTTGGCTAGTAGCCCTTAACGAAGGCCAATCTTTTTCTAACTTGGCATCCTGGTTGCTCCAGGCCTGCCCTCACTAACCCTCGCTGGGTGAGTTCCCCAGTCCTTGCTGGTCTGCACCATCGACGATCTTCCTCTGCATCAAGACTTGCCGCTGTCAAGGCTTGTTAGGTCCAATCCGGCCGCCGACACCTCAGCACTCGACAAACATTGTGTACCAGCCCGAATCCTGCTCCTGGTTGCTGACAATGCCTCCTGGACCTCGTGGCTGAAGAGACAAGACGACCATCAACGCACCTGAAGCACTCGACATCGGTGGGCATCTGTCCATCGCCTTCCTGGTCACTGGCTAGTGACCCAGACTCTGTCCCCTCTGCTTTCAGGTTCTTCAGAACTCCGATCCACTCTTGGATCCACCCGGACACTTTTCACTTGGTCGCCAGCAGCACTTTGCAGCAGTTCGCCATTCAAATCGACGACGAAACCCGACCCCGAAAGGCACCTATGCACCCGGCTTCCCTGGGTGAGGTAACACGAGTACTCCGGTGCTCCCGTGGGTAGAGACTCTTCAAAGTCCTAGATCTCAAAGGGTTTGCTCCAAGTCCTCCTTTAAGTGTCCCTTTTCTTTAATTTCCCGATCACGACTTTCTCCATAGAAGTCAACGGCGTATCGCGGTTGTGTATTTACACTGCACGCGTCCCCCGTGGGTCCCCTGTGTCACTACCTTGGGTGGTTCCTTGTGGTCCAAGCACTTCTAGAGGCTCTAGGCCTAGTGTCTAGTTCAGTCGTGGTTCTTATACCACTTTATTGGTATATGGTTTGGTACGCCCCTAGGGCCCAAACGTGTATTTGTGCTATTACTGTGTTTAAATAACTTCTAACTTATGTACTTCGAACTCTAGCCTCATAAAGAGACTAGAGGGGTGTGTTTAGTAATAAATACATATATTTTGAATATATACCTGGTGTGGTGCTCTTTCATTTGGTCACTCAAGAGATTATAGACTGGTAAAACAAGCTGCTTTACATTCCTTCAAGACTTAGCCTGAAGGCTGCTCTCCATAGCTACCACTAGGATAGCTTTCAATAAGGTTGTCTTTAACCTATCTCCAATAAGGGGTTGTTTGGACTGGTGCAAGGTGCCCACTATAATTAGTGGACAGCATATACCAGGCCAACTTCTCACATGGGGGACCTGCCTGAGCTGAACCATTGGCAGCAAGAAGGAGGGTCCACCAGGGAGAAGTTCTGCCAGGAGCAGCAGACATGCCCTTCTCTCATTGGTTTTCGGCAACAGGCTGCAAACTAGGCAGCACATGATCACTCCGGGTCACATTGGATATACTGGGAGAATGGTCTCCTGTATAGCGAGCCTAAGGTTGCTGAGCCTGGGTCAGCCCGTGTGCTGGTGGTACCCCAGCACTTCAGAGCCTTCCTACTGGTTCTGGCTCATGATGTGCCTTTGGCAGGGCATTTGGGGCAAGACAAGACCTTTGAAAGGCATGTCACCCACTTTTACTGGTCCCAAATGCACAAGCATTCTGATGCTCACTGTAGGTCTTGCCAGACTTGCCAGGCAAGTGGTAAGAGTGGGAGGAAGTGTAAGGCTCCTCTCCAACCTTTCCCTGTGGTCAGCGACCCCTTTGAGAGGGTGGGTATTGTCGTTGTGGGGCCTCAGGATCCCAAGACAGCCATGGGCAACAGGTTTATCTTGGTCTTGGTGGACCATGCCACCCGTTACCCGGAAGCCATCCCTCTCTGGACTGTGACGGCCCCCGTGGTGGGTCGAGCGTTGATGGGGATTTTCTCCCATGTGGGGTTCCCCAGAGAGGTGGTGTCCGAACGGGGTACCAACTTCATATCAAAGTATATGAAGTCCCTGTGGCAGGAGTGTGGTGTAACCTATAAGTTCACCACTCCTTACCACCCCCAAGGTAATGGGCTGGTTGAGAGATTCAACCGGACCCTAAAAGGCATGATTATGGGTCTTGGTGAACCCATGAGGCGTAATTGGGCCGTCCTCTTACCATGCCTGCTGTTTGCTTACAGAGAGGTGCCCCAGAAGTCCTTAGGGTTCAGTCCCTTTGAGCTGCTGTACGGCCATCCTGTAAGAGAACCTCTGAGACTGGTGAAAGAAGGCTGGGAGAAAGCTCCCAGTAAACCTCCCCAGGATGTATATAGCTACATGCTGGCCTTCAGAAACCAGACTAAGAGATTCAGGCAACTCCCTCAGGCGAACATGGAAGCCAGCCAGGAGGAAATGAAACGCTGATATGGTCAGAATGCCACCCTGATCGAGTTTCAACCTGGACAGAAGGTTTAGGTCATGGCCCCAGTGGAGGCTTGTGCGCTCCAGGATAAGTGGACTGGACCATTTGAGGTGGTGGAGCGCAAGAGTGACATCACCTACTTGGTGGACTTGCAGTCTCCTAGGAACCCTTTGCGGGTCCTACATGTGAACTGCCTGAAGCCCCACTTGGAGAGGTCCGAAGTGGGCATGCTCCTAGCAACAGATGCTGGGATGGAAGAGGAGGCTGAGCCTCTTCCTGACCTCCTGTCTACAAAGGAGCAAGATGGATCAGTGGACGGTGTGAACCTCTCTACCACCCTGACCCCTGAACAGCAGAGTGACTGTCGCCAACTGTTGGGACAGTTTGCTGACCTGTTCTCCCTGACCCCCGGTGTCACTCAGTGGTGCATCCATGATGTGGACACTGGGGACAGTCCTCCAGTAAAACATAAGATTTACAGAGTGACTGACAGGGTCAAAGCTTGCATCAAGGAGGAGGTCTCCAAGATGTTAGCCCTAGGGCTAACATTGAGCCCTAAAACAGCCCTTGGGCCAGCCAAGGGGTCTTGGTCCTGAAGGCTGCCGCACCCGGTACCAAGCCAGTACTCCGGTTCTATGTGGGCTACCAAGGGCTCAATTCAGTCACCAGTACTGACGCGCAACCCATCCCCAGAGCTGATGAGCTCATCGATCGGTTGGGGGCTGTCCTGTACCTCAGTACGTTTGACTTAACGTCTGGGTACTGGCAGATCGCCTTAACTGATGGGGCAAGAGAGAGGTCAGCATTCTCCACACCAGATGGGCACTACCAATTCTGAGTGATGCCCTTTGGGATGAAGAATGCCCCTGCCACCTTTCAGAGGTTGGTCAACCAGGTATTGGTTGGGCTGGAAGATTTCAGTGCCGCCTATCTGAACGACATTGCAGTGTTCAGTGCCACTTGGGAGGAACATCTGCACCACCTCTGGGAAGTGTTGAAGGCTCTGGGGAGGGCATTCCTCACAATCAAGGCGAGTAAGTGCCAGATCTGGCAGGGTTCAGTGGTGTACTTGGGACACCAGGTGGGGAGCGGCCAGGTGGCACCCCTACAGCCCAAGATTGATACCATGCTGGCTTGGGAACCCCCAAGACTCAGACCGAGGTGAGAGCCTTTTTAGGACTCACAGGGTATTACAGGAGATTTGTCAAGGGGTATGGCTTCCAGGAAGCAGCCCAAGAAAGTGAATTGGACTGACACCTGCCAGAAGGCTTTTGATGCCCTGAAATCTGCCATGTGCACAGCGCCGGTGCTTAAGGCACCCAACTTCTCAGAAGAGTTCATTGTGCAGACAGATGCTTCAGAGCATGGTGTGGGGGCTGTGCTCTCACAGCTAAATGAGGAGGGCCTGGACCAACCTGTAGCCTTCATTAGTAGGAGGTTTCTTCCACTGGAACAGAGGTGGAGTGCGATTGAGCGTGAGGCATTTGCTGTGGTCTGGGCGCTGAAGAAGCCAAGACCATACTTGTTTGGGACTCAATCAAGTATCAAAACAGCTTTATTGGGTGACAATAAAACAAACACCATAAAAGCATACTAATACACATATATCTAAAAAGTACTTTCTTACAATTATTCATAGGCAATACTTAATACTAAAAATGATATTTACAAATTTGGGCTTCATGGGGATTATAACGTGATAAAGTAGTAAGGGGCACATGCATCAAAGGTTTTTGCGATCGCAAACGGTGCGATTCGGAAAAATCGGCCGTTTGCGATCGCAAATTGGCCTTTGGAGATGCATGAAAGTAGTTTCCTATGCGCAATTTAAGAATTCGCAATTATTTGCGAATTCCTAATTACGATTGCATTTAAGGAATCGCAATTTGCGATTCCTTAAATGCAATGCTAGAAGCACTTTCAAATAGCGATTTCGCTATTTGGGACCGCAAATTACAGACAAATCAAACTTGTCTGTAATTTGCAAAAATGTGAAAAATGCACTAAAATGCATTTTTTAAAGTTTGAGGTTACACACACACATGCCCTTGGGGCATGTGTGTGCACAACATGGGTGCACATCGCAATTTCAGGGGTGCAACAGGGTGTCATTTTGACACCCTTGCACCCTTGAAATTGCATGAGCAATTTGCGAGTACCTACTGGTTCTCGCAAATTGCGCATGCAATCTCCAATTCATTCCTATGGGCCTGTAGGCCCATAGGAATGAATGGGACGGCATTCCTTAATTGCGAGTCGCAATTTGCGAGTCGCAATTAAGGAATGTTTAGGAATCGCTATTTTTATAGCGATTCCTACATGCATAGGCTTTTGCGATTCCTTAATTGCGATTCCTTAATAATCGCAATTAAGGAATCGCAAAAGCCTACCTTGATGCATGTGCCCATAAGTACATTATTTTCCAAGGTTTTTTTTTTTTTTTAAATACAGGCTACCACAATTCATACGTTAAAGTGCAAGTGCAGAAAGTGCAGGAAGGTACAATTTAAAAGAAATAATGTTATGCGTCTTCTTTTTCATACAGCAATGCTTCCAAAAAGGCGTAGTCTTTTCTTTTTCTAATCGATTGTTGTATGAAGCGAATAACTGAGCCGATGATTTTCATAGTGTCCAGACTACATATAAAGTTAAACGCATCCTTATAGTTAAAAAGCATATTTTTTAAAAGAGAGGTTTTAAAAAGGTTTTCCGGATACCCATATAAAAAGGACAAAAAAGGATAAAATGCAGGGTAGACTGTAAGGTTTTACCATCACACGGGCAGGGTGGCAATATTCGTTGCCATTTCTCTGTACTTGGAAATGCAATTAGATAATGTAAGGTGCCCATCCTTAACCTGGTGAGGTAAAATCTATGCTGAATATTCCGAACCAAAATTAGGTATGACTGGGTACCCCTCATGTATGGACGTTCACAATAAGCTACCACAGTCTGTTTTTTCTTAGCCATCCTTTCCCTTTCGTAGTCTGCAGTGGTTATATATCTTAATTTCAGTTCGCTTTTACTATATTCCTGTATACATAGGGGGTTATCTATATTTACTTTGCATTTCATCAAAAGATTAAAAATGTGCCCTAGCCATGGTATTTTCATACTATGTACTAGAGCTAAACAGTCTATAATTAAATCCTTAGAAAATTGTGTTTCTTCCTTCGTCCATATGCCATGCCAGAGGGCAAGACCAGCCATATTAATAGCATCATTTATATATGGGACGGACAGTTCTTTATGAACAATGATGTTTGCAGTTGCACTAGGAACAGCCAATAATCTTTTTAAAAACTTGTTTTCATCAGTTTGTAGGATTGTCGTATTTCCTCTCCCCCATATTGCGGCTCCATAATAAACTGCTGGGACACACTTACTCCTATACAAGGTTAAAATTTCTCGTATCGGTTTGTTCCCTAATTTTGCCGCAAATCTAAATATTCCCTCAGTCGTTTTTAAAAATTTAATTTTGCATAATTCAATATGTGATTTCCATGTACCGTTATTACAAAATAACATCCCCAAGTATGAAAATGTTGGGACTCTGTTTATAAAAACCCCTCCCACATGATGCTGTCTACACTTTTGTCTCTTCCCCGCACGACATTACAAATGTTTTCTTTAGATTCAGCTGCAAGTCTATGTCATTCATGTATTGGGCGAAATTTTCCATTAGACATTGCAGACCATTTGCAGTTTTAGACATTAGGACAGCGTCGTCTGCGTATAATAAAATGGGGGTGGGGCGTGTTCCAACTTTCGGGGCATCTACAACCAATTTTTGTAAAAACGAATCCACATTATTTATATACAATGAAAATAAAAGGGGAGCTAATACGCATCCCTGTCTGATACCACGCTTTACCACAAAGTCAGGCGTACATTCCCTGATTTCCCATAACGTACCCTTGAGGTTAAATATGCATAAATTTGTGATAAAAATAAGATTATTTCTGTGGGAGCACCAAGCCCTTTTAGAATTTGCCATAATTTTTGATGATTGACTAAGTCAAAGGCACTGGTGAGGTCTACAAAACATTGATGAAGTATCCCTCCTTAGCTATTGTGTACTTCCCAATTAACAACTCTAGGTTTAAACATTGCTCTACCGTCCCAATACCCCTTCTGAAACCGTACTGCGCCTCTGTTAGTATATTTTTTTCACTGGCCCAAGCTTCTAGCCTCTCCAGCATGATTCGGCCCATAATCTTGGAAGAGGAATCAAGAAGGGATATTGGGCGGTAGCAATTTGCCTTTTCCCTGTCCCCTTTTTTAAAAATGGGTACAATAATACTTTCAACCCATGTGGCTGGTAATACTCCTCCCAACGCAGCATTAAAAACTTTCATTAATATTGGTATCCAGAATTCCAAATCATACTTAAAAACATCTATCGGCACCCCATCTGAGCCTGCTGCTTTCCCATTTGCACTTTTTTGGAGTGCTGATTTTATTTCCTCTGATGTGATTGGTGATATTTTCACTGGGTTTACTTTTATCAATTTTTCTTTTTCGAATCAATCAACTCTATTCCTTCTGGGTTAAAAATACGCTTAAAATGTAGCACCCAGTGTTCTGGTGGTACTACAGTATCAATCCTCACCACGTTATTATCTTTAAAATATGGATGATTTATTATCTTCCAGAAGAGGGCTGAATCTTTCAGCTCTACTGCCTGGTTTAATTTCTCCCAGGCCTCCTCACGGATCTCCCTTTTTCTTATTTCCAATGTCTTTTTATACTCTTTCCTTACAGCATTGATTTTTTGTGGGTCTCTAGGTTTTTGTTTAAGCACAAGTTTCAGCTCCCCATTTAGCCTTGTACATTCATGGTTAAACCATCTTGGAGTTAGACCACACAGTTTTTTTCCTTCTTTTAGATTTTAGGTCACCTGCAATTTCTTTAGTGATATTGGCAAAAGCAGCTATAACAGCTGTTTGCGTAGAGGAACCATCCAGACAGATTTCTAATTCTTTTTGTGTTTTCCCTTTGAGGGTTTCCATGAATGAAGATGGATTAACACCTGTCCATTTTATTGAGACGCCATTATTTCCTTGGGTGTCAATATCAACATCTGCATTCTTGCCCCTTTGTTTTGTTAACAAATTTACCTTTAATTTCACACTTAGGGAATGATGGTCACTAACCATACTAATATTTATCGAAACATTCTCGACCAAATCATTACCATTTGAGGATATTATAATATGGTCTATGTTTGAAGATGACCTTGTTCCCACAAAGGTATACATATTTTCTTCACCATCTGGTATAGTCGGTTCCAAAATTATTAGATCATATTTATGCATTGCATTATTGATGGCTTCTCCATATCTATCATGGTGGAAATGTGGGATCTTGTCACCAAAATCATCACAATACCCACAAGGCTCACATGCTTCATAATCACATTTAACACAGTTAAAATCCCCTGCCCAAATTAAAACGTAAGTCCCTACAATTCCCTTCACAAATTGGTCCAAATCCTCTTCTAATAAGTTAATTACGGTGCTACTTGTGTTATCAAAAATATTGTTATAGAAGTTTATTATGACAAAAGTCTGGTTTTCATTGGAGTAAAGATGTAAAAACTGGTAATATTGTGATTCAGTGAAGGTTTTCCTAACGGTCAGAGGGGAGGCAACTGGAATTAAAGTAGCCAGACCTCCCTTCGCCCTTCCCTTTCTTGATGGTATTGCATTAGTGCAAATACTTTGGTACCCATTTACATAAAAAGGTTCAGGGCACCAAGTTTCTTGTAGTAGTACAACCCCAGAACCCTCCAACATTTGTAGCCAGTTAACATCATAGATTTTATTTTTAATACCAGCTGTGTTCCATGTCATAATTTTTAAACTTTTACTCAAGGATATTCCAGAATCAGCTATCAGCAAGTTATCGGGGCTATTACTATAATCATGCTGAAATACATCCTCTATCTCTATATGGCGAGGTTCTATTAAGTTAACCTTAACTACATTTGTTTTAGGATTACCATTTTTCATATTTGTACTTGTGGTACAATGATGGACAATTTCCTCCATATTAGAGGGGATGCATAAGTTCTTCCCCTTCACTTCGGCCTCCCCTAGCGACAGCTGAGGCGAAAAGATGGTCAAACAATCATGATGTCGCTGTGTGTCTAACTGATATTTATCACCCTGTATTAAGTCATTTCCCAATGTGTTCCTAAGATTGACTTTAAATGCCGCATTTTGGGACCCCTTTAGTCTATTTATTGACTGTAGACTATCACCTGCGGTAGAGACCGAAAAAGGTTGGAAACCTCTACTCTCTATTTGATTTGATGGTACTACCTGTGCACTATCCCCAATGGACGTAACTATTGGGGATTGACTCACGCTGCTCTCAATATGATGCAGTTGTGCTGGCTGTAGTCAATCGCAGGCTTCTAAATCAGAAAGAGGGGTAAATCTATTTTCACAGCTTAGGTTATATGCCATGGATGGACCTCTTGGGGCTAACCAGGTCTGTTTCTCCAGCATCGGACGTTGTAAGTTGGTCTCTGATAATTTTAGGGGAATTGGCCTGTAAAAGAAGCCCAGTGGTAGCACAATGATATTATTGGGATTTCTGTCAAAGTCGGTACACAGGATATCCAAAATAAATTTTACAATAAAACCATTATTAAAGTTTAGGACTACACAGTCTGTCCCCTTTTCTTTCCTTGTAGGCCCTATCCAGGTTACTCTCCTGGCCACAATCAATTGTCTTTGAATATCCCCATCCCAAACCCCCACCCCCCTCAACTTTTGGTCCACCCAGTGCATAGCTTTGGCCATTAACTGAGCTGTGGATTCAACCTGGCACTCCCGCAATAATGGCACATTTCCCAGTACCACCACCAAGGGGGCAGCCGCCGGTGGAAGGTGCAGAGTCAAAGTCTGAGTACCAGTATTTGGTGTGCCTCGGTCGGGTCTTTCAAACTTCCTATTTTCCCCTGAGTGTCCCTGCCCCAGAGGTATTATGCTCTGCCTAGTAATTACACTGTCAATATTAGCAATTAAAGGATTATTTGCGTCGGCCAATTTATTCAGTTTGTTTGCGTCAGTTGGGCTCGTAAGAATTTGGGCAAATTCGCCGGATGTATCAGCTGCGATATCAGTTTCATCCATAGTCTTGGCTGGATTAATATCTGAGGAGAGTGCCAAGCTTTGGGGTGCAGACTTCATCCTGGGTGGAGAAGTGTGGCTCAATGGTTAGAGCGGCAGACCCTGATGCAGAGATCTGGCCCGGGACCAGGGTTCAATTCCCGCCTCGGCGGGTCTTGGGCTCAATTTCCTCGGACCTGATAATTCTCGCCTCGGTGCCTATTCTAATCATGGGTCCCACTCTGCAACTCTGGGCAATAGCTTGCTTAATCTCCACAACGGCCCCAACAGCGCTGGGATGCCTGGCTTCACCCTGGGGGTGCCCAGGAGTGGACATTTCACAGGGAAAAGCCAGGAAGGGTTCCACAGCAGTATGCGTACAGCGCCAGGACACCCCTTTGGGGGTATAAGTGCGCTTTACAAGTACAAATTTCAATTCATTTCATTTCATTTCATCCTTGTTGGTATAGATGGATTAGGAATGAGCGCCCGTTTACTTATCTCTTGGTTAATGTCTTCAGGGGTCTGAACAATTTCATTTGGCAGAGGGAGGGACCTGCTTTTGATTAATAATGCCTCTATAGTACGAAAATTTGATTTAGCCTGTGATTCAAGACCATTTATTTTATCTTCAATCTGGGCCAATCTCAAGGTGATGGGATTTAACATAGTAAAGACCAAAGTTTCCAGCCTCTGCCACAAAGCTTCGTCTGGGGGCAGGCAGAATGCTTGGGTGATGTCAGTATTCGGTACTTCTGCAGGACTTGAGGCTCTTGTATCATAGGCGGCTGTGTCATCCCCCCCTCTTCTAGACTGCTTTGCTGATTTTGCAGATTTTGCAGGTTTCGGTCTCTGCGGGCCCCCCCCCTCTTCCTCTTCACAACGTGGTCAGGAATTGGTCCCAAGCTCCAGGTTTTAGTCACTCCTGATGCCCTGGTTGAGATTCTTTGGGTGGTACAGATTGGCTCTAGCTCAGACACAGGCTCGCAAGGTATCGAGCCAATGAGTATTTCAGGGACTGTTTCAGGAACTACATCAGTTGCTATTTCGCTCACTAGATCAATACTGAGTCCGCAATCCTGAGTAGTTAGGGCAACCATACCCCCCAGCGAGGATCTTTTATTAGAGAAAGGATCCAGAGACAGGCGCCGTTCCGTCCTTACTATCTCATGCTCAAGTACGGAGGTAGCCCTAATCAGAAATTGGTCAAGTGTCCCCACAATACTCCCGCCTGGCTGCACGCCTTTTCCCTTCCCCTCTCGTTTATTCATCTTGATATTATATCACTATGACAGGTGTTATGAACGAACAAGGGGTCGGGGCTGATGACTCAATGATCTTAGGGGTGAGGTATAGGTGATGTATAGATAAAAGAACCATCCACTGTACCTTTTCGATACAAATCTCAGGGGGGGGCCTCCTCCGGTCTGTGACGGGCACGGGCTTCGCGCTGCGGGAGCCCTAGCCCCCTCTTGAGCGCATTATGCGCCGCAAGAGATGGTGGGGGGATGATGGGGGATGTAGTCCCTGGTCAGCCGGCTCAACAACGGCTCAACAACGGCAGCAATTTGGCCCCGCACTACACTGCACCACGAGGAGCAAGGGACCAGCACCCTCACCCTCACCCCTCCTGCTCTGTTTCTCCGTCCCTAATGCAGCAGCAGTCCAATGGTGCGGTGGTATTGGCGTTGGCAGTGATAGTGTCGGTATCCGTGACACACCGCAGGAGCAGGTCGAGACTAGCCGTACAAAGGCCAGTTGCGTCTGGCGTCTAACATAGATGTGCGGCGTGGAGACGCAGCCGCAGATTACAATCAACCCAGCTCCAAGTGACCAAAGGACTGTTGCAAGTTAAGGCCGGTGTCAAAGATCAGAGGCAGAGGCGGCAACCAACAGCGGTCTGCTCCCGAGGGACTGGAAGGAGGCGTGAGACGTGAGACATGAGAGACTCGCACCCGTGGCAGTACGGCCGTTGTTATAGTTGAATGGCGGCGGGGGGGTAACAGCCGGTAACAGGGGGCAGGCAGCAGGGTAGGCAGCAGGGTGGAACACCTGAGAGCAGGGCGCACTGGAAGCACCGCAAGCCACACCCAACCTAGTTGGGCCGCTTTCGCGGGCTTACCTGGGCTCTTCACTCTGCGGCCGCCGCTAAAGGTGGCCGTGCTCTCGTTTCTCTCTATGCCTACCTCGACTTGCTCTGCGAATCCCCCGACTCTCCTGTCCGGTGCCTCGGTGCCTCAGGTTCCACAAGCCGCCGCGTTCACTCTGGGCCGCAGCTCCGGGCCGCAGCTCTCTCGCTCCTCTGTCTCACCCGCGAACTCGCAGACTCTCCCACGTGACCTCCTTATCACCTGCCACTCACTTCCGGGTTCAGACAGACCACAGGCCCCTCAGATGATTGATGCAAATGAGGGGTGAGAATCCAAAGCTGTTGAGGTGGTCCATTTCCCTACAGGGGATGGACTTTATGGTGGAACTCCGCCCTGGTACAGAACACGCCAATGCTGATGGTCTCTCCAGATTTTTCTGCCTTAGTGAAGAGAACTCCCAAGAGGGTGGGTAGTTCTACCCACATTTCAGCTGGAGGGGACACGTGTTAGACCTGGCACCATTGTTGTGGGTCTCCCTTCCATTTTTTCCCTTTACCTCTTGTGTTTTTCTGTGTGTTGGACTCCATTTTTGCTTTTCTAGATGCTTTGGGCATTTTGCCACTGCTGTTCAGTGCCAAAGTGCAAGTGCTCCCTTTGTAAATTATTGTTATGGATTAGTGATTCCATGATTGGCTTATTTGATTTACTTGTCAGACCCTAGTATAGTGCACTATGTGTGCCCAGGGCCTGTAAATCAAATGCTGCTGGTAGGCTTGCAGTACTGATTGTGCCACCCACAGAAGCAACTTGTAAAATATGACTCAGCCTGCCATTGCAGAGCCTGTGTGCAGTCTGGGTCTGCCATGTCCACTTGGCAAGTGCACACACTTGCCAGTCCCTAAAACTTTCCTTTTCTACATATTAGTCACCCCTAAGGTAGGCCCAAGGTACCCCTGTGGGCAGGGTGCATTGTATGTGAAAGGTAGGACATGCCCGATGTGTGTGGCATGTCCTGATAGTGAAATACTGCCAATTTCGTTTTTCACTATTGCAAGGCTATCTGTTCCCATAGGACAGAATGGGGAGTTTGTTTATAACATCTTATAAACATAACTGACCCTAGGAACAAGATGGAAAAGTAAAGTTTAGTATGCCTGAACTCAGAATGTTAAAGTGCATCTTTTAGTGAGGGTGATTTTTGCATTCTGTGTTTGAAAATACCACTTTTAGAAAGTAGGTATTTTCTTGCCTAAGCATCTAGTGTGCCTCTGCTAGGTTTGTGTATTGCATGTCTGGATTTTGGATGACAGGTGCTGGAGAGGGGCAGCGGCTTCAGAAGTCTGATGAGTCAGGGCTAGGCTGAATAGGTGTGGTCTGCATTTGGAGTGGTGGGAGGAGTAGCACCTTCACCTGAATAGGGCTGTGCCTGCCTTCCACAATGACGGCTCCGCCCCCCTGTGGTGTGTCTGGAGCCAGGGCTCACATTGACAATGGAGGTTGTTGTGCACTTGCAAAGTGCTCCACAGAACTGGTTTTGGCTGGGTACAGACATGCTCTGCCTTCAGAGAACAAAGGATTTTGGTGTATAAAAAGAGGGGCTCAGACCTCAGACTTTTAGATCACTTCTGGGAAATCAAGAGGAACCTTTGCCAAGGAGAAGAGCCGGATAAGCTGAGGAGGAATACTGCCCCTGTGCTGTTTGCTGTCTGGGGTTGGCCTGCAGTGGCTGCTTGCTGCCAAGGACAGGAGAAAAAGGACTTTGCTGTTTGCTTTGTCACCTGCTTGAAGAAAAGATCTCCAAGGGCTTGAAACTGAGCTTGCCTCCTGTTCTGAAGTCTCAGGGACACAAAGACTTCACCACCAGCTCCCCTGAATTTCCTTGCTGGGAATTCCAACCTGCAAAGAGGTGCCTGCTGCTGTTTAGGACCTCTAGAGACTGTTTGTCGCTGGGAGCTGGAAAATCGACGCAACATTGAAGAAGCGTGACGCATCCGCACCTGTTTCCGATGCATGGCCGAAGAAACTGTTGCAGCGCTTGCCGCGGCTTGAGTAATCCCCGCACGACGCATCGGGTGCAACGATCTCCGAAGTCCGAGTTCACTGCACCGATCCCGACGCAAGCCTGCTGTGCGGCTGCGCAAAGCCACGCATCGTACCGGATCGACGCATCGCATCGAGGCGCCAAGACTGTCGCATCGTTGAGGGACGCAGTACGAAACAGACGCATCGACTCCCCACGCAGTAAGAAAACGACACATCACCTCCTCTCCAGTAAGGAACCAACGCATCACCTCCCCTGCACTGCAGTAAGTAACCGACGCATCACCTCCTCCGGAGCAAGGAACCGACACATCACCTTCCCTGCATGTAAGGAACCGACGCATCACCTTCCCTGCGGCCATTTTGTTTGTTTTGCGTGACGCATCCCAGGTACTTTGTGAGAAAAGTGTCGCATTTACAACTTGCATTGAATTGAACTATTTCTACCGTTTAAAGGTCATATTTTTATTACTGTATTGTGGATTTTTGTCGTTTGGTCTTGTATTGGTTTAGATAAAGTTTACTTATTTTTTTAAACTGGTGTGGTGTCCATTTATAGTGTTTTCACTGTATTACTGTATCTGTTCACAAATGCTTTACACACTGCCTCTGAGATACGCCTGTCTGCCGTGCCAAGCTACCAAGGGGGTGAGCAGGGGTTATTTTAGGAGTGTATCCCCCTTACCCTGACTAGAATCAAGGGTCCCTATTTGGACAAAGGTACCTACCTCTGCCAACTAGAGACCCCCATTTCTAAGAATCATTTTATATTTCCTTTACTTTACTGCTCAAAAGCAATGGGACGATGCTCCTCCACCATAGTGGAGGAGCTGCCCCTGCTTAACACTGCTGCTGTCTCCCGCGCATTGGATCTATCTGCTTCTTCCTCTGGAGCTGGGCACAGCCTCCCGGCCTGCCCTGCGGCCAATCCTGAAGCTGCTCTCGCATGAGAGCAGCTTCAGGATGGCCCTGAGCATCGGCAACTTGCACTCCCAGGCTGACTGGGGGCCTGTGCCTGCTCTCTCCAGCCCCAGCAATGCACCTGAGGCTGTAGAGAGCTTCACTGGGCATGAGGGGTTTGGCTGGCCTGAGATGGCCGGCCTAACACCTCATGCACAGTGAAGGGAGTGCCCACCACTCTCCCACCAGCAGTCTCATCCCCTGGACCCGCCCCGCCCCCCCATCAAAGTCCCTGGGGCGGGTCCAGGGGATTAAAATAAAATGATAATAAAATGGGTTTTATCATTTTATGTACTGGTGGCGGCACTCGTCCACCCTAATGGAGCAGCCGCATCTGAATGTGGCATAGAGTGCTGTGGTGCTGGAGTCAGTGGTGCAGAATAGATTAGAGTGGCATCGAGTGAAGCAGAGTGTATTGGCATACAGTTCAGGAGATTTGAGTGCTGCAGAGTAGAGTGGTGCAGAGAGCAGTGGTGTAGAGTAGAATAGAGTGGCGTAGAGTGCAGTGACATAGAGGGCAATGGTGTAGAGTGCAGTGGTGCAGAGTAGAGTGGTGTAGAGTTCAGTGGCGGAGAGTGCAGTCTTGCAGAGTAGAGTGCAGTGGCGCAGAGTAGAGTGGTACAGAGTGGTGTAGAGTGCAGTGACAGAGTGCAATGGTGTACAGTGGCGTAGCATGCAGTGACGCAGAATAAAGGGACACTGGGTTCAGTGGCCGAGAGTCCAGTCTTGCAGAGTTGAGTGGCATAAAGTGCAGTGGCATAGAGTAGAGTGGTGCAGAGAAGAGTGCAGTGGCGTAGAGTGCAATGCAGTAGAGTAGATTGTTTCAGAGTAGAGTGAAGTGATGTAGAGTGGAATGGTTCAGGGTACAGTGCAGAGGTGTAAAGTTGTGCAGAATGGACAAGAGTGGCATGGAGTGCTGCAGAGTATCGTAGCATAGAGTTCAGTAGAGTGGCATAGAGTGCAGTGGCATAGAGTAGTGTGGTGCAGAGAGCAGTGGCGCTGAGTAGAATACAGTGATGTAGAGTGCAGTGATAGAGTGCAATGGTGTAGAGTGGCGTAGCTTGCAGTGGTGCAGTGTGCAATGTCAGAGTGCAGTGGCCGAGAGTGCAGTCTTGCAGAGTAGAGCGAGTAGAGTACATTGGCGCAGAGTAGAGTTGTGTAGAGTAGAAAAGAGTGACATAGCGTGCCGTGGCACAGAGTGGAGTAGTGTGGCTTAGAGTGCAGAGGTGTAGAGTGCTGTAGGTGCCTCAGAGTTGAGTGAAGTGGCTTAGAGTGGAGTGGTGCAGGGTAGAGTGCAGTAGCATAGAGCAGGTATGCTCTCAGCAGTTCGTGGATCACCAAGGGGTACTTTTAGCTGTTCACTATGTTATGTGTGCACAGAAAACAGAAGAAGAAACACAAAAAAACAAACTGGATTGTAATTCAATTCAGTTTACCTCAGAAAATGTACCAAGCCTTACCTGTGAGGACTTCAGGATATGTTTAGGTTACTCCAAGGCAATTTCACGATTACTACTTTATAAGTATTCTGTGATCAACTTAATAGCACAGGTATGTTAAGCTATTACACAAAGGAGAGACCCACTAATAATATTATTGTATTTCTTTTAATACTTTCCCACATCTAATATTTCAGTTTGATCGTTGTCGCTCCAATCATGTAATTTTGTTAACGGAAGATGTACAACAGTCACTGTAAGCGTAGGGGTTAGCATCATTAGTGCAGGAGTGGTACTGAGTGAGTCATTGTGCATGCATGAGACTGCTCAAGATGTTGTGGTTTTGTCTTTAAGTAAGCCTTTAGTGGGCTTGTGAGTGGTCACAGGAGTACTGCAATTAAGTGGAGGTGTGATTTGGTCTTGTGGTTGTGAACTGTAGAAGTATCTGATTGTGGGTGGCTTGATCAAATGATGTGAGTGGCCATGGAATCTGTGAGTGAAGAAAGAAGTGCTTTGTGTGGCTTAGGGTAATTTTGAGTGGCTTTAGTTTGTAATGTCATGGAGATCTGACACCTGAAGAGGTCCTGGATGTGTGTGAATGACAGCTTGGGTTCAAACAGGCTGAGAAGGATTATATGATATACGTGGTTGAAGGCAACCAATTTTTTGGTGGTCAGGTAGATCGGATTGTGACCCACTCTGAATCTGAATTTTCTGAACCAATCTACCTCTACATAGGTCAGTTTGGAAAACTATTTACTGGTCACAAGATTATTGGTTGCAATTGGCGACCAGTGTTTTGAAAGCATTAGATACTACATGTTACCCCTACTAATTTAAATAGTAGGCTACTGTTTCTAATTTTTCTCTACTGCATACAGATTTTACCCTTCCATCCTAAAGCTTTTTTTATGAGAACAGTGCCAATCCTGCCACTCATGCAGTTAAAAAATTGAAACAAGACTTATCGCAACTCAAATGTAAAGGTTACTTGAGACTGAGAACAGTCTTAGTAGGCAATCAGCAGCTAAAACAGTTTGTCCAGCCAGGGCAGAGTTGGCCTCTATCACTGCTTTCTCCTGAGCCCTGTGACTAGGTGAGATAGGCCACGAATGTGGCTACTGGCACTGGTGATTGAACTCAGGTAATAGATAATTTGAAGCAGATCTTCTTGATGTGAAATTGAAAAAAGCATTCAGAAGTCATCATAAAGAAAGTGCATGTCCTATGGCTATAGAACAAGGTATGGTGGCACTCTGGAGTTCTCATTCACAGACATGGCCTAGCTGATTGGCCTTACCCTGTATAATGTTAATGACAAGGCAAAGGACGTCCTGTAGCCACCTTGTAACTTGTGCTCTCCAACATCCACCAGACCAGACCAGACCCCAGACTCTTCAGTCACACACCACAGCTCCGCATCTTTGAATGTTGCAATGGAAGGCTTTTCTTATTTTGAAATGGTGCGTCAACTTGTATTGAAAAGTGTGGGAGGTGGAAATTATTTTTCATCACAGAGGGCAACTGGATCTTTTGTTCTACAAATTAGCATTAGAACCCTCCAAAGGTTGTCAAGAGTTCACTAATTACATTTGCTTTCCTGTCGCACACCCCTTTCATTCCTCTGCCAACCATCTCTCCTGCCTGCTTGTCACTTCCTTCTAGCCATCCCATCATCAATTACTGCCCTTTGCTGCCACTAATACTGCCCAGTTCACATCACTCTCCCCAGTCCTGACTCAGTCTGTCCCTCTCCTGACACCCAACATAGTCTCACTTCTGTCATGGCACTGTCCCCAGTCAGCATTCTGTGATCCTGTCTTGGCACCAAAACCACTCCACTTTAAAATTATTTGTCCCTTCATTCAAGCCATCCCTTCTTGTACCCTCTTCTGTGTCACCCAATTCCACCTTCACCTGGCACGTATCCACTCCTCCCACCTGCCCCTATTCTCAACCATCCCCATCATGCATCTCATGTCCTTTCTTGCAACCTGTACTCTAAACCTCCCATCTGTCACAAGTCTCCTTTCACCCTCACTGTCAGGCATCAGCTATAACATGCCACTTGCATCTATTCCCTGCTCCCACCTGTGTGAAGTGGAGTGGCATGGTGTGGAGAGGCAGAGTGCTGCAGCATGGCATTGTGTGGAACGTCGCATAGTGAGGTGAGTTAGAGTAGCGTGGAGCAGAGTGGAGTGGGTTAATAATAGTACTGCACAAAACATACAAGTATTGGCAAAGCCAATAGCTCTCGCCTATGTGAAAGCTATTGGTTTTGCCAATGTATTTCAGTCATGTTGTACAGTAGCGTGGCTGCTGGTCAGCATGGTTAAAAGTTAGTGCATAGCATATAGGATAGTGATTTAGATTGAACTGGCTTAGAGTGGAGTGGCGTAAAGTGGCATACAGTGGAGTAGAGTGTCGTAGAGGAGAGTGGAGTTGGGTGGCATGGAGTGCTGCAGTGTGGCATTGTGTGAAGTGGACTTGTGTAGAGTGAAGTGATGGAGAGTGATGTAGTTTGGGGTTGCATGGATTGATAGTAGTACTGCACAAAATGTAGGCGCATTGGCAAAGCCAATAGTTCTCGCATACGTGAGAGCTATTGGTTTTGCCAATATCTTTCAGCCATGTTGTACAGCAGCGTGGTTTTTTTTTTTTTTATTTATTTGAAAAGTTTTATATAGCGCTGGCTAGACCCGGAGGTATCAGAGCGCTTTACATGAGGAGGAGCAATTGTTTCAGATCATAGTTACCAGTTACATAGTTACAAGTTACACAGTTACAGAGCATAGTTACAAGATTGTGGAGCGTAGTTACAAGTGTTAAAAACATATACGTAAGGGAAAAAGCCGTCAAGGGGAGAGATTCAGGGGAGAGAGGATAGGAGCATGGGAGGTAGACAAAGAATGAAAAGGGGGAAACAGGTGGGGGGGTGAAGGAAACGCAACCGGGAGACGAGGAAAAACAGTGTCCAATGTCCGGAGTGCTGTGATCCCAGTGGAAATGGTGTCATTCCCACACCTCCGCTGTGTGTGGCTCCCTTTACACTGTGGACTCTCTCAGAGGGGTCTCTGAGACTCCAGGGCATAAATACTGGATCCTTCCCCAATAAGGGGAGAGGGAGTGCTTTGGCAAGGGGCGCCATTCCCACACCACCGCTGTGTGTGGCTCCCTTTACGCTGTGGACTCTCTCAGGGGGTCTCTGAGACTCCAGGGAATAAATGCTGGATCCCTCCCCAACAAGGGGAGAAAGGAGTGCTTTGGTAAAGGGCACACACCATGGTGGTAACTTTAGGGATAATGGTGTATTGCGTGGTAAAACAGTTTTAGAATGGAGGGGACAGTTCCAAAGTCTGCAGAATTGTGGGGCAACCCCTCGATCCAGTGGTTGCTGGTCAGCTTGGTTAAAAGTTACAGCATAGCATATAGGATAGTGGCTTATGTGGCATGGTGTAAAGTGGCATACAGTAGAGTGGCATGGAGTGTCATAGATTGCCGCAGTGTGACTTAGATTCACTCTAAGCAGGGAGCAGAGTGGCGTCGCGTGGAGTGGGATATAGCACCAACGTGTGGCATTGAGTAGAGTGGCAAAGGGTGGAGCAGAGTAGTACAGTGTAAGTAACTAAAGCATCAATAGAGACAGATAGGGTGAAAGCAACATAAATAAGATGCTGGGTTCCTGTGTTAAAAGTAGGAAAGCACATTGTACGTCCAGGAATAATACTGAAACATTTATAAATGTATAAAAAAATTGTGCACTGCAGAAAGACGAGGAACAACAAACATGAGGAAGAAAACATGTGTGTGATCCATGCTGCAGGGAGGAGCTAACACAAGAAAGGAAGGGAAGCCTACAGGAGTTATGCAATCAAAATATTGCAAATGAGAATGACAACAAAAACAACTAATGGTATGCTGTGGGTAGGTTGTAAGCCCACTGAACAGTTAACAATATGGTTGGCAGCATAGCGCTTAGGCTGTGTAGGCAACACTGAAAAAAAAAGATTCTCACATTGAATAAACCATTATTGCAATGTTGTACCAGGCCTGGACTACAATGTGAAAACACTTTCTCAGGTGGAGAAATAGGGAAGAACAGCAGAGAAGAAGGAAGGAAGCAGGAAGAGGTGGAAGTCATTAAAGATAGGTGTGAGAAGGAAAAACAGATAAAAGGGAGAGTGAGGAAGGAGCAGAGATCGGGGAGGGATCCAAAGACAGACAAGGAATGAGAAGAGTGAAGAGAACTGGGGAAAGCAGAGATTGGAGTGCAACAAAGGAACATGATGAGAATAAAAGTGGAAAGAGGGGAAGTGGAAGGGAGGAAAAGTGGACCTAGAGAGGAGAGTGTAGAAGGAGACAGAAAGGAAAGTGGAAGGGAAAGACAGGAAAGTGAAAAGCAGTTAACAGCGAGCAAGAGTGGAGAAAAAGAAGAAAAGTAGGCAGAACATGAATGGAGGGCAGGAAAGAAAGGTGGTGAGAAGGGGAGTAAGAAAAGCACATAGTGAGGTGTTAGAAATGGGATTTCTGGTTGGCTAAGGCTTGCGCCAAAGCCAGGCAGAAACCACCACTCTAGTCAGGGCAAGGGAGTTACACACCCAAGATAACCCCTGCTCACCCCATTGGTAGCTTGGCACGAGCAGTCAGGCCTATCCCGGAGGCAATGTGAAAAGCGTTTGTGCAACACACACACAGCAGCAACACACTAGGCACACTACAAAAGGAACTCCACACAAGGTTATATAAAAAATAGCCTTTGTATTGTCATAAACACATTAGAAACAGAATCACATTTACACTGTGCCAACTGGCATGGGCAATATTCACAGGGGAATTATATACAGGACCAGGCCAATCGGGCCATGGTCAGAACCATCAGAACAGGTAAGTAAATGCAAATATAAAACACAACCAGTAACTACTGGTACCATAATGACCTAAGCATTATCCTATTAGCATTAGACCTAAACCCACATTAGGCCCAAACCTCATTAGCATAAACACATTACGCAATGGGCCTCACCAGCATAAACACATTATGCAATAACCTCATAAGCATAAATACATTACGCAAATAGGCACTACCCCAAAACATCATAACATGACATTAGGCAATAAATCACATTAGGCCAAAACCTCATTAGCATAGACACCCTCCTAAGCATAAACACATTATGCGATAACCTCATGAGCATAAACATCATTAGAGGCATAAACCAGGGTGCATACTCACATTTGGCACATAATACATATCGGGCAGGAACTCAGTAGTGCACCTCAGTAACACCACTACCAGGCGCATACATCACCTTAGGGCCTTGCGCCCTTTCACCATCCTACCCATGACCCCAGGCCAACTGGCCTTCCACTGGGGCTCAAATGCCCTATGTCCCAATGTCAGGGCGCTAAGCTGCCACTTGCAGCTAAAGCAAAAAGTGCGCCATTGCACAAGCCTAAACGTAGCAGCTGCCCACGAATTGCTGGGCAGCTGTGAATAAGCAATATGGGCCTAGGCACTCACTGTGCCCTCTTCTGTCCCAAAATATCAGGACTGGCTGCCAATGCAGCAGAATCCCAAGAGTGCGCAATTGCGCTGGGGCACAGGAGTGTACCTCACTTCTGTCTCACTAAGAATGCCCCCAAGGAATGCTGGCCTAAACGTGGCAGCTGCCCACTACTTTCTGGGCAGCTGGGAAAATGAGCCCTGGCACCAGCGTGCCTCCTGAGCCCCTCTCTGGGACTCTCTGGCACAAATATGCCACCCGTTGCAGCTGCCCGCTCCGGCGGTGCAGCTGTGAACCCCACTCCGGGACTCAAGGGAAAAGGAATAGCACCCACGTGGCAGTGGCCCGCTACGGCGGCGCCACTGAGCACACGGGCCAGGTACTGGGGAAGAACTTGTCCCCAACGTTGGAGCGGCCCGCTGCCCTACGGGGCCGCTCAGAAAACGGGCATAGACACTGGGCCTGGATCGGCTCTACCCACACAGAGCCTTTACTCACCGGCTCCTTGTGGGACTCTGCGCTGCTCCCCACGGTCTCCTCTTCGCCCGGTCCTCCTTCTGGGACCGGGTCTTCACCAGGGCTGCACACGTGGGGCTCTCTCTCCGCTGAGGAAGCTTGGCGCTGGGAGCCCTCGAGGCTCCGGTCAGGTTTCTCCGCTCGGGGCTCTCTCCACTCCTGGGAGCCTCGCGACGCGATCAGGACTCACTTCACCCGGCAATACCGTGGGCGCGGGGCTTCCCTCTGGAAAGCGGAAGTCCCGCCCCATGTCAGGCAGCATGCTGCCTGACTTCCTGTTTTCCGCGTTCTCTGTGGCTCGGGCCGGCGGCGGTGATTCTCCTCCGTGGCGGCAATACGGGTAGGCTCCCGTCATTTGAAGTAAGGCACTAGCGGGGTGGGCACCCGCCTTCAGGCACCGTAAGGCGGGGTGGGCACCCGCCGATTTCCATATCCATAAAGCGGGGTAGGGTCCCGTTACGCATCACAATGCGGGGGAATCCCTACTTCGGGGATTCCCTCAAGATAGGCGGCAGCTCCGCGCTGCGAAGCTTCCTCTCGTCTCTTCCCCATAGCAATTAAAATATAGCGCTCACGAGGCACTTGATGTCCCTCAAGGAATCCAGCAGGCAGAAATAAGTCCTTAAGGTTTTAGGGGGGGCATAGCTGGGCCAGCACACAGGGCCCTCCAGCAGGGAGGCAAGCCCCCATGGCGGTTCCTCCTGGGCCCCAGCAGCAGCACTCCCCACCCCTGTCAGGAACAGCACACCAGAACAAGAACTGAACCATTTCATGGGGTCACAGCCCCTATTTTTATACACCATAGATTCCTTTGTCTGCAGTGCAGGGCTTAGGGACCCAGATGCAACTGGTTCAGGGGGGATTTGGAGCACTTTGTTTTCGAAGCTCCTTTTCCCCTTTGTCAGGTGGGGGCTCAGTGATCAGACACACCACAGGGGGCAGAGCCAGCATTCACTAGGGCAGGCACCATTCTATTCAGAGTCAGGGGATTACCCCTCCCACTACTCCTAGCCCAGGTGTCCCATTCAGCCTAGCGCTGACTCACCCTGCCCCTCCTGGAGCCACACACACCTCCCAGCCCCTGTCACTCACAAGCCAGACATGCAATTCACATCAGGCAGGCAGACAGCACACAGAAATGCCAACTTCTAAAAGTGGCATTTCTAAAATAGTTATAATAAATCTGCGCACACCATTGCGCAGCATTTATTATCACTATTCCAAATATACCAAACTTGACCACGCTGCACCTCTCATATCAGGAATTACCACTGAAACACTTATCAGGGAATCCCCAATGCATTCCTATGGGAGGGCAGCCCCACAGTAGTGAGAAACCAAAATGGCTGTTTGTCACTACCAGGACATGTCACACACTTAAGGTACATGTCCTATCTTTTACCTACAATGCACCCTGCCCATAGGGCTAGCTAGGGCCTACCTTAGGGGTGACTGACATGCGGTAAAAGGGGGTTCACGGACATGGCACACACTTTAGGTGCCACGTCACAGCAGCAGTAACACTGCGCGCACAGGCCCTGCAATGGCAGAGGCCTGAGTTAGGTTTGAAAGGCTACTTTGGTGGGTGGCGCAATCAGCGCTGCAAGCCCACCAGTTGCATTTAATTTACCAGCCCTGGGTATATGAGATACCACTTTACAAGGGACTCACAGGTATATTAAATAGGCCAAACAGGTGTAGACCAATCTTACCACATTTATCACAGAGAGCACACGCACTTTACACTGGACAGCAGTGCTAAAGTGCCCAGAGTCCTAAAACCACCAACACAATGTCAGAAAAATGGCTAGGAGAAAGGCAAGAAGTTTAGGGATGACCCTGAAAAAAGGCCAAGTCCAACACAGGTAGAGCGAGAAAGTCTATACCTCTGCTTCATAATGTATACAGTTATAAAATATGCAACGTTGAGTGATGACGACTATCATTCCTGGGCTTGCCTCACCTAATGTACAGCTTGTAGGAAGGTGGAATCTGACTATATGGTTGCCCCCACTTTTTTTATGGTGTTTTGCTGGTTTATGACTTAGTTGGACTGGGATCCTGCTATTCAGGGCCCCAGTCTATCTGCTTTCTCTGTAAAAAGGTTTCCATGTGCCTTAGGCACATCTCTGATTGGAATCTGGAGTGCCCTTATAAGTCCCTAGTATATGGTATACTATGTACCAAGGGCATAGGTACCTCAGAGGGCTACCAGGGGCTGCAGCATGTATTATGCCACCCCTGGAAGGCCATCCAAACTGACACCACAGGTCTGCTACTGCAGCCTGGGTAAGGTGGTGCATGCACCCCTTACTGTGATATAGGTTACCTATATCACTAAATACATACACACATATAAACCTATAAGTCTCTCCGAAGGCAGGCCTTATCAATCCTAAAGGCAGAGTGCATGGTTCCTATGTGAGAGGGTGCCCCTGCATGAGCAGGGCCCCTCTGCAGCGTTCGGAGACAATCTCTGATGATGTTTGTAGTGCAGCCTGACCATATACTCTTAAGCGCATTATATCCTCGCGGTAAAATGCTAACTTTGGAATGGCTGCACCTAAACATGTCGTGTTTGGTGTCAAACATCTTGGAATACTACCCCCGCCAATTCTGGCGGCGGGGGTAGCATTCCACCCTTCTAGAGGAAAGACATGTTAACTCTGACTAGTCCGGTAACTTCTTTCCAGAGCCCTGGCATCACAAAATGGATGCTGCTGCCACAGACACGAGTCTGGCCTCCTGCTGCTGGACGAAACTCCGGCAGGGGAGGCCTGGACAATAGGTTTCCTGTCCCAGGGAGGTGTGACCACCTCCCCAGACAGGATAATGTGTATTGGGGCTGGGCGGGAGCACCATCTGTGTGCTTTGAAGTCCTGCACTGGGGGCACATTTGGTGTCCCTGTGCATACCCCAGTTCAAACCGGATCAGGGGCTTGCAGCCCCTGCTTTGGCGCGAACTGGACAAAGGGAAAGGGTGTAGCCACCCCTCTGCCCTGACCCACCCATAGGTGGGGCCACAGAGTAGTCCAACCCCTATCTTTAGTATAAAGATAGGAACCCAGTCCTTAGGACTTTAGATTATACCTGGACGAAACTCTGAAACTGAATCCTGGACCTTCGACGCTCTACGACAAGATTAGAGGACTGAAGAATCTCCCTTGGGGTCAAGGAGTGACTCCCCTGCTTGGCAGGCACCAAAGAAGCATCTGTCCGGTTCGCATTTCTGAAGCTCCCGTCGGACGCCGAAGTCATCGCATCACCAGAGGTGGATTCTCAGACTTCCCGAGGCTACCCTGAGTCCCCAGCAAAGCTGAGGCCCGTGGCTATCGTGGGTGACTTGAGACCGTGACCCCTGGACACCGAGCACATTTGCAAGTGCACCATCTTCTGGGTCTCCCAAGAAGTCGTGCTTTGGGCTCCGAGTAGCCCTAGCCTCCAGCACCACCTGCACCGAAGATCACTGGCCCCCACTCCACGAGTGTCCTGTAAGCCAGCTCCACGTGCGGCGTCATGAGGCTCCTTCGCGGTCGCTAGCCCGTTGGCTAGTAGCCCTTAACGAAGGCCAATCCTTTTCTTACTTGGCATCCTGGTTGCTCCAGGCCTGCCCTCACTTACCCTCGCTGGGTGAGTTCCACAGACCTTGCTGGTCTGCACCATCGACGATCTACATCTTCCTCGAGACTTGCCGTTGCCAAGGCTTGTTGGGTCCAATCCGGTCGCCGACACCTCAGCACTCGACAGACATCGTGTACCAGCCCGAATCCTGCTCCTGGTCGCCGACAACGCCTCCTGGACCTCGTGGCTGAAGAGTCAAGACGACCGTCAACGCACCTGAAGCACTCGACATCGGTGGGCATCTGTCCATCGCCTTCCTGGTCACTGGCTAGTGACCCAGACTCTGTCCCCTCTGCTTTCAGGTTCTTCAGAACTCCGATCCACTCTTGGATCCACCCGGACACTTTTCTCTTGGCCGCCAGCAGCACTTTGCAGCAGATCGCCATTCGAATCGACGACGAAACCCGACCCCGAAAGGCACCTATGCACCCGGCTTCCCTGGGTGAGGTAACACGAGTACTCCGGTGCTCCCGTGGGTAGAGACTCTTCAAAGTCCTAGATCTCAAAGGGTTTTGTCCTAGTCCTCTTTTAAGTGTCCCTTTTCTATAATTTCCCGATCCCGACTTTCTCCATAGAAGTCAACGGCGTATCGCGGTTGTGTATTTACACTGCACGCGTCTCCCGTAGGTCCCCTGTGTCACTACCTTGGGTGGTTCCTTGTGGTCCAAGCACTTCTAGAGGCTCTAGGCCTAGTGTCTAGTTCAGTCGTGGTTCGCATACCACTTTATTGGTATATGGTTTGGTACGCCCCTAGGGCCCAAACGTGTATTTGTGCTATTACTGTGATTTGATAACTTATAACTTATGTACTTCGAACTCTAGCCTCATAAAGAGACTAGAGGGGTGTGTTTAGCAATAAATACATATATTTTGAATATATACCTGGTGTGGTGCTCTTTCATTTGGTCACTCAAGAGATTATAGACTGGTAAAACAAGCTGCTTTACATTCCTTCAAGACTTAGCCTGAAGGCTGCTCTCCATAGCTACCACTAGGATAGCTTTCAATAAGGTTGTCTTTAACCTATCTCCAATAAGGGGTTGTTTGGACTGGTGCAAGGTGCCCACTATAATTAGTGGACAGCATATGCCAGGCCAACTTCTCACATTGGTGTGCAGCGTGTGGGATTCCAGCTTGCTATTGTTTTACCAGATAATCTCAATTGAATTGATCAACTGAAAACCACTAAAGGTACCTAAGGTACATATAATTTAAGCTTAGAATACAGTAAGTTCTACTGAACTTAGAGTTGTGTGTTAAGGGATAGCACAACCCTTTCTACAACTCAAGAGAGTTTAGTAGGCCACACTAGAGTAGGTAGTGCATACACCACACCACACTAGTAATGTCTTTAAGGGTAGGATCCAAAGAATCCTTGCAGGAAGCCATTGAGCTGCCACCCTCCAAGTATGATACACTCCCATTCTTGGAATTGAGAGCTTTATGCAACTTGAGAAAAATAAGGACAGGCCAAAGCCCCACCACCCAACACCTCAAGGAGTTGTTGGTGGCTTATGACCTTAGTAAGCCTGTAGGGACTGAAGGGGTAGGAGCTGAGGGTGGGGCAGAAGAAGAGGACGAGGCCAGGGGTACCAATACCCCCAGCCCCCCTCTGAAACTGGCCAGGAGGGTGACAATGACCCTGACCTGGAAAACCCAATCCCTCCTGTGGATGATGATGAGGATGATCAAGATGATGCCCTCTTTGTCCCCCCAGGAAGGATTAAGAGTGTGCCCAGGAAGTCTAGATCTCCTTCTCAGGAGTCTAACCACTCTGGCACCTCTATAGGGAGCTCTGTCTCCTCTCACAGGAGGGAATCCTCTCATGAGAGGAGAGCCAGGCTGGTCCGGTATGAGGAAACTCAGCTGGAAATCAGAAAAAAGCAACTGGCTTTAGATAGGGAATCTCTAGATCTCCTTAGAGAGAGAAGAAAGTTGGGACTAGAGTCCCATGGTGGCAGCAATATCCCTAGAGATAGGGACAGGTCTTATGACCATAGAAACCTAAACAAGATTGTCCCTCCCTACCAGAGTGGGGATGACATCCACAAATGGATAACTGCACTGGAGAGGGCCTGTAAAGTTCAGAAGGTCCCCCAGAGGCAGTGGGCAGCAATCTTGTGGCTCTCCTTTGCAGACAAAGGTAGAGACAAGCTCCTCACTGTAAGAGAAGAGGATGCTGACAATTACACAGTCTTGAAGAGTGCTCTGATAGATGGGTTTGGCCTAACCACTGAACAGTATAGGTTGAAGTTCAGAGACACCCAAAAAGCTCAGACTCAAGACTGGGTTGATTTTGTAGATTGTGCTACAAAGGCTCTGGAAGGTTGGATACATGGCAACAAAGTGCATGACTTTTTAGGATTGTACAATTTGATTATGAGGGAGCAGATCCTTAATAATTGTCAAAACCAGCTTTTGCACCAGTATCTGGTGGACTCTGATCTGACCTCTCCCCAAGAATTGGGAAAGAAGGCAGACAAATGGGTCAGAACCAGAGTAAAAACTAGAAATCAGGGTGGTGACCAGAAGAAAGATTCTACTAAGTCCCAAGAGAAAGGTGGGGATAAATCTAAGGATAAGTCCCCTACAGGGCCCCAAAATTCCTCTTCTGGGGGTGGGTCCCAAACTCCTTCCTCTCCTGAAAAGAAACCATATTGCCATGTCTGTAAAAAGCCTGGGCACTGGAAAACTGATCCCAGTTGCCCCAGGATTGGCAATAAAGAAAATGTTCCTCCCACAACTACTACCACCCCTCCTGGTACTACCAGTAGTAATCCTCCAGTTGGGAGTAGTGCACCCAAAAAGTTAGGTGCTTTTGCAAGAGGAACAGAGGTGGGCCCTAGTTTAGACAGGGACCCCTCAACAGACTCCTCTGACTCTGATGGTGGTATAGGATTTGCCACCTTTACCATGGGTCCCATAGCATTGGGCAGGTACAGATTGGAGCCAATAATTAATGGTCAGAAAGCTGTGGCATTTAGGGACACAGGGGCTAGTGTCACCATGGTGGCAGGGAAACTAGTCCCCCCTCACCAGCTTTTACCTGAGTTTAAATTCCAGGTGACCAACATTGATGGTGTCAGAACAGATCACCCCATGGCCATAGTCAATCTCAGCTGGGAGGGGGTCACAGGCCCAAAAAGAGTGGCAGTGTCCCCAACCCTACCTGTGGATTGCCTGATGGACAATGATCTGGAAATTTCAGCCTGGGCTGAAGTTGAACACCAAACCCATCTTAGGATGTTGGGCGTCCCTGTAAAGGTTAGTGGGGCTGTGATGGCCACAGCCCCAGCCCAGAATTTGGAGAGATGGAGCCTGAAAGAATGGCCCACTCTCCCCCAAAGAGAGCACAAGGGTTGAAGAAAAGTCTTCTTCCCCCCAGACAGTAGGTAAGGGTCAGCCTCCTCAGGGAACTGACCCTACCCCTAGTGAAGGAACTGCCACAGAGGTAGTCAGGCCTGGCCTGGCCACACCCCTGATGGCAGAGGACCCTTCCAAGGTGGTACCCCGTCTGGAGCAGGTAACCTGCCCCTCTCTACCCTGCCTCAGTCAGCCCAGGGCTGCAGAGGTCAGGGAGGTCAGTGGACCCCCCAGGGCCCCCTGTCCAGAGGAAGCCCCCATCAGCAGATTAGGGGCACCCAGTCTAGTAGCCCTAGCCAGGTGAAAATTCCTCTACACACTGAGGGATCCCCCATACCTTTATGTAGGGACCTCCCCCAGAAGGACTCTGGTAGGCAAGGGCAAACCTGGGACCAGAAGGTTCCAAACCTGCCATGTCCCTCCAGTAGTCCCTCCAAAGGGACCCAACCCCCAGCTGTAGGCAGCCAAAGGTTGACCCTTAGAGCAAAGTGCAACTCAGTCATAGAAAGACAGGCATACATGGTGACCAGTGATCTGAGGAAGCTGAGGCCAACATTCCTAGGGCCTCACTTCCCTACTCAGACACCTCACCAGCCTTGTACTTTACCTAAGCACACCACAGGTAGTGATTCCCCATGGTGGAGACCCTCTCATACCCTTAGGGTGAGGGATTGCTTAGTGGACCATAAGACAGGGGGCAACCATGCTAGTGCAGGTGCTTCCTTATATGACCACTTAGTCAATGAAGGCTCAACTGGCCAAGGTTAGCCTTATCTCCTTTCGTTTGGGGGGGGTTATGTAGGAAGGTGGAATCTGACTATATGGTTGCCCCCACTTTTTTATGGTGTTTTGCTGGTTTATGACTTAGTTGGACTGGGATCCTGCTATTCAGGGCCCCAGTCTATCTGCTTTCTCTGTAAAAAGGTTTCCATGTGCCTTAGGCACATCTCTGATTGGAATCTGGAGTGCCCTTATAAGTCCCTAGTATATGGTATACTATGTACCAAGGGCATAGGTACCTCAGAGGCCTACCAGGGGCTGCAGCATGTATTATGCCACCCCTGGAAGGCCATCCAAACTGACACCACAGGTCTGCTACTGCAGCCTGGGTAAGGTGGTGCATGCACCCCTTACTGTGATATAGGTTACCTATATCACTAAATACATACACACATATAAACCTATAAGTCACTCCTAAGGCAGGCCTTATCAATCCTAAAGGCAGAGTGCATGGTTCCTATGTGAGAGGGTGCCCCTGCATGAGCAGGGCCCCTCTGCAGCGTTCGGAGACCAATCTCTGATGCTGTTTGTAGTGCAGCCTGACCATATACTCTTAAGCGCATTATATCCTCGCGGTAAAATGCTAACTTTGGAATGGCTGCACCTAAACATGTCGTGTTTGGTGTCAAACATCTTGGAATACTACCCCCACCAATCCTGGCGGCGGGGGTAGCATTCCACCCTTCTAGAGGGAAAGACATGTTAACTCTGACTAGTCCGGTAACTTCTTTCCAGAGCCCTGGCATCACAAAATGGATGCTGCTGCCACAGACACGAGTCTGGCCTCCTGCTGCTGGACGAAACTCCGGCAGGGGAGGCCTGGACAATAGGTTTCCTGTCCCAGGGAGGTGTGACCACCTCCCCAGACAGGATAATGTGTATTGGGGCTGGGCGGGAGCACCATCTGTGTGCTTTGAAGTCCTGCACTGGGGGCACATTTGGTGTCCCTGTGCATACCCCAGTTCAAACCGGATCAGGGGCTTGCAGCCCCTGCTTTGGCGCGAACTGGACAAAGGGAAAGGGGTGTAGCCACCCCTCTGCCCTGACCCACCCATAGGTGGGGCCACAGAGTAGTCCAACCCCTATCTTTAGTATAAAGATAGGAACCCAGTCCTTAGGACTTTAGATTATACCTGGACGAAACTCTGAAACTGAATCCTGGACCTTCGACGCTCTACGACAAGATTAGAGGACTGAAGAATCTCCCTTGGGGTCAAGGAGTGACTCCCCTGCTTGGCAGGCACCAAAGAAGCATCTGTCCGGTTCGCATTTCTGAAGCTCCCGTCGGACGCCGAAGTCATCGCATCACCAGAGGTGGATTCTCAGACTTCCCCGAGGCTACCCTGAGTCCCCAGCAAAGCTGAGGCCCGTGCCTATCGTGGGTGACTTGAGACCGTGACCCCTGGACACCAAGCACATTTGCAAGTGCACCATGTTCTGGGTCTCCCAAGAAGTTGTGCTTTGGGCTCCGAGTAGCCCTAGCCTCCAGCACCACCTGCACTGAAGATCACTGGCCCCCACTCCACGAGTGTCCTGTAAGCCAGCTCCAAGTGCGGCGTCACGAGGCTCCTTCGCGGTCGCTAGCCCGTTGGCTAGTAGCCCTTAACGAAGGCCAATCCTTTTCTTACTTGGCATCCTGGTTGCTCTAGGCCTTCCCTCACTTACCCTCGCTGGGTGAGTTCCACAGACCTTGCTGGTCTGCACCATCGACGATCTACATCTTCCTCAAGACTTGCCATTGCCAAGGCTTGTTGGGTCCAATCCGGTCGCCGACACCTCAACACTCGATAGACATTGTGTACCAGCCCGAATCCTGCTCCTGGTTGCCAACAACGCCTCCTGGACCTCGTGGCTGAAGAGTCAAGACGACCGTCAACGCACCTGAAGCACTCGACATCGGTGGGCATCTGTCCATCGCCTTCCTGGTCACTGGCTAGTGACCCAGACTCTGTCCCCTCTGCTTTCAGGTTGTTCAGAACTCCGATCCACTCTTGGATCCACCCGGACACTTTTCTCTTGGCCGCCAGCAGCACTTTGCAGCAGATCGCCATTCGAATCGACGACGAAACCCGACCCCGAAAGGCACCTATGCACCCGGCTTCCCTGGGTGAGGTAACACGAGTACTCCGGTGCTCCCGTGGGTAGAGACTCTTCAAAGTCCTAGATCTCAAAGGGTTTTGTCCTAGTCCTCTTTTAAGTGTCCCTTTTCTATAATTTCCCGATCCCGACTTTCTCCATAGAAGTCAACGGCGTATCGCGGTTGTGTATTTACACTGCACGCGTCTCCCGTAGGTCCCCTGTGTCACTACCTTGGGTGGTTCCTTGTGGTCCAAGCACTTCTAGAGGCTCTAGGCCTAGTGTCTAGTTCAGTCGTGGTTCGCATACCACTTTATTGGTATATGGTTTGGTACGCCCCTAGGGCCCAAACGTGTATTTGTGCTATTACTGTGATTTGATAACTTATAACTTATGTACTTCGAACTCTAGCCTCATAAAGAGACTAGAGGGGTGTGTTTAGCAATAAATACATATATTTTGAATATATACCTGGTGTGGTGCTCTTTCATTTGGTCACTCAAGAGATTATAGACTGGTAAAACAAGCTGCTTTACATTCCTTCAAGACTTAGCCTGAAGGCTGCTCTCCATAGCTACCACTAGGATAGCTTTCAATAAGGTTGTCTTTAACCTATCTCCAATAAGGGGTTGTTTGGACTGGTGCAAGGTGCCCACTATAATTAGTGGACAGCATATGCCAGGCCAACTTCTCACACAGCTTTGCTGTCCAAGACACACAAAAGTAATTCTTTCTTTGTGTTAGGGGTCCCTGCCATCAAAGGAAGTTTTCATGGCATCACAATAGGTATTCCTGATAAGTCGCATCGGAATGCATTGACGAGAGAAGCGGATTGTGACCAAAGTAATTTAAATCATATATACGGATTGGATTCGGGAGGCATCACGCAATCTAGACTTCGGTAGTCCTCATGCCACATTAAATCTTTCTTGGTTTCATGTCAATTATACTTTGAACTGATCATAGTGCAGGACTTGCACTTACTTGACGTTTGGGATTGAATTAGTTCTGCTTGAACAACTGTTGGTTGCTCTCTATATGTTATGTACTGATGATGACCTGTCAAATCAATAAAGTCGAAACGCCGTTGAAACCTTCCTTTGCAAAAAATAAGAGGAAGCATTAAGTGTTCTTTGTTTTTGTGATCCTACAAACTTGTTGTTGTATATATATTTTTTTCCTTTTTTGCCATTATTTTTGTTTACACTTTAGTTTGTTCTTTGTTATTGATATATGTTTGTGCAACCCTGTGAGCACCTTTTGTATTATTGTATATTTGAATTCTTTAATAATGAAAAAACATTTTTTGATAATTGTTTGAGGGTACTGTATTACTTTATTACTTTTAGGTGGGATTCTTCAAATAAATCATTTAAAGTCAAAATTGTCTTCACTTATACATTAGGAACCTGAACCACTGTAGCATTTATATTGTTTATTAGCCCCAGGTTTGGGTTACAGGGCTGCCCCTGTTTGTTGCAATAATGTTCCAGAAGCAATCAACAGACTATCCTCAAATTATTATGAAAAAGTCTTTTTAATTTGAAAACTGTAGTGCACTTCAAGTAATCCGCCAGTCATTGCCAAACAATCCTAAAACCACCAGTAGCAATGCATCTTGTGAAGTCATCAGGTACTCAGTTTCAAGTCATCCTCAAATCATCAGGAAGAGTCACACCTTGTGAAGTCATCATATAATCATTTTCAAGTAATCCTGAAATCATCGGGCTCAAGTTTCTAAACTCTGCTGATGACTTTAACAGCTTGATGATGTCTGATGACGTGAAAATGACTTCTGATGTAGTTGGATGATTATCCAATGACTCTTGGATGACTTCTAAAGTCATCCTGTTTGACCTGGGAATTCACGCACACATTGACCTCAATGACATCACAGGAAGTAAAATCATTTGATAGCCATTTGGCCCTGAATCCCAGGAATTGATGCTCTGATCTTGATGACATCACAATAATTGATGTCACTGAAGCCTAATGTCCATCTCGAAAAGAAAACGTATTGCTAAATCACACAGAGATGCACACAAAAGACATTTAAAATACAATAGTGGGGAGGACCGCTGTTACAGAGGCAGTTTCCAACTGTGGGCAGAGGGGCTGCGCCCTTTCAATCAAATGCATCAAAGATGGTAATTCCAAAGAGCAATTACCATCCTTCCTATTTACATTACACTGTCTTGTCTGTTCTCGAAAACAGAAGTCATGCAGTTTTAGTTAGGCACAAGCACGCATGTGTCAGTTGAAAGCAGTGAATGTTAAGCAGACTATGGGCTGACATGCTGTCAGCCCAGTGCTTCAATACTCTGGGTCCCCAGGGACTGCCCACAAATGACGTAATGAAGTGTCGAATTCTGAAGCAGTCCAGGGCCTGTACTCCAGTGGTTGCTTGTCTGTTATTTAGAGCTGCCTGTCGCCACCCTCCCCTTCCCAAGTCGTCACAGGGTGCAGAGTTGAGAATGGGAGGGGTTGCAGCCTGTGCAAGAGTGCCATTAAACTAAATTCACAGCTCTGTGCTGCATGTTTGAGTCTAAATAGATATACGGCGCATACTTCTGCACCTTGTGTATCTGTTTAGAGCATGCCACATAGCCAAGGTTTCAGATTGCTTATGTGTGACATTTTCATATTTTCAGTGTAATTATGAGTGACGTTCAACGACTATGAGTGACACTTTCTCGCGAACAGTATGATGTCACCCACACTTAGTAGTATCAGGGCACAGCCCACTGCCTAGGTCAAACACCTGTTGCCAGGCGGGGTGTCAGAGAAACAATAAATGAGTGTCCCTGCCTTAGTCAGCCTGCACCTCCCTAGCTGGCAACCAATCAAATTATTGGCATGATCAGATCATGATCAATTGAGAAGTCTGTCTAGGCTCTCTGCCACATTGGACCCAAGGGCAACTACAGGATGAGAGAGGGGCCACAGCGGGGATCTTCTCCCTGAACAGTTCTCCAATTAGGCCCTCTTTTAATGCAGTTTAGACTGCCCCAGTTTTTGGCATGTATTTAGAAGCTTCGTTTTGCGGCAGGACATCCATGTCTGTTTGATACTAGGGTTTTAGCAGGGGGTGCTTTTTTACATTAATTAGGCAGGTGTGTGGTTTTGTGTTCCAGTCTTCAACTCTCTGAATTTCATTTGGATTGCATATGAGTTGTGATAGCAGGATATTTCAACGTCATAATATATTGGGATTTCTGTACCTCCCATTGTACACTGTCGCCATCTTGTGGCCTTTGAAAAACTAGCTCAGCTTTTATGCATCCATCCCAGCAAAGCGAGAAGTTAGAACTACATGGCTTATTGCACTTCATGACACAGTTCTTTTCGGTGACAATCTCTCATTGCGGTAAAGCAGGAAAGTTACAGGAAATGCGTTATTCTAACGTGAGAAGCGAGGCACTTGGCAGGCTGATTCCAGCCAGAGAGAGGATTCTATGTGCTGACAGCTTGGCCTTGTGGAAAGGAAGCGGCGTAGATTGTTGGTGTGCAGGGCCTCCGCCTGTGACACCAAACGAACACAAGGAGATGATGGACGGAGCGCTGAAACTTTTCAGACACTCACCCCCAGTCACAGATCTGGGTTGAATCCATCATCGTTCTTTAGCTCACTTTGCCACCCCAGTTCAGACACATCTATATGCAAATCAGTCTTGACCCTGTGCCTCATGGGAACAGTCCAGCCCGAACTGCCAAGCCATGTCTTCCCTGGACCGGAAACAAGCATCCTGGGACCGGTTTCGGGCTAACAGCCCTCATCAGCCAGGCTAGCTTGAATCCAGTGGCAAAGTGAGCAAGGGACCAACGTCTGGGCATACCCTGCCAACTTAGGGCGAACAAAGCAAACACAAGGAGATGATGGACGGAGCGCTGAAACTTTTCAGACACTCACCCCTAGTCATAGATCTGGGTTGAATCCCTCATCGTTCTTTAGCTCACTTTGCCACCCCAGTTCAGACACAGCTATATGCAAATCAGTCTTGACCCTCTGCCTCATGGGAGCAGTCCAGCCCGAACTGCCAAGCCATGTCTTCCCTGGACCGGAAACAAGCATCCTGGGAACGGTTTCGGGCTAACAGCCCTCATCAGCCAGGCTAGCTTGAATCCAGTGGCACAGTGAGCAAGGGACCCACGTCTGGGCATACCCTTGGGGTAAGTGGTCTTGACTTGTTTTTCTTTCACTGTCAGGTTCACTTTCCTTCCCTTTTCCCCTCCTCTCTTCCTTCTCCTTCCTTTTCCTCACTGTTGTTATCCAGTTACTCTCTTTGTTTTATGCTATTTGATCTCCCTCTCCTTCCCTCTCGGAGCAGCAGCAGTGTATACAACAAACATCATTCAAATATTATGTCTCTTCAAAATAAAAAAAACAGTTTTTCTTTAACACGTGGAAGCTTTTACATCAATGCGTACATTATTGCATTGCAAAGTGCTTTTTAAAAGTGGTTGTTTTTGAACATGAACCATTAGTAAACTAAGGGACAAGTCAAAAATCATGTAAACCCTGTATGTGGCCCAGATTATTAATGATCAGCATAATAGTCTATTAAAAAACACAATAGGTTTTTTTAGAAGCGGTACTCTGATTGTTGGAAGTGCTTTCATATGTGATAATGAAGAAAATGGCGTTTTACTGAAATAAAATATTTGTCTAAGATCACACAATTTAGGTGGGGGAAGCCGTAATTTACCCAGATTTTCTTGTTTCACTTTGTACAAATCAGCCACTAAATGGTTATCTATATTTGTCTTTAACCTCTTTGTGCAGTTTTTATACAGCACAAGGTCGATCCAAAGATATTGAAATGCGTTATGTGAACACCAATTACATTACACAAGGGCACATTCATTTTTTATATGCACATGGGAGGTTAAGGGGCATATTTATCAAAGTTTTTCGTTGCTGTTGTGCCACCCAAGATAATGCAAGGGCGACACAAAACCTAGATGAGATTTACCAAGCCACACAAGTCCACCTTGTGTGGCCCTGCGATGCTTAGTAAATATGGAATAATACAAGGCCGCACAACCTAATGCCTTGCATTACTCTGCCCCTAGTGAGGCATTCCATGGGTGGAGAGTGAGTATTTGGCGCATTCCCAAAATTTGCCATGAGTGGAACACCTGGGAATACATCACAATTCTATGCCTTCCCAGGGGAGGCGTAACATGGAGAAATATCTTTATTTCTCCTCGTTCTGCAGCACACGTAAAATTAGGAAAAACCCCTCAAAAGATTGTTTTTGTGCAGGAAGGCGCCCTTCGTGCACAAAAACAATCATGCCTACAACGCAGGCACCCTTGCACTATTACGCTAGATGCCTGTGTTGGCTCTAGGCAGCCAAAAGTGCACTAGCGCAAGGAGCGGGCAGGAATGTGCTGTATTTATATAGATATGGCACATTCCTACCCTCTTCCTTTCACGCAGCACAGTGCAGCAAGGTGTTTTGCTATGTGCCTGAAACAATTATGAAAATGGCCCTAAATGATTTGCCCAGAATCACAGGATTTTCTGCCAACGACAAGATTTGAACCTGGCTCCCCAGTTCCAAAGCCAGCAGCTCTGCCCATAACACCACACCCTGGGTAGATGGAAGGTGGCAGACTGAAGCCAGTAGAAGAAATGTATTTTTGGTCTATTTGTGACAGAAATAGTGCTGAAAATTGCACCAAAGTGCAACAATTTAAAAAAAATGTTCTCGAAGGAAGGATTCCCCCTGAGCGGCCTTCAAAAGCATTATTCATTGCTCTTGCGCCTCACCACTTTCAAATTCCACCAGCTGCCACTGAAAGCCACACATTGTGGCTGGTAATGAATGCCATTTGGAAGTCAGAAAGAAATATCCCGCTACAATTGTGTGCCAATTATTTACAGTTAGGTATACGTTAGCTATTATTTGATTTTATTCAAAAACAAAGCTACGTTTCTCCCACAAATATCCCCAAGCTTTCCAGTACTGAATCCCCTAACACTGAAGATACGACCCTACTATGAAGTTGTCTTTTTAAAAAAAAAACAAAAAAAAAAAACATTTTCGTTGGGCATACCAACCTTTTCTTAAGTCATAGGCTTGGCTTTGGGCCTATCAGAGATTATAACGATGCACAAAATGATATTCACTTACTTCTTCCCCGTTTCCATAAATGAAATATTAAGACTTATTTTGAACAACAAAAGAACATTTCTAAAATAATTGAACGCAGATTAAGTCGTTGTTTATCATTCAAACCTTACAATAAATTGTTGATTTGTTAACATTTCTAATAATACAATACAAATCTGAAAATCATGATACACTGTATAATTTACAATCATTCAACGATTACGATGGCGAAATATATTTCTTTTGTGGCAAGGAGAGAGGCTTCAAACTCAAATAATCCTGTACAGCTCTTGTGAATTCTAAAATCTCCATTGAGAAGTTAGTTGACTTGCAGTCCTTCACCTTAATGATAAACACAAAACAAAACTACAATAAAAAGGAGTCTGATAAAGATTGACGAGAAGATGATGTAAAATTAGTTATGAACGATCACATTTGTAATTAAACAAACCTCATATAACGATGGTGACGTTAAAAATATAGATGTCTATCCATGTAAGCTTCAAGGAAAATAACACAATTATATCGATATGCTTGTTATGTGAAATTACAGACCAAGCCCATTGTTGATTTGAAACGCGAATGGGTGATGATGTCAGAAATATGGTTCACACGGGGTTTGAACTGGATAGAAGATTTAGGGGCATATTATCAAGGGCTTTATCGCCGCTTTAGCTGCACTTTTTGCCGCTAAAGCGGCGATATTTCTATCGCCCTATCAGCAAGCTGGCGCTAACAGGCGTTAGCGACAGCTTTCAGGCGTTAGCGGCCGGTTTTACCATCGCCTTGCATGCCAGCGATAATTATCGCTAATGACATGCAAGGTAGGCGTTCCCCACTAAAAGCGACTGAAAACAGTCGCTAACACAACTAACCCCTATTAACAAGGCAGGCGAAGCGATAAAATAAATCGCGCTAAGCGCATTTATCGCTAGATTTTAACACCTGCTACTGAGGATGACTTACCTGTTTAAAGTATAGGAGGTGGATTGTCAGGCTAAATCCATCCTGGCGTTAATGCGAGAATATCGCTGCTTTTCCAGCGATATTCTCACATTTTGCCGCTATCGCTGGAAATTTTATCGCTATGGAGATAAACCTTGTTAATAGGGTGTTATCTCAGCGATATTTTCCAGCGATAGGCGGCGTTAAAATAATTTGCGCTAGGCGCGGTTAGCGATAAATATTGCTATTCCTTGATAATATGCCCCTTAATTTTATTGCCGGTGAAGAACCCAGTTATACCCGCAGTGCATTTTCTAGTAAAAATCGTCAGCCAAAATCCACAAAAGATTTTTCAAAAGGAAGTGTGACCCAAAATGCTTTGCAACTGTAATGTGGTTATTGGTCCTTTCTATTTTAAATTTGCAATTGTACCTATGCAACTCTGTGGATTTTATAATTTGAAATGCACACATCTAAATGGGTGCAGAAGGACACACATTTACCACCACAATGGATGTCACTTTATGTAAAAAAAAAAATGTTTTACATGACAAAGGTTTGAAACAGTCAAGCCCTTTTTAAGTGCTAGGTTCATCATCTACTGAGGACGATCAAAGATGATAATTGATTTGCAAATCTGTGCCTTACTAACAAAGAATTTGATCGAAGAATTTACAGAAAACCGATGGGCCCTATGATGTGTTTGACCCGACTACGTAAACCTATTTTTGGTTTGGGACAAGGAGTTAGTAGCAATGTGCACTTTATCATTTGAGAAGTATCCAAGTTATATTATCTTGAGCACTACATGGATAGATTTGTTCATCACTAGGAATGTTGCCAAACAAAAGTTGCAGACATTTTCAGGATTGTGGACAAAAATAGTTCAGATTTCAAATTCACGTATGAAAGGAGCTAACCAATGATTTATTATAATTAAGTCTTATAGCTGTTAATGACAGAATAGCATTTAATACTTTTCATAATTCTGCACTCATGAGCAGTAAATTGTTCCACCCAGCCAATCGTTTAGCCAAAAGGGTTTATTGAAGAGATCATTACACAAAGGCTACTACATTAGCTGGGAAGGTACTCTTGTAAGAAAAAACAACACCAACTTTTGAAAGTACCTATTCAAATAAAGATATGCACAAACACACCATTGATCAGTATTACTCCGAATACACAAGAAAATTACAGGAAAATTGCAAGAAGTGATTGACCCCATGATCATTGGCTCAATTCCAAGTAGGTCATACACAACCTTTCATACTCCAGAGATTGTTAAAATGAGTACTATTGAGTTGGAAAAAAATAAACATATCTGATGCTATGACACATTAGGTGCCCGTTCCCCTATTTACAAAAAATGCACTGTTCCCAGTGCAAGTGCAAACTTGTACCTGCACTGAGAGTAAAAGGTGGACCAGTAGTTTGAAACTGCTATTTTGCCTTTTAGTGACAAGGCCTCAGTTTCAAGGGGAGCAAGGATTCCCTTGCAGGCGGGTGCCATGTAAGGCCACACCCACCTGTGAATAGCTGCCTTAAGGGGGTCTTCATCGGTGGGGACACTGACTGTATGCTTCCCTCTGAGCAGCGCAGTCAGTGAACCGCTTGATGGCTTCTTTGTCATTGTGCCCATATCTGTAATATGGTCGGGATGTGGGTCTGATAGATGTGGGCTCCACAACCAGGGCACTTTGCACAAGAGTAGGTGAACATGTATGTCTGATTAGACATGCAGATATGACTCAGCTGATGTCTGGATATTTAAACAAGCATGCAACACCAAATTACTTGATTTCAGTTTTCATGGAGTAATCAGATGTTGCTCAGATATGGATTTACCTTAAATAAATGAAAAGACAAGAAAAGAGACGTTTGGCAAACAGGAACATGTTGGTTTAATTAAACGCTGCGGCGGAGAGAGCCTGGACAAAATGTGTCTGCTCATTATCTCTCGATGCACAGTTTTGGCCATCAATTTATACAGTTCATGAGGTACAATAAAACAATTTTCTACATTCCAAAAAAAGCATCTCAGTTGGAAATCAACAAATCGGGCATCTGATAAGGACACAGATGGCTCTCGACCTCAAGGAGAACTAGTGTGGGTGAGTGTGTATGTGTCCAGATGTTCGGCATAAGGAAAGCCTGATCACTACTTGTGGTGTGCCTGTCGTGTCCTGATTGGTTGAGTGAGCCTTTCTACATGTGGTATCTAGCTTTGTGGTATTTCTTGGAAATGCAAGCCTTTGGCCGAATGAATTTTATTCGGACCAATAACTTCAGACTTGTTTGTGCTGCAACTATCTATCTGTGGAATCGATCAGGGTTTTCCCTGAGTGCGTGTTTGTCTTTGGTTTATGGGGCACCCCACCTGTTACCTGTTACTCAATAGGCATGGGCATGGGTCGCAGGACCTGCCTGACCACATATGTCTGACTCGAGGTTGATGGAGAGGTCACCTTGGGTGAATCCAACAGCAATGATTTGAGTTTATCAGAACTCCTAAAAATAATATGGCAGCCACTGGGATCATTTTTATTGGCATTATCAATGTTACACAGACAGTTGTCACTTTATACATTGAAATAGTTCATACTAGTATTAAAAACGTTATGTTTGCTGTGGTCTGAACGTACATTGACATTGTTCTCATTCGCAAAAATAATATTTTCATATGAGCATGGATCATGGAATACATTGGTATCATTATTGCTGTTGTCGGTGCTGCTGTGTGGGCACAAGTTACGGTATCCATTGACATTGCATTGAAGGGCATTGTGCGGGTACAAGCTGTGGCATACATTCACATTGCATTTGCTGATATTGCCATTGTTGGGCCTGCACATATTATGACATTCATTGACATCGTATTCACCCTTTCTGACATTCCCTCCTCTCGTTGAATCATCAACTACTCTATCCTCCTCGCGTGTCATGACAGTTATGTTATTTGAAAGTGTGTGTGTGTAGTGTCAGTTGCTTTTTCTGTAGCTAAGTGCATACTACCTAATTTGCAGACTCAGGGGCATATTTACAAGCCCCTATCGCCACCACAGCATCACTTTTAGTGATGTTGTGATGGCGATAGGAACTTTGTCTTATTTACAAGGCAGCGTTAAGCCACGTTAAGTGGCTTAACGCTGCCTTGTAAATAAGGCCCCTTTCATGCTGTATTTAGCATGAAAGGGGCGGGCAATGGGTGTTGTAGTGGGCGTACCACCGCAACACCCATTGATTTTGCTTCCTATTTACAAGGGCAGCGTAAATAGGAGGCAGCGCCAAAATTAAGACCAGGGAAAACCTTGTCTTAAACAGGCGAAACAAGGAGAAATGCTTTATTTCCCCTCATTTTTGCTGTTTCCCGGTGTGCTGCCTTGTGCAGCACACATAGAAACAGCAAATTGCCTATGATTGTTTATTTGCAGGAAGGTCCCCCTTCCTGCACATAAACAATCATATAAAAAAAATGAAGTTTTGCAACTTCGATGAGTGCTGCATTAAGCAGCACACATAGAAGTTACAAAACAGCATTTCAAGATTGTTTATGTGCAGGAAGGGGGACCTTCCTGCACATAAACAATATTCTCCTCAACACAGGCACCCTTGCACTATGGCGCTAGGCAGATAAAGTTATCGCCAGTGCAAGGGGAAACACAGGGCTGCACCATATTCTTGTGAATATGGTGCAGCCCTGCGTTTCTAAAGTGACGGAGCATGTCGTTAGCCTTTTAGGCTTAACAACACTCTCCACCACTTTCTTTGTAAATATGCCCCTTGGTTTTTACAGCAAGGAACCCCTACTTGTAGCAAACCACATAACAGAAGTACTGAAATGATAATCGGTGCAAACGACGTAAATAGTTTGGATACCCTTAAGGGAATCCATGAAAAAATACTATGCAACCAGTCCTGCTCCGGGGCACCTCCCTTCTTTTTAATGTTGGTTTGTACACGATGCAGTTCTTTGATACCATGGGCTAATGACCCATTATCCAGGTCATTCCCGGAGATAAAAGTACAACAGGAAGCAGCAATCTTTGCACACACTCCACCGTCCATAGCGGTAATCAAATCCATCACATACCCATGTTGCATCACCATAAGGTGGATTTCTCTCAACTCCTCTTTGACAGCTCAGTACTGTTTATTATTTTCATAATTTCTCATCTGGTTATTTGCAACCAGCGTGCGTTGGCTTTTGTTGACATGGTAAAAAAAGGTATTGATCCTCTGGCATTTACTTGAGCTTCTGTGAACAGTCTGAATTCTTCTGGAATGTCATTGTACTGATCCCAGCTTAAATACTCAGAAATTCTTCTCCTTCAAGCCTGATGCTACAGAGTTGTTTTCTTCTGTAACGGATGTTGAGACAACTCAGACAGATCTTCTCCAGGGATAACCAGGGTTGGGGTGTGTATGGTCATGAGGGTGCAGAGACCACGCCATCAGGGGATAAGCTGGGTGTAGGCAAGGTCCCCACATTGCCAATACAGATCCATCAACATGGAGGTGCCTCCTTGCAGGTCCGGTATATGCATTATTGCGCCACAATTCTCATTGCTGCCCAACGGTATGGTTCCTTTGCCTCTGAAACATAAAGAGTACAAGATAAGTTTCCATACAATTAGGGATTGCACCTTCCCCTCCAACCATGTTTGCCTATCAATCTCGCTATCCCAGATTTCCTGGCACAGGGTGTCTATGCTGGCATTTGACCCTCTCCCATGGTACTCATTCCCGCCCATGTGATTGAGATGAGTGGTCCTGCACTGGAATTCCATGCCCGGGGTCCATTTGTTGTTAACGAACGTGGCCCCAATGATGTTAAAGGCCATCATGGGACCGCTGATGGAGGCAGGAGCAAACATGCTTGTGCACTGGTTTGGTGTTCTTGCTACCTAGGGACCTTTTTTCTACAATGTCTCAGGGCCAAACATTGTACTCCCCTGTGGTGCCCCTCCTGCGCATCCTGTCTACTTCGGAGTGGATGTCACTTGGCTCGGTAAAAAGATACAGTGCAGTGGGGTTGGTCTCATAGTGGGTGATGTTTACTAGCGTCCTATGGGGTTGTACTTGGTGGGGTTGGATTTTTGCCCTGATTCTGCATAGGTACAGATGAACAAGGGATTTAGCTTTTTTAGGGGCACCTCCTGCGATAAGTAAAGCCTGTCTGCACCTACAGCATGAGGTATCAGTGAACAGATGTAAAATAACCTATTTGTAGTTTGTGTCTCTATACTGCTCACATGCTGATACCAGGTGTTGTGTAGGAGTGCGCTGTGTAGTGTGTGAGGAATACTAGCATTTGGTTCAGTGTAGGTGTAGGTGAGATTAAAGAGGTCTCTGCGCATGCGTTGCAAGAATGTATAATTAGAACTCACAAAATCACATAAGTTTTTGGTTCGGGAAGGGCTCAAAAGCACTAAGGAGAGTGTGTACAAAAAAGGATACATAACTTGAAAAGCATTTGTAGAATGTAGAATCATCTTTGAGGGAGATGTCTGTCATCCGGGTCTGTCTTTTGTTGTTCATTGTCTGTGGTCCGGTGTCAGGTAGCTGTTGTCTGTGCTTTGGTGTCTGATGTTTGTTGTCGGGGTGCCCAGGGGTGTTTTTGTCTTGGAGCGGTGCAGAAAGAATATCTATTGAAAAAGGAAGTCACAAAGTCAATTGAAGTATGTAATACGTGAGCAACTTTGAAAGTCTTTTGATAATCCATATTAGAGGAATGGAAGGTTACAGCTACTTTGGTGCACTTATAGTTTGATTCTGGACCTGTAGGGTAAGAGCTATGGGTCTTAGGTTAACTGGGGAAACACATTTGTTAGGCAATTTAATGGAACATTACTGTTTCATTTGTAAAACGGTCCAGCTATCTGATTTTAATGGGGGGCTATATGGATTTACTGGGGAGTGAATTTTCCTATCGGGATTGGACAAAGGTGATAGACTTTTTAATGGCATTGGTGAGGTTTTTAAACTAGTTTTAGTGAGCGTTAGAACTTTGGGGACGACCGGGGATTTTTTTAAACTAATTTTATTGTGGTTCATATTCTCCCCCTCTCCTTGCTACAGCTGGAACTGTATTTTCTCTGCAGGCTATACCATTCAGAGCATGATGTTTTAGCAGGTGCTGAGGCATCCTTTTGACCTACCTCGGCTGCGTGCAATTGTGAGGAGAGTTGGATGTTTAATATTTACAGCTAAGTTTCCGTTGACATGTGCATGCCCCTTGGATCTCAGCACGTGTCGTGGAGCGAGGTTTCTCCAATTGGGTTGAATTTCCAGGTCATGCCCTTCTTCTGGAAGGGTCCAAAACCGTTGAGCTCTTTTATGTGGGTCCCGGTGGGCTGTTTCCAGTTCTTGGGTGTTTCCACTTTTAACAAAGGATACTGGAAGTGGTTGGAAGGTTGTGCATGTCCCCTTGTCAGGCACCTGCAGTGGAAAAATTGTCTGGGACTATGTTTGCTTGCAGTGTCTTCTCAGCAAGATTCAAGGGTCCAGCTAGGACTTTAGGTGTCCGGCTTGATTTATGAGCATTGTGACCATGGCGCCCTCCTCAAGGCAGTCCAGGGCCCCCAGGGGGATAAGCATGTTCTCACGCGCCTAGGTAGTCTTTGATGAGTGCTCTCTATCTTCCCTGGCTGGCAGGCCCCATTCTAGGCTTTCACTTTCACTGTCGGACTTGGAGGAGCTGGAGCCTTCCTCTTCACTGCTGCTAGGTCTGTGGTCGGGTATGGTGCATGTGGGGGCCACCACTCTGTCGGGCCACATCCTTAGCAGGGTCATTTGCAGGTCTCTATCTTGACCCTTGTGTCTGGTCTGAATGGAAGTTTTGGTGAGTTCTATGTTGTGGAGTCGAACGTGCCCACTTCAAGCAAGGGGAATGCGTGTGTCTCAGTATAGGTGTGCCACTCACAGCAGTGTCTCTCTAGTCTCCAAGCATGGTTGGGGAACATTGCTCGCATGTGGTCTAATGGAGTTTTCATGACGGTATGGGAAATTCTGTTGTTTTTAAGGGTTTGCAAAATGTTGGTTATCTCGAGATTTGCTTAAAATTAGTTACCAATTCTACTCTTATTTATGAGCTCAAAAAACAACCTGCTGCATCAACAAAAATGAGTTACCATACATATAGAGACAATAATACACTGAAGCAATAACAACCTGTAACAAAAGTGCAATTGTTAGTTTAGGGCAATGCGGATTGTTTTGCAGCAGAAAATTAGCAATCATGAACTTCTGATTTAAAAAAAAAAAAAACTGTTATTATTATTACCTAAAAGCATAGACTTATTAATAAGACATAACATTTAAACATGCAGCATGATTTGCAAAATTTCAACAGCGCCACATCATTAAATGTATAAAAATGGAAAAAATCTAATAGAGACTAAAAAGGTTGACAGAAAAAATAGTTATTTTGTCAAAAAAACGGAGCCCTCTCCTACTGCCCATAGCCCATGGAGAGGGTATGCTCTGCACAGTACGCAGAGCTAGGTGAGCCTGATGGTCTGTCACTATCGGCTTGGCGGATAAAAATTAGCAACAATTTAAATGAAGAATAAGGAATACATTGATAACTATTGGCCCTCTGCGGCCAGACACAAACTATACCTGATTCACCCTGGTCCGAATTTTTCCCTAACTGCCAAATTACACCCTATATTACACCCAGGGGTTGTGCGTAACACTGCCTAATGCCCAGTGTTCCAAGTGGAGAGAGAAAAAGGAACACTTTCACTTCTTTTAGGTGCTGTCATTGTTGGAAACAATAGCCCTAAGTGCTTTTATAACTAAATAATGAAGTGTAAAGTGTTGGCTCAATATCACTCAAAGCCTATGAAAATTGACTTGCCATCAAGCCCAGCGGTCCAATCTACCCCCTACTGCCTCCTGGGGACTAGGCATATCCTCTGAACCATGCCCAGAGGTACAAGCGATCCCTTACTGATGCCCAGGGGTGAGCCAAACCCTGCCCTCCACGCCCAGGGTAAGATACCCAAAAATTGTAGCTACCTTCACCTTCTAGTGTGCTGACTAGGAGAAAAAACAAAATTGATCTACGCGCTTGTCTTAGTTTACCACACGCCACGAGCTGGAGCTAAGGATCAGATGTAGTTCTCTTACCCTATGATGGCTGCCTTTGGACGGACCTCCACCCCATGGATTCAGCAGAATTTCTTCTCAATTATGGCTTCTGCTCATCGATCTTTTTGTGCAGATGAATCAGTTCAGGCCAGGTCCTTCCTTCGACAGCAGTTGGGCTCGATGAACCAATCTCTCCTATCTGGCTCACCAAAATGTTACCCGAATATGAATTTACCTTAAAACCATGAAAAGACAAGAGTCATTTGACAAAACAGGAACAAGTTGGTTTAATTAAACACTGCGGCCGGGAGAGACTGGACAGAATGCGTCTGCTCAAAATCTCTACAAAGTTTTGCTCATCAATTTATCCAGTCATGAGGTACAATAAAACAATTTTCTACATTCCAAAAAAGCATCTCAGTTGTAAATCAACAAACGCAGGCATCTGGTAAGGACACAGATAGCTTTTGACCTCAGGGAGAGCAAGGGTGGGCCAGTGTGTATGTGTCCAGATGTCCGGCATGAGGAGCGCCTGATCACTACATGTGGTGTGCCTGTTGGGTCCTTGTTGGTTGAGAAGGCCTATCTACATGTGGTGTCTAGCTTTCTGGTATTTCTGGAGAACACAAGCCTTTGGCCAAATGGGTTTCATTGGGGCCAATTATCTCGGACTTGTTTTTGGTGCAACCATCTATCTGTGGAATCGATCATTGTTCTCCCTGGGTGCGTGCTTGTCTTTGGCTTATGGATGACCCCACCTGTGACCTGTTACACGATAGGCGTGAGCATGGGTCACAGACTTGCCTGACAATGTATCTCTGACTTGTGGTGAATCGGACAGCAATGATGTGTGTTCATCGGAACGCCTAAAAATAATATGGAAGCCACTGGTATAATTTTTATCGACATTATCAACATTACGCATACAGTTGTCACTTTGTACATTGATATCATATGTAATGGCATTCACAAGGTTATGTTTGGTCTGGTCTGAACTTACATTGACATTGTTCTTATTTGCAAAAATAATATTATCATATGAGCATGGGTTATGGAATGCACTGGTATCATTATTGCCGATGTCGGAGTTGCTGTGCAGGCACAAGTTGTGGTATACATTGACATTGTATTGACGGGAATTGTACGGGTACAAGCTGTGGCATACGTTCACATTGCATTTGCTGATATTGTCGTTGTCGGGCCTGCACATATCATGACATTCGTTGATATTGTATTCACCCATTCCGACACAGACAAAATAACTACACAGGTAGTGAGATAAAGAAGTGGCATTGCATTGCATTGAATAGGGTATCATTTTAAAACTCAGCATAAAGACTCCTTTTTAGTTCAGTCTCTTCAACGGTGTGCCTATATTCTTTAACATTTTGTTCTTGATTAGGAATATTTTTGAAGTTGTTTGAATCCAAATGTAATGCATTTTTAAAATAATGTTTGTATGATAAAGATTTGAATAGGTAAATTAATTGGAAGATATCTTTCTGTTTAGAAGAATCGATAAGATTTCAAAATATATCCCAACCTGTGAAATCACTAGAAACCATAACGTGTTCATTAAATGACAAGCGCTATTGCTCTACGTCCACAAGATGGCAGCAATATTCCGTCTATTAACTGCACTGTTTTATTAATTCCAACGACTTCGAGAGGACTAATATTAGTAGGTCCATTACACGTTAGGCGTTATACTTTGTACATGAATTGGATATCCTCTACAATGATACAGCCAAATGTGGAGAAGTAAAATATTCCTCCTTCTCCTGCACTGTGATTTGTATCTCTGGGATGTATGGTGTGCTCTGCTGGCAGGCCCTGTAACCTCACACACACCGAAATTTGTTTTGGGGCGACAGGAGATAAGGGACAACGAAATCCTTTCATCCAAAGAAACTATTTCGCCCACCTTGATTGAATTGTCGCTGGGGTGTCCGCACGGAGACACTGAAAAGTACATTTTAAAATTTTAAAAAAATGCTATCCAAGGTAACTTGCCAATTGTGTTAAAAACCGTTTTCGCTTTGGATAAATTCTTCAAGCTTAATTACAAGTTTGAAAGAGATGCATATAACTTGTAACAGGAGAAAATGGCGCTCACGGCATCTAAATACTCTCTCCAAATTCATAGGTGTGATATTGTTTACTATATTAGTCTCTTTCATATTTATTAAACTGTATTGGAATTTATTTAGCACTTCATATCCCTATTGATAGGTTGAGGCTCATAGGCAGATAGGCATGATGCTACACTGTGGGAGAGTGCTTATTCTAAAGGCTGCATTGCTGTGTGGCCAGTCTCTGATGAGTTTCGGTGTTGTGCATGACTGAACAGAGTGGTGATCTTATCCTGGTCACAGCGCCTTTTCAGCTAGAAGAGGGAGGAGGATTGAGAGACAGTTCGTGTGGACTTTACATAAATGTATAGCTTTGTCTGGTTGGAAAGGTGAGGGCTGTGAATGTGACCTATGTGGGGAGTGCTTTGTTGTCATGCATGATGAGAATTGCAAAACCGCTCCTCACGTCACTGCGATCATCTAGCTGCTCCTATGTGTGATGTGGAATGGAGTAGAGTGAGAAAAAGCTATGCATGTGCTCATGACTTCCATCGTTGGTAGGGAAATGATCAATGTCCTTTGTTGGCTTGAGCTACAGAGGCCTACCTATGGCAATGCAGTGGATTATAGGCAGGCATGCTAAATGCTCATTGGAGTCTATCCAGAAGAAGCAGGGGGCAATCTTCAGTCATGCACTGGATACAACCTGCCTAAGACTCCATGGAGGTGTGACAGAGCAGTCCACTGCAGCCAATGGATGCTGGCAATCATTGTAGGTGACCTAGTCTACGCAGGGAACATGGAGGAGTAATCCACAGGCATGAACAGGAGAAATGCAGCCATGATGAATGCTAAGTAGAATGCATTCAGATGTGACACAGGGCAACGCTAAAGCCGTCACTGCTTAGAACCAGCCAGGGTAAATGTTCAGAAGAGTCCATCCATAGGCAAAGGTTGAGCAACCCATATATGAGGAAGCAACACACACAGTCCTTGCTACGGTAAACCACAAAAAGTCACTAAATCAACCTGTGCTTAACCTTCTGGTATTTTGGCACGAAAGCAGTCAGGCTTAACTTAGAGGCCATGTGTAAAGTATTTATGCAGCACACAAACAGCAATAAAGTGAAAACACAACACAAAAAAAAATCCTACACCAATTTAGAAAAATAGAGTAACATTTTATAAACGATCTGACACCAAAACAACAAAAATACATCAACAGAACTGGAGACACGCAATTTCAAAGTTTTAAGGTAAGTTTAAAGCCTAAAAGCACAACGTGCCAATTGTGCTTATGTGGTCACGCCAGACTGGGAAAAAGTCACAAGTTCAGGTTGACCACAATGGAGTGCAGGCCGGGTTAGTCTCACTGAGGTTTGTACCCTATGTCTGTGATACGGGGTGTTGCGTCTCGCTTTGTCGGTTCCGATGAGGAGCTGTGAGGGCTGCGATGAAAGGTCTTGCATTGAGTTGTGCCAGGCTGCATGAGTTCCAATGAGGAGCTGTGAGGGCTGCATTGCAAGTCCTGCGTCAAGTTGCGTTGCACTGTGTTGGTTCTGATGAGGCCCTGCAAGAGCTACGAGGCGAGATCCTGCATCGGGTTGCATCACCCTGCGTCAGTTCTAATGAGGCCCCTGATCAGGGGCTGCCAGGTGCTGCTATGCAAGGTTCTGCCATGGGCTGCGTCGAGTTGCATTGTGCTGCATTGGCTCTGAGGAAACCCACAGCTGGGCCAGGAGGAATACACTCTGATGCCAGCCAAGTGGTCTAGGACCTGAAGGGTTCCTCTTGAGGATCAGGGCTAACTCCAGTAGAGGCCAGCAGCAGCACACAGGCAGGTCCAGTAGAGCCTGGGCAGATGCAGGACAGGTCCCTGGAACCTGTTATGTCCCTGTAGATCAGAACAGGAGGCCAGTCAACTAGTCCTTGAAGTCACTCTGGTGGTTCTGAGTTCAAGGAACAGGTCCAGTCTTCCTTCCTCAGGCAGCAGGGCAGTCCTTTTTGCAGCAGGGCAGCAGAGAAGACCTTCATCTGAGTCCTCCAGAGGTCCAGAAGTGATTTGAAGAGTGGGTCTGAGGGTCCTACTTTATACACCGTGCTAGCTTTGAAATGGGAGAAGCTTCTGGAGTTCACCCCCACCCCCCCACAGAAGTGTGTGGAATTTCTAGCCTCCCTGCCCTAGTCCCATATGTCTGAAGTCACAACAGGCTAGTTTTAAGGTATGTGTGTGTGTGAGCTGAGACAGTGTCTTTGAAGTGCAAGTGTGACAGGTGACAGCTCCACCCTACCCTCATCAAGTCACGATGGCTCATCCTGCCAAAACCCAGGCCCTCTATTGTCATACTGTCTGGCAGAATACACAAAGGCCAACTGCCAACTACACCTAGTCATGTGACCCAGGAAACAGGCTGCAGGTACCAATGGTTAGGACAAGAAAATGCCAACTATCTAAAAGGGGCATTTTCAGAATTGTGACTTAAAATCTGACTTTACCATTAGAGAGAGTTTTAAATTACAATTCACCAGACAACAAAAATGACATTGCTACATGGTTCCCATATAAACGTTATCACTTATTAAATGTGATAAGGTAACCCAATGTTATCTTATGGAAGAGATAAGCCTTGCAATAGTGAAAAACAAATTTGAGAGTTTTTCACTACCAGGACATCTAAAATTTAAAAGTACATTTTTTAATTAAGCTTGGAGAACAACATGTCCAACTTTTTTAAAACAATGCACCCTGCCCTACGTGGTGTTTAGAGACTACCCTAGGGGTGCCTTATGTGTATTAAAAAGGAAGGCTTATGTCTGGCAAAAGGTTTATTTTGCCTGGTAGAAATGGCAGTTTGAAACTGCACACCCAGGCTGCAATGGCAAGCCTGAGGCGTGTATTTAAAGGGCTACTTAAGTGGGTGGCACAATAATGCTACAGTCTCACTAGTAGCATTTAATGTACATGCCCTCTGTACACATAGTACCACTTTACTAGGAACTTACAAGTAAATTAAATTTTGCCAATTGGATGTAAGCCATTTTCACCATGTTTAAAGGCAAGCACACAAACACATTAGCACTGGTTAGCAGTGGTAAAGTGCAGAGTCTCAAAGCCAACAGAAACAAATTCAGCAAAACAGGAGCAGTGAAGGCAAAATGTTTTGGGGTGACCTGCAGAGAGGGCCAGATCAAACACCATAGACATGCAATGAATAGAGGCTGCCATGGTAAAGGATCTGTTGATGCACATAAAACAATTGTGAAATAGCGTGCTTAAGTAAAGCAGGTTAACAAGCATATCAACATTTTGGAACAGAAACGAAGGAGATTTTTTGTTAAATGGGGGAATATATTTTCCCCATGGACTTCTATTGAAGCAAAGCCAATTTGAGGCAGGAGATAGTTAAAATAGAGCCATATTTGGCTTTAAAAAAATCAGGAATCTCTGCCTGAATCAGGTCTGTTGGCATTTATGGGTTAATGCATTAAAAAAGAATGCAGCCGTAGGCAATCAATTTTGTGGTTTTCAACCGCATAGTGGGAAAGAAGGCGGATTAGTGCTAATGTATTGTTGTCTTTCTGTTTGTGATAAGCACACTCCAAGGCCCATGTGGGCTGGGGTGACATAAAATACAGGCAAGGAAACAGGCATGGCCATCGGTTCTTTCCTTCTCGGCAGACCCAAACCAATGACCAGCTTGAGAAGGAAAAAAAACCAGGGATCAGGCAAGACACATGAGGACACACTGCGGTCACATGTCCAGAAAACAACTGAGCAGTTGCAAAAGATGAATGGACACACCACATCCATACCTTCAGGCCTGGAATGAAAAGGCAAGACAAGACAAGACAAGGTAGATAATAAAATGACAGGGAAACATGCTGACAGAGCTACATGTAACATCTCTATGTGTTGAAAAAACAGACTTGCATTGCAACTCTAGAGCGTGGAAGTAGGTGACGATGGCAGATTCACTGTTGTCTTGTGTTTGTGTTCCACACACTCTGTAGTCCATCATCTTTTGCTCAGGCATTCAGGAGGTTGCTTCACAACACTAATACAAATATAACACGATCACATATCTCGTGTACCAAGTCACGTGTTTTATGTATTCATGACATCAAATTGATGAGTCTGAAATCTAAATTATATTAATATGAAGAGTGCGTAGTGTATTACAAAATCTTTTCATTCATTAAATTGCTTTTCATTATTGCCTGGTGGGTAGACCCATGGGCAAACGGATGGTTGCAGGCATGTGTATACTTCAGCTCGAGGGGGTCTGCTTGTACCTTGCTAAATGTATTAATGCAATATCCTATGTAAATGTACAATGTGTAGGCTACCTAAAAAACGTGCTTTCGGGTACCGTGTGCACAGTGGGAATGGGGAAGTGTGATGGACTCACATATTTCTGCTTAGGACAACCAAAAATCTAGGGGTCAGCCTAGGTGCTTTGGGTGTTACTTGTAATATTTTGGAAGCGAATCCTTTTGAAAACTAACGTCAGCCACCAAATACATTTATAAAAGGTGAGACACCAAAATACATTTGTAAAAGGTGAGATTCTTTTAATAGTACAGGGAAAATTGGTCTTGAGAGGGGCCCTGATCGCCAAAGCGGCTTATGATAATAAAACCAGACAGGCTAAATGAGAGGGCCTAGAAGCTAAAGTGAGGGAACTCAAGGCAATCCACAAGCGCACGGGTGCCCCCCAAGTCTGGCGTCAGTTAGAGAAGGAGCGGCTCCAGCTGAAGCGTTTGGATCTCGACAGGGCTGAATACGCGGTGCTCCGGTTGAAGCATAAATATTATGTGGGTTCTAACAAGGGCGGTCGCATGCTAGCACACTGCCTCCGTAGTCAACGATAGGCCCAGGCAATTAAAGCGGTGCAGGGGGAGCGGGGTTCTGAGATAACGGACGATCCAGGCATCGTCCATTATCTCAGAACCCCGTTTTTTGGACCTTTTATGCGAATCTATACTCTGCTGAGTCCTCTAGCCTTGCGGACCCTCGTGAGTATGTACACGGAGCAGCGGTCACCCCTCTTCTGCCTAGCGAAGCAGATGGGCTGGAGGCTCCCATACGGATTGAAGAGGTGATATCTGCTATTGCCCGTCTGAAGCCCTTGAAGGCGCCGGGCCCGGACGGCTTCAGTGCTCTTTTTTATAAGACCTTCTGTGCGGAGCTGGCTGGCTCCGCTGCTCACTCGATTGTTTAACTCTTTTGCAGACACGGTGTGAGAAGTTGGCCTGGTATATGCTGTCCACTAATTATAGTGGGCACCTTGCACCAGTCCAAACAACCCCTTATTGGAGATAGGTTAAAGACAACCTTTATTGAAAGCTATCCTAGTGGTAGCTATGGAGAGCAGCCTTCAGGCTAAGTCTTGAAGGAATGTAAAGCAGCTTGTTTTACCAGTCTATAATCTCTCGAGTGACCAAATGAAAGAGGACCACACCAGGTATATATTTAAAATATATGTATTTAGTCTTAAACACACCCCTCTAGTCTCTTTATGAGGCTAGAGTTCGAAGTACATAAGTTACAAGTCAGTTATCAACAGTAATAGCACAAATACACGTTTGAGCCCTAGGGGCGTACCAAACCATATACCAATAAAGTGGTATAAGAACCACGACTGAGCTAGACACAAGGCCTAGAGCCTGTAGAAGTGCTTGGGCCTCAAGGAACCATCCAAGGTAGTGACACAGGGGACCCACGGGGGACACGTGCAGTGTGAGAACACGGCCGCGAGCCGCCGTTGACTTCTATGGGGAATGTCGCGGTTGGAGTTTTAAAGAAAAAGGACACTTAGAGGAGGACTTGGAGCAAACCCCTTTAGAACTAGGCTGTTATAGAGTCAATACCCACGGGAGCACCGGAGTACTCGAGTTACCTCACCCAGGGAAGCCGGGTGCATAGGTGTCTTTCGGGGTCGGGTTTCGTCGTCGTTTTCAATGGCGATCTGCTGCAAAGTGCTGCTGGCGACCAAGTCGGAAGTGTTCGGGTAGATCCAAGGGTGGATCGAAGATCTGAAGAACCTGAAAGCAGAGGGGACAGAGTCTGGGTCACTAGCCAGTGACCAGGAAGGCGATGAGCAGATGCCCATCGATGTCGGGTGCTTCAGGTAGGTTGACGGTCATCTTGACTCTTCAGCCACGAGGTCCAGGAGGCATCGACAACAACCAGGAGCTGGATTCGAGCTGTCCCACAACGTTTGTCGATTGTAGGGGTGTCGGCGACCGGATTAGACCCAACAAGCCTTGGCAACGGCAAGTCTTGTAGAAACAAAGAAAGGACGTTGATGCAGACCAGCAAGGTCTGGGGGACTCACCCAGCAAGGGTAAGTCAGGGCACATTAGGAGCAACCAGGAAAGCCCAAGCAAAAGAAGAGTTGCCTTCGGGAGGGCCCACTAGCCAACGGACTAGCGACCGCGAAGGAGCCTTGAGTGGACGCACTTGGAGCTGGCTCACAGGACACTCGTGGAGTGGAGGCCAGTGATCTTTGGTGCAGTCGGTGCTGGAGGCGGGGGCTACTCGGAGCCCAAAGCACAACTTTGTGGAAGACTAGGAAGAGGATGCACTTGCAAAAGTACTCAGTGTCCAGGGGTCACGGTTCCACGTTACCCACGACAGCTACGGGCCTCAGCTTTGCTGGGGACTCAGGGCAGCCTCGGAGAAGTCTGGAAATCTACCTCTAGTGATGCAAAGACTTCGGCGTCCGGCGGGAGCTTCAGCAATGCAGACCAGACAATTGCTTCTTAGGTGCCTGCCAAGCAGGGGAGTCACTCCTTGACCCCAAGGGAGATTCTTCAGTCCTCTAATCTTCAGGTAGAGCGTCGAAGGTCCAGGATTCAGTGTCAGAGTTTCATCCAGGGTAATCTAAAGTCCTAAGGACTGGGGTCCCATACTTATACTAAGTTAGGGGGTTGGACATACTCTGGGGACCCACCTATGGGAGGGTCAGGGAAGAGGGGTGGTTACACCCATTCCCTTTGTCCAGTTTCATGCCAGAGCAGGGGCAGGTAGCCCCTGCAACCGGTTTGAACTGGCATATGCACAGGGACACCAAGTGTGCCCCCAGTGCAGGACTTCTGAGCACCAGAGAGTGCTCCCGCCCAGCCCCAATAGACATTATCCTGTCTGGGGAGGTGGTTACACCTCCCTGCGACAGGAAACCTATTGTCCAGGCCTCCCCTGCCGGAGTTTCAGCCAGCAGCAGGAGGCCAGACCCGTGTCTGTGGCAGCGGCATCCATCTTGTGATGCCAGGGCTCTGGAAAGAAGTTACCGGGTAGCCCGGTGTGTACATGTCTCTCCCTCTAGAAGGGTGGAATGCTACCCCCGCCGCCAGGACTGGCGGGGGGGTAGTATTCCAAGATGTTTGACACCAAACACGACATGTTTTGGTGCAGCCAGTCCAAAGTTAGCATTGTACCGCTAGGATATAATGCACTTAAGAGTATATGGTCAGGCTGTACCACAAACAGCATCAGAGGAGGGACTCTGAACGCTGTAGAGGGGCTCTGCTCATGCAGGGGCACCCTCTCACATAAGAACCAAGCACTCTGCCTTCAGGATTGGTAAGGCCTGCCATAGGAGTGACTTATAGGTTTATATGTATGTGCAATGGTAGTGATATAGGTAGCCTATACCACTGTAAGGGGTGCATGCACCACCTTACCCAGGCTGCAGTAGCAGACCTGTGGTGTCATTTTGGATGGCCTTCCAGGGGTGGCACAATACATGCTTCAGCCCCTGGTAGGCCTCTGAGGTACCTATGCCCTGGGTACATAGTATACCATATACTAGGGACTTATAAGGGCACTCCAGATTCCAATCAGAGATGTGCCTAGGGCACATGGAAACCATTTTAGAGAGGAAGCAGCTAGGCTGGGGTTCTGATTAGCAGGGCCCCAGCCAGACTAAAGTCGAAAAACAGTGAAGCATCAGCAAAAAGTGGGGGTACCCATGTGAAGCAGATCCTACTCTCCTACACACGGGCACTCTCACGGCTTCAATGCTGCAGGCGACAATCTCGGTCATTCCAAAACCAGGGAAGGATCAGATGTTCTGCAGCTCATACCGACCGATTTCCTTGCTAAATATCGACGCAAAACTGTTCTCTAGCATTCTTTCCCACAGATTAAACCCTCTGATGCCCGGCTTGATTGACCCGGATCAGTCAGGCTTTATCCCGAGCAGACAGTGCGGGGACAATACTAAAAGGATTTGTCACTTAATCGACAAGGTGCAACGCTCTAAGGAGGAGGCCCTGCTGCTGGCAGTCGATGCCGAGAAGGCCTTAGACCGTGTACATTGGCCGTATCTATTTGCCACTCTGGAGCACTTTGGCTTGGGAGTAAATTTCCGCAAATGGGTGGCGAGCATTTACAGCACTCCAACTGCTGCAGTCAGGGTAAATGGGATACTTTCAAGTGACTTCGCGGTGGGGAGAGGCACCAGACAGGGCTGCCCTCTCTCCCCCCTGCTCTTCGCTCTGTATATGGAGCCCTTTGCCCAGAAGCTCCGGGACAATCCACATGCGCAGGGTATCCCATTTGCGGCCAACCGCCATTTAATTAGCCTTTATGCAGACAACGTCAATTTTTCGGTAGCACGCCCATTGACTTCTCTGCCGGCCATTGTAGAAGACCTGCAGGTCTTTAGTCGGGTTTCTGGATTTAAAATAAGTTTGCAGAAATCACAAGTACTGAACCTCACCGCAACGCACACGACAGTGGATACCTTGCGTGTCCAATTTGATTTTGACTGGGTGACAGATGGTATAACATATCTGGGGCTGACCCTTCATAAGAGCCTGGAAAGGACTGCAGAAGTAAACTATACTGCTCTACTCTCTCACATCCGAAAGGATCTTGCTCAATGGCGGCGGACTGCCCCTATCGTGGCTTGGGAGACTGGCCGCGGTTAAAATGAATGTCTTACCTCGGGCCTTATACCTCTTCCAAACCCTCCCCTTATTGCCTCCGCCGAACATGCTCTCGCACATACAAACTGCTAGAGAGCGTTTCATTTGGGACCCGGTCTCTCCCAGGCTGCAGAAGACTCTGCTGCAACGCCCTAAGAAGGAGGGCGGCCTTGCCTTGCCAAGCATCACTCGCTATTTTCAAGCTTCGCTGCTGCGCTACCTAGTGGAATGGAACTGTGAGAAGTTGGCCTGGTATATGCTGTCCACTAATTATAGTGGGCACCTTGCACCAGTCCAAACAACCCCTTATTGGAGATAGGTTAAAGACAACCTTATTGAAAGCTATCCTAGTGGTAGCTATGGAGAGCAGCCTTCAGGCTAAGTCTTGAAGGAATGTAAAGCAGCTTGTTTTACCAGTCTATAATCTCTTGAGTGATCAAATGAAAGAGCACCACACCAGGTATATATTCAAAATATATGTATTTATTGCTAAACACACCCCTCTAGTCTCTTTATGAGGCTAGAGTTCGAAGTACATAAGTTAGAAGTTATTTAAACACCGTAATAGCACAAATACACGTTTGGGCCCTAGGGGCGTACCAAACCATATACCCATAAAGTGGTATAAGAACCACGACTGAACTAGACACTAGGCCTAGAGCCTCTAGAAGTGCTTGGACCACAAGGAACCACCCAAGGTAGTGACACAGGGGACCCACGGGGGACGCGTGCAGTGTAAATACACAACCGCGATACGCCGTTGACTTCTATGGAGAAAGTCGTGATCGGGAAATTAAAGAAAAGGGACACTTAAAGGAGGACTTGGAGCAAACCCTTTGAGATCTAGGACTTTGAAGAGTCTCTACCCACGGGAGCACTGGAGTACTCGTGTTACCTCACCCAGGGAAGCCGGGTGCATAGGTGCCTTTCGGGGTCGGGTTTCGTCGTCGATTTGAATGGCGATCTGCTGGAAAGTGCTGCTGGCGACCAAGTGAAAAGTGTCCGGGTGGATCCAAGAGTGGATCGGAGTTCTGAAGAACCTGAAAGCAGAGGGGACAGAGTCTGGGTCACTAGCCAGTGACCAGGAAGGTGATGGACAGATGCCCACCGATGTCGAGTGCTTCAGGTGCATTGACGGTCATCTTGACTCTTCAGCCACGAGGTCCAGGAGGCGTTGTCGGTGACCAGGAGCAGGATTCGGGCTGGTACACAATGTCTGTCGAGTGCTGAGGTGTCGGCGACCGGATTGGACCCAACAAGCCTTGACAACGGCAAGTCTCGATGCAGAGGAAGATCGTCGATGGTGCAGACCAGCAAGGTCTGGGGAACTCACCCAGCAAGGGTAAGTGAGGGCAGGCCTGGAGCAACCAGGATGCCAAGTTAGAAACAGATTGGCCTTCGTTAAGGGCTACTAGCCAACGGGCTAGTGACCGCAAAGGAGCCTCGAGACGCCGCACGTGGATCTGGCTCACAGGACACTCGTGGAGTGGAGGCCAGTGATCTTTGGTGCAGTTGGTGCTGGAGGCTAGGGCTACTCGGAGCCCAAAGCACGACTTCGGGGGAGACCCAGAAGAGGATTCACTTGCAAATGTGCTCAGTGTCCAGGGGTCACGGTCTCAAGTCACCCACGATAGCCATGGGCCTCAGCTTTTCTGGGGACTCAGGGTAGGCTCGGGGAAGTCTGAGAATCCACCTCTGGTGATGCGATGACTTCGGCGTCCGGCGGGAGCTTCAGAAATGCGAACCAGACAGATGCTTCTTTGGTGCCTGCCAAGCAGGGGAGTCACTCCTTGACCCCAAGGGAGATTCTTCTGTCCTCTAATCGTGAGTAGAGCATCGAAGGTCTAGGATTCAGTTTCAGAGTTTCGTCCAGGGATAATCTAAAGTCCTAAGGACTGGGTTCCTATACTTATACTAAGGATAGGGGTTGGACTACTCTGTGGCCCCACCTATGGGTGGGTCAGGGCAGAGGGGTGGCTACACCCCTTTCCCTTTGTCCAGTTCGCGCCAAAGCAGGGGCTGCAAGCCCCTGATCCGGTTTGAACTGGGGTATGCACAGGGACACCAAGTGTGCCCCCAGTGCAGGACTTCAAAGCACCCGAAAGTGCTCCCGCCCAGCCCCAATACACATTATCCTGTCTGGGGAGGTGGTCACACCTCCCTGGGACAGGAAACCTATTGTCCAGGCCTCCCCTGCCGGAGTTTCATCCAGCAGCAGGAGGCCAGACTCGTGTCTGGCAGCAGCATCCATTTTGTGATGCCAGGGCTTTGGAAAGAAGTTACCGGGCTAGCCAGAGTTAACAAGTCTTTCACTCTAGAAGGGTGGAATGCTACCCCCGCCGCCAGAATTGGCGGGGGGGTAGTATTCCAAGATGTTTGACACCAAACACGACATGTTTAGGTGCAGCCATTCCAAAGTTAGCATTTAACGCGAGGTTATAATGCGCTTAAGAGTATATGGTCAGGCTGCACTACAAACAGCATCAGAGAAGGGTCTCCGAACGCTGCAGAGGGGCCCTGCTCATGCAGGGGCACCCTCTCACATAGGAACCATGCACTCTGCCTTTAGGATTGATAAGGCCTGCCTTATGAGTGACTTATAGGTTTATATGTGTGTATGTATTTAGTGATATAGGTAACCTATATCACAGTAAGGGGTGCATGCACCACCTTACCCAGGCTGCAGTAGCAGACCTGTGGTGTCAGTTTGGATGGCCTTCCAGGGGTGGCATAATACATGCTGCAGCCCCTGGCAGGCCTCTGAGGTACCTATGCCCTTGGTACATAGTATACCATATACTAGGGACTTATAAGGGCACTCCAGATTCCAATCAGTGATGCGCCTAAGGCACATGGAAACCATTTTAGAGAGGAAGCAGCTAGGCTGGGGTTCTGATTAGCAGGGCCCCAGCCAGACTAATGTCGAAAAACAGTGAAGCATCAGCAAAAAGTGGGGGTACCCATGTGAAGCAGATCCTACTCTCCTACACAACCCCCCCAAACGTAGGGACATTAAACTAACCTTGCCCAGTTAAGTCTTCATGTTCTAAGTGGAAGTACCTAGAGAGTCCATCTGCATTGGCATGGTTACTCCCAGGTCTATGTTCCACTGTAAAGTCCATCCCCTGTAGGGAAATGGACCACCTAAGCAGTTTGGGGTTTTCACCCTTCATTTGTTTTAGCCATAAGAGGGGCTTATGGTCTGTCTGAACCAGGAAGTGTGTACCAAACAAGTCTGGCCTCAACTTCTTCAGAGCCCAGACCACAGCAAAGGCCTCCCTCTCTATGGCTGACCAACGTTTCTCTCTAGGGGTCAGCCTTCTGCTAATGAAAGCTACTGGCTGATCCTGACCTTCTTCATTCAATTGTGACAGTACAGCCCCTACCCCCAATTCAGATGCATCAGTTTGAACAATGAACTTCTTGGAGTAATCAGGACTCTGTAGAATGGGAGCAGTGCACATGGCCTGCTTCAGGTCATCAAATGCCTTTTGACAGCTAACTGTCCACTGAACCTTTTGGGCATTTTCTTAGAAGTTAAGTCATTCAGGGGTGTCACTATTGATCCATACCCCTTGACAAATCTCCTATAGTACCCAGTCAGGCCTAAGAAGGCTCTCACCTGAGTCTGGGTAGTGGGAGCAGTCCAGTCCATGATAGTCTGGATCTTGCTCTGCAAAGGTTGAACCTGGCCTCCACCCACAAGGTGGCCCAGGTACACAACCTGACTCTGCCCTATCTGGCACTTAGTGGCCTTGATAGTCAGGCCTGCCTTTTGCAGGGCCTGTAAAACATTCCTGAGGTGGACCAGGTGATCCTCCCAGGTGGAGCTAAAGACAGCAATATCATCTAGATATGCTGCACTATAGGCTTCCAGACCTGTGAGAACTGTATTCACCAGCCTCTGGAAAGTGGCAGGTGCATTCTTCAGACCAAAGGGCATTACCACAAATTGATAATGCCCACTAGGGGTTGAGAATGCTGTTTTGGGCTTTGCAGTATCAGCTAGTCTGATCTGCCAGTAGCCAGCTGTCAAGTCAAATGTGCTGAGATATTTGGCTGAGGCCAAAGTATCTATGAGCTCATCTGCCCTTGGTATTGGATGGGCATCAGTCCTAGTGACTGCATTGAGACCCCTGTAGTCCACACAAAACCTCATCTCTCTTTTTCCACCACTGGTGTGAGGTTTTGGCACAAGGACCACTGGACTAGCCCAAGGGCTATCTGAGGGTTCAATAACTCCCAATTCCAACATTTTCTGGACTTCAGTCCTGATACAGTCCCTGACATGGTCAGGTTGCCTATAAATCTTATTTTTAATAGGCAGACTGTCCCCAGTGTCCACTTCATGAGTGCACCAGGTGGTCTGACTGGGTGTCAGTGAAAACATATGTCTAAACTGATTGAGAACTTGCCTACAATCAGTTTGTTGCTGGGTAGTGAGGCTGCCTGCCAAGGCTACACCATCAACTGACCCATCGTCAGGGTTCTGTGAGAGCAGGTCAGGGAGTGGGTCACTCTCTTCCTCCTGCCCTTCATCAGTAGCCATGAGCAAGCCCATGTCTGCCCTGTCCACATATGGTTTTAACCTGTTGACATGGAGAACCCTGTGGGGACTCCTGGGTGTTCCTAGGTCTACTAAGTAGGTAACCTCACTCTTCTGCTCAACAATAGTGTGGGGTCCACTCCATTTGTCTTGGAGAGCTGCTGGGGCCACTGGCTCCAACACCCACACCTTCTGTCCTGGCTGGTAAACAGTCAGAACAGCCTTTTGGTCATGCCAGGCCTTTTGAAGTTCCTGGCTAGCCTCAAGGTTTTTGGTTGCCTTTTTCATGTACTCAGCCATCCTGGAGCGGAGACCAAGTACATAGTCCACTATATCTTGCTTTGCGGGCTTGAGAGGTAACTCCCATCCTTCCTTCACCAAGCACAGTGGACCCCTCACAGGGTGGCCAAACAGAAGTTCAAAAGGGCTGTAACCAACCCCCTTCTGAGGCACCTCCCTATATGCGAATAAAAGGCAGGGCAAGAGTATGTCCCATCTACGCCTAAGCTTTTCTGGGAGCCCTTTAATCATGCCCTTCAAGGTTTTGTTGAATCTCTCAACTAAACCATTGCATTGTGGGTGATAGGGTGTGGTGAACTTATAAGTTACTCCACACTCCTTCCACATTGCTTTTAAGTACCCAGACATGAAGTTTGCACCCCTGTCTGATACTACCTCCTTAGGAAAGCCCACTCTTGAGAAAATTCCCAGGAGGGCCCTTGCCACCACAGGTGCTGTTGTGGTCCTGAGGGGAATAGCTTCTGGGTACCTGGTGGCATGATCCACTACCACCAGGATAAACCTGTGCCCAGAGGCTGTTTGGGGATCCATGGGACCAACAATGTCAATCCCTACCCTTTCAAAGGGCACCCCCACCACAGGTAGTGGTATCAGGGGGCCTTTGTAGTGCCACCTGCCTTGCCACTGGCTTGGCAGGTTACACAGGAGCGACAAAACTCCTTGCTGTCTTCAGACATGTGGGGCCAGTGAAAGTGAGGGACAATTCTGTCCCAAGTCTTGTTCTGGCCCAGGTGACCTGCTAAGGGAATATCATGGGCTAGGGTCAATAGGAAGCCCCTGAACTTCAGAGGTATAACCAACCTCCTGGTAGCACCAGGCTTGGGGTCTCTACTCTCTGAGTACAGGAGTCCATCATCCCAATACACTGTATGGGGACCACTAGCTTTCCCAGCAGCCTCAGCAGCAGCTTGCTGTCTGAGGGGTTCAAGGGAGGGGCAGCTCTGCTGCTCCTGGCTCAGATCTGCCCTAGAAGGTCCCCCTGTCCCCAAGAACTCAACCTGGTCAGGTTCAAGTTCCTCTGGGACAGTTCCTTCTTCAGGGCTGAGATCATCCCCCTCAAGGGACTGATCTTCCTCCTGAGCCAAGGGGAAGGCACTGCCTTAACCCTACTACTCCTCCTCTTGGAAGGCACTTGGTCCATTCTTCCAGAATCCAAGGCCTGTTCAGTGCTAGACATTTTGGCGTGTGACCTGGTCACAGCAAACACATCTGCAGGGATCCCCAGCATTTCTGCATGGGTCCTGAGCTCCACTTCTGCCCAAGCAGAAGTCTCTAAGTCATTGCCAAGCAAGCATTCGACTGGTAGGTTTGCACTCACCACAACCTTCTTAAGGCCAGTTACCCCTCCCCAGGAGAAGTTAACAACTGCCAGAGTATGGTCTGTTCTGACATTGCTAGCATTGGTCACTTGGTACATCTCACCAAGTATAACTTGCCCAGGATTCACAAGGTCTTGTGTCACCATTGTGACACTTGCCCCTGTGTCCCTAAATGCCAAAGCCTCACGTCCATTGATTAAAGGCTGTTGTCTGTACTTGCCCAGATTACTGGGACTCACAGAGGAGGTCACATCCATGCCTCCATCACAGACTAACACAGCCTGAGTCAGTTCTCTGACTAGGTCAGAGCCCAACTCAGTACCCAGGGTGAACCCTACTAAACCCTTGGCTGGAGCACTCCCACCAACTGTACTAGGGGGAACAGGTGCCTTAGGGGCATTGGTGGGTGCTGGACTGGAGTCTTTGGACTTGGTGCAATCACTGGTCCAGTGGGTCTTTTGCTTACAGACCTTGCACCATGGTTTTCTTTGGCCTTTCCCTTTGGTAGACTGTGAATCCCCACCAGAAGAAGATTTTTGGGGGCCTGATGAAGACTTTTGATCTTTACCCTTCTCCCCACCCTTTTCAGAGTTCTTAGCATCTTGCTTCTTGGTTTCCCCACCTTGGTTCTGTACCTTCTGCTTCACCCTGGTTCTGACCCATTTGTCTGCCTTCTTTCCCAATTCTTGGGGAGAGGTCAGATCAGAGTCTACCAGGTATTGATGCAACAGCTGATTTTGACAGTTATTAAGAATCTGCTCCCTCATTATCAGATTGTACAATCCTGAGAAGTCACACACCTTACTGCCCATCAACCAGCCTTCCAGAGCCTTGGCAGAACAATCCACATAGTCTACCCAGTCTTGAGTCTGTGCTTTTGGGTATCTCTGAACTTCAACCTGTACTGTTCAGTGGTTAGGCCAAACCCATCAATAAGAGCACTCTTCAAGACCTTGTAATTATCAGCATCCTCCTCTCTAACAGTGAGGAGCTTATCTCTACCTTTGTCAGCAAAGGAGAGCCACAAGATTGCTGCCCACTGCTCCTGAGGGACCTTCTGTACCTTACAGGCCCTCTCTAGAGCAGTTATCCACTTGTGGATGTCATCCCCATTCTGATAGGGAGGGACAATCTTGCTCAGGTTCCTATGGTCATAGGACCTTTCCCTATCTCTAGGGACATGGCTGCCACCATGGGACTCTAGTCCCAACTTTCTTCTCTCTCTAAAGAGATCTAGGGACTCCCTGTCTATAGCCAGTTGCTTCTTCTTGATTTCAAGCTGAGCTTCCTCATATTGAACCAGCCTCTTTCTTCTCTCATGAGAGGATTCCCTCCTATGAGATGAGACAGAGCTCCCTATTGAGGTGCCAGAGTGGTTAGACTCCTGAGAAGGAGATCTAGACTTTCTGGGCACACTCATAATCCTTCCTGGGGGGACAAAGAGGGCATCATCCTGATCATCCTCTTCATCTTCCTCAGGAGGGATTGGATTATCAAGGTCAGGGCCATTGTCGCCCTCCTGGCCAGTTTCAGAGGGGGGGCTGGGGGTATTGGTACCCCTGGTCCCATCCTCATCATCTGCCCCACCCTCAGCTCCTACCCCTTCAGTCCCCAAGGGCTTACTAAGGTCATAAGCCACCAACAACTCCTTGAGGTGTTGGGTGGTGGGGCTTTGGCCTGTCCTTATTTTTCTCAAGTTGCATAAAGCTCTCAATTCCAAGAATGGGAGTGTATCATACTTGGAGGGTGGAAGCTCAGTGGCTTCCTGCAAGGATTCTTTAGATCCTACCCTTAAAGACATTACTAGTGTGGTGTGGTGTATGCACTACCTACTCTAGTGTGGCCTACTAAACTCTCTTGAGTTGTAGAAAGGGTTGTGCTATCCCTTAACACACAACTCTAAGTTCAGTAGAACTTACTGTATTCTAAGCTTATTATATGTACCTTAGGTACCTTTAGTGGTTTTCAGTTGATCAATTCAATTGAGATTATCTGGTAAAACAATAGCAAGCTGGAATCCCACACGCTGCACACCAATGTGAGAAGTTGGCCTGGTATATGCTGTCCACTAATTATAGTGGGCACCTTGCACCAGTCCAAACAACCCCTTATTGGAGATAGGTTAAAGACAACCTTATTGAAAGCTATCCTAGTGGTAGCTATGGAGAGCAGCCTTCAGGCTAAGTCTTGAAGGAATGTAAAGCAGCTTGTTTTACCAGTCTATAATCTCTTGAGTGATCAAATGAAAGAGCACCACACCAGGTATATATTCAAAATATATGTATTTATTGCTAAACACACCCCTCTAGTCTCTTTATGAGGCTAGAGTTCGAAGTACATAAGTTAGAAGTTATTTAAACACAGTAATAGCACAAATACACGTTTGGGCCCTAGGGGCGTACCAAACCATATACCCATAAAGTGGTATAAGAACCACGACTGAACTAGACACTAGGCCTAGAGCCTCTAGAAGTGCTTGGACCACAAGGAACCACCCAAGGTAGTGACACAGGGGACCCACGGGGGACGCGTGCAGTGTAAATACACAACCGCGATACGCCGTTGACTTCTATGTAGAAAGTCGTGATCGGGAAATTAAAGAAAAGGGACACTTAAAGGAGGACTTGGAGCAAACCCTTTGAGATCTAGGACTTTGAAGAGTCTCTACCCACGGGAGCACCAGAGTACTCGTGTTACCTCACCCAGGGAAGCCGGGTGCATAGGTGCCTTTCGGGGTCGGGTTTCGTCGTCGATTTGAATGGCGATCTGCTGCAAAGTGCTGCTGGCGACCAAGTGAAAAGTGTCCGGGTGGATCCAAGAGTGGATCGGAGTTCTGAAGAACCTGAAAGCAGAGGGGACAGAGTCTGGGTCACTAGCCAGTGACCAGGAAGGCGATGGACAGATGCCCACCGATGTCGAGTGCTTCAGGTGCATTGACGGTCGTCTTGACTCTTCAGCCACGAGGTCCAGGAGGCATTGTTGGCGACCAGGAGCAGGATTCGGGCTGGTACACGATGTTTGTCGAGTGCTGAGGTGTCGGCGACCGGATTGGACCCAACAAGCCTTGACAACGGCAAGTCTCAATGCAGAGGAAGATCGTCGATGGTGCAGACCAGCAAGGTCTGGGGAACTCACCCAGCAAGGGAAAGTGAGGGCAGGCCTGGAGCAACCAGGATGCCAAGTTAGAAAAAGATTGGCCTTCATTAAGGGCTACTAGCCAATGGGCTAGCGACCGCAAAGGAGCCTCAAGACGCCGCACGTGGATCTAGCTCACAGGACACTCGTGGAGTGGAGGCCAGTGACCTTCGGTGCAGTTGGTGCTGGAGGCTAGGGCTACTCGGAGCCCAAAGCACGACTTCAGGGGAGACCCAGAAGAGGATGCACTTGCAAATGTGCTCGGTGTCCAGGGGTCACGGTCTCAAGTCACCCACGATAGCCACGGGCCTCAGCTTTGCTGGGGACTCAGGGTAGCCTCGGGGAAGTCTGAGAATCCACCTCTGGTGATGCGATGACTTCGGCGTCCGGCGGGAGCTTCAGAAATGCGAACCGGACAGATGCTTCATTGGTGCCTGCCAAGCAGGGGAGTCACTCCTTGACCCCAAGGGAGATTCTTCTGTCCTCTAATCGTGAGTAGAGCGTCGAAGGTCCAGGATTCAGTTTCAGAGTTTCGTCCAGGGATAATCTAAAGTCCTAAGGACTGGGTTCCTATACTTATACTAAGGATAGGGGTTGGACTACTCTGTGGCTCCACCTATGGGTGGGTCAGGGCAGAGGGGTGGCTACACCCCTTTCCCTTTGTCCAGTTCACGCCAAAGCAGGGGCTGCAAGCCCCTGATCCGGTTTGAACTGGGGTATGCACAGGGACACCAAGTGTGCCCCCAGTGCAGGACTTCAAAGCACCCGAAAGTGCTCCCGCCCAGCCCCAATGCACATTATCCTGTCTGGGGAGGTGGTCACACCTCCCTGGGACAGGAAACCTATTGTCCAGGCCTCCCCTGCTGGAGTTTCGTCCAGCAGCAGGAGGCCAGACTCGTGTCTGTGGCAGCAGCATCCATTTTGTGATGCCAGGGCTTTGGAAAGAAGTTACCGGGCTAGCCAGAGTTAACATGTCTTTCCCTCTAGAAGGGTGGAATGCTACCCCCGCTGCCAGAATTGGCGGGGGGTAGTATTCCAAGATGTTTGACACCAAACACGACATGTTTAGGTGCAGCCATTCCAAAGTTAGCATTTAACGCGAGGTTATAATGCGCTTAAGAGTATATGGTCAGGCTGCACTACAAACAACATCAGAGAAGGGTCTCCGAATGCTGCAGAGGGGCCCTGCTCATGCAGGGGCACCCTCTCACATAGGAACCATGCACTCTGCCTTTAGGATTGATAAGGCCTGCCTTAGGAGTGACTTATAGGTTTATATGTGTGTATGTATTTAGTGATATAGGTAACCTATATCACAGTAAGGGTGCATGCACCACCTTACCCAGGCTGCAGTAGCAGACCTGTGGTGTCAGTTTGGATGGCCTTCCAGGGGTGGCATAATACATGCTGCAGCCCCTGGCAGGCCTCTGAGGTACCTATGCCCTTGGTACATAGTATACCATATACTAGGGACTTATAAGGGCACTCCAGATTCCAATCAGTGATGTGCCTAAGGCACATGGAAACCATTTTAGAGAGGAAGCAGCTAGGCTGGGGTTCTGATTAGCAGGGCCCCAGCCAGACTAATGTCGAAAAACAGTGAAGCATCAGCAAAAAGTGGGGGTACCCATGTGAAGCAGATCCTACTCTCCTACAGGAACCGTCCCATGACGGAGAAACACTGGGTGTTTATGGACCAGACGGTGGCTGGCCACCATATCTGGAGGGAGGCTTGGCTACCTAGGTCGTCGCGTTCCTGGGGACTATACTCCTCGCCAGTCACTCGCCCCACTATGTTAGTGTGGGATAGAGTGTCCAAGCGGGCTAATCTCACAACATTTCCCTCACCCATGTCTCCTATCTTTTTAAACCCCGATTTCCCTCCCGGGATGGATAAGAGTGTGGGCTCACGGTGGTTAGAGGGCGGGTGCAAATGCTTGGGGCATTTGTTCGACCTCCAGGGCCATATCCCCTTTGAGCAGTTCCGGGCATACTATGGCCTTGCAGGATCGGACCTCTTCCTACATATGCTAATGCTGCACTGGGTAACTGGTCCCCTAATACGTCCCCTGGTCAGCAGGCCAATACTACTGTTTGAAAAGTGGCTTTTCTTGAAAAAAGATGACCGCAAACTTATCTCGGAAATTTATTCTCGTAATATTTATTTAGCCTGACTCACCCAGGGCACCAAGGGGGCTCGAACCGCGGGACAGAGGCGGTGGGAGGCCAAAATCGGTCACGCCCTTTCGGACAAAGATTGGGAGGATATTTTTTACAGGACCCATCATACCTCACACACCATGGGCCACACGGAAACCGCATTTAAAATTGTACTTACTGGTATTACACCCCGGCTCGTTTAACCAAGTGGAACTCTCAGTGCGACGGCCTCTGCTGGTGAGGCTGTGGGAGCCCAGGTACCCTCCTTCTTTTGCTGTGGAACTGCCCGAAGCTCACAAGATATTGGGATAAGATCCTTGATGAAATCAATAAGGCCTTTGACACTACCATTCCTAGATTCCCTGCTTACACTCTCTTAGGATGATCATGCAATAAAACCCCCTTGAGGTTGGGACAGTAACGCTGAGACATGCATATCCAGAGGCACTGGGCGGGGAGGTGAAGTGGGTGCCACCAAAGACTGAGGACTCTAGTGAGGAGCGGCTGGGGCTGGAAGTGGGCTTGCACTGTGTGGAGGCCTCCCGTCATGTTGCGCCCCCAAGAAACTGCTGGCCGCCTGGGGGCCTGGAGCGGAGGAGCTCGGCTTGGGCTGCACCCCACAGCTGTGAGAGCCGGCCTCACTAAAGGAAGTGAGGAAAGGTAGACTACCACAGGGACAATTGCTGGGGGATAACCTTGATATAAATGAGGTCTCCAAGGAAAGGGGTCCTGACCGTGATGTCCGTCAGTGGTCCTGACCGTGGTCCAGGACAAGGCCTCCAAGCCACTCCAGGCAGGTAAGCTGGATAAATATGCCTTCTGCAGCAGCACTCCTGGGCTGCCATCTGAAACGACACCGGAGGAGAACTTACAGGAGTCTGGGGACAGGTGAAGAATTCTAGAACAGCTCTAGAATACAAAATAGGCACGTTGGCCGTGAACATCACTCTCCTGAGAGTAGATCTGCAAAAAATGTCAACTAGGATGGGAACAGCGGAACAATGCCTGACAAAACTCACAATGGACATAAAGCACCTAGAACTGGAAGTCCAACGCCTTACAGGCACTAGCCTTAAATTGCATGCGCGAGTAGAGGACGGGGAGGGATAATATCGGCACAATAATCTGAACTTTGTGAGGCTGCTGGAAAAGGTAGAGGGAGCAGTGGTTGAGTTATTCATGGAGGGCTGGATCAAGACCATGGTGAGACTGGTGATCCTCTTCAGCCACTTCGCTGTCGAAAGGGTGCATAGAATACCAAACATCCCCTAAGACCGGCTGGCAAGGCCATTGCCTTTGATCACACACATCCTTAATTACAGAGAACGGGACACTATCCTGAGAGCAGCTCATCAAAAAGGTCTGTTAACCATCAACAAAGCGGAAGTTTGGGGTTTGCCAGACTACACACGAAAGGTGCAGACCAGGAGGCAGTCTTTTGATAAAGCTATATTAGAACTCCACAACACAAAATCCTGTACTCACTGCTCTTCCCAGCAAACTCTGAATCATTGTGGAGGGCAAAACGTGGGTTTTCCTGTCACTGGAGGAAGTCTGGGACTGGCGGAGGGTTGGCTATGAGTCAGCCACGGGATATAGAAAGGCAGAAACAGTCCGACCAGAGAGGTGGGCAATCATACTAAGACACAAGGACTACCGGGCAGTGAGAGCGAGAATGGCGGGTGCAAGGACATCTGCAATCAACAGCTAAATGAAATACCAGCATTTGTAAAGTGCACAGCTACCTCCAGAGAGGTGTCCTAGCGCTGGTGGCTGTTAGGAAGATTAAGCGAGCTATTGCCCAGAGTCACAAGGTGCTGGGTTAATCTGCCGCTGGTGATTGAACCGTGAGCCCCTGTGTTCCGGAGTCAGCCGCCCTGGCCGCTGCACCACACCTCTTCCCAATAATGTTGGGTGCTAGCGAGGACTGGAGATGAGCCTCTTCATACATCTACACCTTCAGGAGGCCCCCTCTATTCCCCGGAAGATAGGACAGAAGTACTGTATACACTGGACTTCACATTGGTTTTGTAAGTTAAAGTGTTGTTGGGTGGCGACAGGCACCTCAGGCATTGGGGTGGTGGGCAGATTGAAGCTCAAAGCAGGAGACTGTAGGGAGAGGGTGGGAGGGGGATGGTTGTACCATTATATGGCAGCTAGGTGAGTGCCTAATAAACAATGGACAGACATGGGGGGAGGCAGAGCAAATAAAAACAAACCAACACACGACTTGACTCTCAGAAGCCTATCGTGGAATATCAGTGGGCTAGGCCACAAAAGTAAAAGGGGGTGGTGTAAAAATACCTCTACCAACAAGAACCAAATTTGACACTGCTGTAGGAGACACATTTAATGGGCACCAGGTGTGATTTCCTGGGTAGGGGTATGTTGCAATTTGCTCTTTTAGCAGGGTCATCCATAAACGCTTTGCCTTCCTCCTCCTACTTTTTTGCTGAATTCATTTTTGCTGGCCTTAGGACTCTGATCACTTTACTATTGCTAACCAGTCCTGAAGTGCATGTGCTCTCTCATAAAAATATGGTAATATTGGTTAATCCCCAATTGACATATTTAATTTACTTATTAGTCCCTAGTAAAGTGGTAATACCAGTACCCAGGGCTTGTAAATTAAATGCTACTAGTGGGCCTGCAGCACTGATTGTGCCACCCACTTAAGTAGCCTTGAACCATGTCTTAGGCCTGCCATTGTAGAGCCTGTGTTTGCAGTTTTCACTGCCATGTCGACCTGGCAAAATAAACATAACCTGCCATTCCATATCTAAGAGCAATTTGAATTTTAAATTCTCCCTGATGCTCATTTTTGATTCCAAAATCATGTCTCTATCTGTCTGAAACTACACCTGCAAGCATGGGATTTGAGCTGGCTTACATGGAGCTCTACACTGTAGCCCAGCTCAAGGACTTCTGCAAGGAGTTTGGAATTCCTGCCAAGAGCACCACCAGGAAGGTGGAGTTGAAAAAGGTGCTTTGGCAGAAGCTCTCTCCATACTGGGTTAGACCACAGGACAGAATGAGGAAGTGGAGGAGCAACCTTCAGCAGAAGGGGAGGATTTGACCCAGGGCAGAGAGCAGGATCTCCTCCCATGGCCTGTCCCAAGAGGAACTAGTGGAGAGGAGAGAGAGATAAAGTTAAAGATGAAGGTAGAGGACAAGAAGGCTGAAAAGGCCTTAAAAGAAGGAAAATTGTTAATGGCTCATGAATTGAGACTTAAAGAGTTGCACATGAAAGCTAGGCAGGGAGATTCCAGCAGTGATAGCGGCAGCATACCGCAGTGTCTGAAGGTGATATAGGAGTTTGCATACCTAACGATCCGGTGCCCAGTTATATTGTGGGCGATGTCATAGACAAATGGTTGTCTGCCTATTAGGTAGCCCTGAGGGTTCATAAGATTCCAGAAGAGCATTCAGGGGTGGTGTGAGGAAACCCATGCCTAACATGAGGCAGAAAACACTTCTCACTATAGAGGCTGGGACCAAACCAGGCACACTCCAATGAAAGCCATTTTAATTGCAAAGTTTGGGCTTACCCCTGAAAAGTACTTCCAAAGATTCAGGGATAGCCAGAAGCTCCCCAACCAGTCCTGGGTAGATTTTGTGGATTACTCCAGCAAGGCACTCAATGGTTGGGTGTGGGGCAGTAAAGTTAGTGATTTTAATGGGTTGTACCATAAAATCATGAGAGAGCACATGCTCTGTATCTGTTTTACAGAGTTGTGCCAGCACCTATTTGACAGTAAGCTGACTGACCCCAGGAAGCTTGCTGATGAGACAAATCTCTGGAACAGAGTGTCCAAGAAGGTACCTGGGAGTGACCCCAAGAAGAGTGGTTCAGGTTCCCCCAGCAGAGTGAGGGGGAGGTTAAAGGTGACCCAGACAAGTCTCAAAGTAAGGGGGAGAAAAGGGTTCCCATGCTCCATCTGAGAAACAGGGGGGTGGCTCTGGTAGGTGGTGGCCCAGGGTGGCTAATTTCAATCCCCGCTGCTTTAAGTGCTCCCAGTTAGGACACAAGCAGGAGGACTCTGTCTATCCAAAGAAACCACCCACTGGTGGTACCTCTACAGGGGTGGCCAATATGGCCTCAGGAGTAAGTAGCCCCCAGCGGCAGATCATAAACCATGCTATGATTTCCCTTAGTTGGAAGATAGGCTCCTCAGAGGGTGGGCTGGTGATCCCTGAGGGTGGAGTCATCACTTCCACCAGGTGGAAGTGAATGGGATCCCTGTCACTGCTCTGAGAGACACTGGGGCTAGCCAGACCATTGTTGTGGAAAGGCTAGTTTCACCAGATCAATACACTGGACAGGTGTGGAAGGTAACTCAGGCCCATGGGCAGGAATTCTTCCGCCCAATGACCCTGGTATCCCTGGAGTGGGTGGGTAGGTGACACAGTGGAGGGTCATAGATAGGCCCCAGATGCCCATAGACTGCATTCTGGGGAATTAATTGCTCCCGGTGTCAGGAGAACTCAGAGGGGCAGCCACCAAGGGCACCCTGACAGTTCAGTGTTCTGGGGATGCCACTCCCAAGTGGAGGGTATGGGAGCCAAGATGGAGGGGCAGAGTGAGGGGGTACCCAGCCTTGTACCCTGTCCTGCCTCAGGGGACAGACCCTGGGTTGATTGGCCAGTGTCAGGATACTACCCCAGAACTGATTATTGACACTGACAGCTGTCAGTGGCCTCTGTTGGTTACTGTACTTATGGGCAGAGTTTTTCTTGGTTTGGGGACAGAAGTCCGGCCCAAGGGGTGGAATAGGCCACATCGCTTGTTGACCATGTGGTACTATCCGCCTAATGGGATGAATCTGTGAGAAAATTAAGATAAGGTGCTGCACAGATGGGGTCCACAGATGAGGAGAAGGGTTCCCTCCCCATGGGTCAGTTCAGTGGCTCAGGAGAGTATGGCCAGAGGAGTCAAAATAAATCCAGAAAGGTGTAGAACTGACAAGTGCCCCTGCAGTAGATGGCCGTTGTGCACGTTCTATCTCCTAAGCAGGGAAGCCCATCAAGGTATTGATTAGTCTCCCCTGGATTTAGGCTGGAGGGAGGTCATGTTGGTAATGGTCCCTTTTGCACGGTCACCCCCAAACGGTTTTCCTACCTCCTTATTCATTTTTGCTGAATTCCTTTTTTGCTGGCCTTAGGACTCTGAGCCCTTTACCACCTCTAAGCAGTGCTAAAGTGCATGGCTTAATCCTCAAAAAATGGTAGTATTGATTCATTCCCAATTGGCATATATAATTTACGTATAGGTCTCTAGTAAAGTGGTATAACATGTACCTAGGGTCTGTAAATTAAATGCTACTAGTCGGCCTGCAGTACTGACTGTGTCACCCACTTAAGTAGTCTTTTAACCATGTCTCAGACCTGCCATTGCAGATCCTGTGTGTGCAGTATACACTGCCATGTCGAACTGTCAAAATAAACCTTTTGCCAGGCCTAAACCTTCCCTTTTCATATATAGAACTCACCCCTAAGGTAGGCAACGGAGAGGGGTGGCTGCAATGTATTTAAAAGGCAGGGTATATACTTTTAAATTGTACACGTCCTGGTAGTGAAAAACTCTCAAATTCGGTTTTCACTATAGCAAGGCTTGGCTCTTCCACAGGATAACATTGGGATTACCTTCTTACATTTATAAGTGTAATTTCTAATTGGAAAGATATAAACCCTTCAAGTCTGCTGTATCTGGAATCACAATTTAAAATGCAAACTTATGATGAAGTCAGATTTGAAATTGCAATTCTCAAAATGCCACTTTTAGAAAGTCAGCCTTTTCTTGCTTAGGCATTTGATGACTGGGTGTAGTAGGCAGCTGGGCTTTGTGTATTCCTCCTAGACAGCCACACACAATGGGAGCTTAGGTGTTTCTCAATGGACCATCTCTGGCAGGATGAGAGGGAGGAGATGGTAACAGCCTCACCTACACCTGCATACCCCCCTGTAGTGAGTCTGTAGCCAGGGCAGGAAGGGATGACCTCTGTTCACTTCAAAGGCATGTCTTTAAAGTCCACCCCACTTCAAAGGCACCACTGGGTATAAGTACTGGACCTCAGCCTCCACCACATCAGTACACCTCTGGGTCTGTGGATACTCTGCCAGTTAGAAGAACTGTTGTGCTTCTGAAGGACTGCCACTCTGCTGAAAGGCACTCTCCTGTACTCCTGATTTGTGGTGCTGATCTGCTGCCTGCTGCCCGCCTGCCTGGGTGAAAAGGACTGGAGCTGTATCTCTTGCCTCCAGAACCCAGAGTGACTTCACGGGCTAGTTGGCTGGCCTCCTGATCTGAAGCCTCAGGGACAAGACAGGCTTCTAACCTACTTGCATCTGCACCTGGACTCTGCTGCCATCTGTGAGTCTAGCCTGCCAAGTGGTGCCCCCCAGTCCTGGCCCTTGGAAGTGGGCCTACGGTACTTGCCAGTGGAACAGACACATCTCCTCTGCTGAGCAACGCATCTCTGAGCAGAATTGAAGCATTATTTTCAGCTGAGTGGTGCATCCCCGAGCAGAACCAACGCATTGCTGCTGCTTGAATTGGACCCGTCACATAAAAACCACATCACCACCGCAACCCCCATCTTGGGACTGACGCGTTGTCTTCGGAACCGCCGCTGCATGATGCTTTTCCTGGCACAGCTCCTTGCATCTCTCGTCGAATGCATCCTCGACAACAACGTTAAAACTCTGCATAGCAGCTATACTGATCATCGGATTCAATGCATCGCATCAGCTGCGCATCACATCCCTGCACCGGACTTCACATTGCAAGCCCCGTTGACACGATCCTTGACGTCGATGCAACAGGACCTCGCACCACAGCTTCACCGCATCTCGGAACCGACGCATCACTTCTGCTGCCCGACGCATCTTCGACGCAGATCCATACATTGCACTGCAATGAGGATTTAAGGTACTCTATTCAGTGGGCCTAACTGTGTTCCTCTAGCCGGCACATGCTCCATTGTGGAAAATAAATATCTGCGTTAAAAATATATTAAAAATAAATATCTGTGTTTCTACTAATTGAATTTTTTGTTGCTTTGGTCTTGTTTTATTTATTAAAGTCAGATCTTTTTGTCTAAGCTGGGATGGTATCTTTTTGTGTGGTGTTTTCACTGTTTTACTGTTTGAAGTGTTGCACAAATACTTTACACATTGCCTCTAAGTTAAGCCCGACTGCTCTGTGCCAAGCTGCCAGAGGTGAGCAAAGGTAAATTTAGGGTTGCCCAACACTTATCCTGACAAGGATTGTGGTTGCTATTTGATTAAGGTTTACACCCCAGTCAACCAACAACCCAATTTCTAACAGGGTATATACAGAGTACTGGCACACTCAGGGTTTACCTTTGGCTTGCGGGGCTGACTGGACCATAAGTCACTCCATTCTCTGTTATACAGACATGGACCGATATGGAGGGTTGCTATGAAGATGAAATACGAGACTGGAAAAGCAATCAATTCCTCCTTCAAGCAACAGAACAGTATTTTACTGAAAATAGGCAATTTGTCTCATCCAAGGTTGCATTGTGGAAAGCCTACAAAACTGTTGCACATGGACAACTGATAGCTAAAATAGCAGGCAAAAGCAAGGACAAATTATGGGCAATCAACGAGCTTGAGACACAACTGGCCCAATGAGAAGGTGGCTGTTTGCTGGATCAGGAAACTATGCAACCCACAAGATAACAATGAGCTGGGAAGAATACAGACAAATACTAGAGGAGGAGGAGGAGACCAGAGCACTAATGTTAGCAGAGCAGCATAGACTTTGCGAAGTGGGCAATGAAGCAGGGAAGCTTCTAGCCTGACTGGCGATCAGGGAGGAGGGCAAAGCAAACACAAGGAGATGATGGAAGGAGCGCTGAAACTTTTCAGACACTCACTCCCAGTCACAGATCTGGGTTGAATTCATCATCGTTCTTTAGCTCACTTCGCCACCCCAGTTCAGACTCAGCCACATGCAAATCAGTCTTGCCTCTGTTCCTCATGGAAACAGTCCAGCCCGAACTGCCAAGCCAGGTCTTCCCTGGACCGGAAACAAGCATCCTGGGACCGGTTTCGGGGTAACACCTCTCATCAGCCAGGCTAGCTTGAATCCAGTGGCAAAGTGAGCAAGGGATGAGAAACAGTGTTTGGTGCGACGGGTGAAAACAGAAATGGGTCTCCTTGTCGAGTCCACACCGGACATAGCGAACGCCTTCACTGCATACCTAGGGGGGTGTACATGTCAAAGCTGTGCTCCATGGGGGAGCACCTCGAGAGCTTCATAAGTGACATCCTGAACCTCTGTCAGAATGCAGACAACTGGATCTTGTTGGACAGACCATTAGAGACACACAAAATAGGCTGAGGCAATTGGTCAGATGAAATGCGGGAAACCCCAGGGCCGAATGGATTCCTGACTGAGTTTTTTAAATGTCAGAGTACCAAACTCAGGGAACCATTGCTGCAAATGTACTAGGAGCCTCACCAGGCAGGATGCCTATAGAGCGATCTCTGCCAAGTGATGATTGTACTGATACATTAGAAGGGCAACCGAGGGCAGGAATGTGTATCATATAGGCCAATCTTCCCACTTAATGTTGAGGTGAAAATTGCGATTCTCCTATTACCATGTCAAGAGACTCTGGATTTTATTAAAGACACGGAGGCTAACATTATGCATATTTCTTTTAATGTAACTCCAAGCAGCCACTTGAAACCATTAAATCACAAAGTGAAAAACAGTTCTAGAACAGAATCTTCAATCTGTATAATAGCCGTGAGCACAGAACAGTCTGCCTCTTTTAAATGCGTTCCAAAATGTTTTGTTTTTTTGCTCCTCTTCTTTATTGATTTTTTTAAAAATCCAAGTGGACATGAACGTGAATAAAGGAAACTCAGAATATCCTATCTTCGGATGGAGAGTCATTTATGAAGAGTTACCTGAAATAAAAAGAAGTATAAGTGCTCAGTTGTTTGGAATGACAAGTTGAAAAGGCGATAGAGACAAGCAGTAAAAATATATCCATCAAATTCATTATTGTAAACAAACCATTTTCAGACAATACGTTTAGTAAACATTCCGTCTATAAAATAGTTTAATTGTTAACCACCCATGGGAAGGGATGGGTGGGATAATGTTAGCCTCCGTGTCTTTAATGAAATCCAGATTCTCTTGTCATGTTAATAGGAGAATCGCAATTTCATTACAAGACCGGAGGCTACCATTATGCATGTTGGTAGCTTTGTAAGACTACATCAGACATATGTTCAATTGGTTTGCAATAGTGTTGTGCAAATGTGTTTGCATTAGACCAATTGGCCGCCTTGAGAATGTCATCTAACTTACCTCCTGTCCAGAAAGATTTGCTAGGCATAGCACCTCTGAGGGAGTGTGCTTGGAATTTCTTTAGATCAATGCCAGCTAATTTCATTGCGGATTTGACCCATCTCGCTATTGAAACAGAAGTTATGGCTTTAAATGGTTTGATGAAGGATATAAGTAATTGTTTCACATCATGCGCTCGAAGACCTTTCGTTCTACTCTCGTACAACACAGAGTTTCTTACATAAATCAAATCCTGGATAAAAAATTGAATCCAACATTGTATTAGTTCTTCTAATTATCTCGAATTTAACACCAAACATATTGTAAAATCTATTAGTGACTTCAAGAGCTTTGACATCTGAAACCCTTCGGCATGAAATTAGACAGAGCAAAGTAGCAAGTTCAATGGATAGACTTTTCCTATCTAGCTGTCTGTTATCCAGCCAATTTGTGAATAGGTCTAAAATTAGTTTTATGTCCCACAGAGTTACGTATTTAGGTTTAGGGAGTCTCCTTAGTCTAAAACCTTTTAAGACTCTGCGTACTATGACGTTTTTACCTACCGTTTTTCCATTGACTAGAGCGTGACCTGCAGAAATAGCTGATCTATAACAGTTAATCGTTCTATAACTGAGACCCCTTTCAAATTGTTCTACAAGGAAGTTTACAATGTGTACGATAGAAGCCTCCACGGAATCCAGGTTCCTCTCCAGGCACCAACGTACCCATTTTCTCCAAATGTTGTTATACCTATAGTGCGTGCCAGGGGCCCATGACTCTCCGAGGAGAGTTGCAGCTGTTGACGAAAGTCCAGACACTTCATTTGATTTCCTGACACTTTCCAGGCAAGAAGGTTCAAACTCCCGGTCTGCACTAGGGGATGATCTCTTCCATCTACATCTCTTAGAAGCTCCCTCTCGGCTGGAATTAAAAAGGGAATGTTGCAAGCTAATTCCAGCGTCGTGGGGAACCATGCCTGTGATGGCCAAAAGGGAGTTATTAGCACTAGAGAGCACTGTTCTTGTCTCACTTTATGTAGGACTCTCTGAATCATGGCGAAAGGGGGAAAGGCGTATGCTGGGATTTCTTTCCAGCATTGGAGAAATGCGTTTACTGCAAGGGCACCTGGGTCTAGCATCAAGTTGAAGTATTTCTCTAATTGGAAGGTTAGTCTGCTCACGAACAGATCTACTTCTAAGGGACCCAATATTTGATTGAGGGCTCTGAAGATGTTTTCGTTGAGTTTCCAATCGCTGGGATCTAAGAGGAATCTCGAGTTCCAATCTGCTGATACGCTTATCTTCCCTGGGAGGTATTCTGCTTTTAGAGCAATCTTGTGCTCTAGGCCTGAATTTACTGACATGCAGCCTAATTCTGTATCCTTTCGCTGCTCAGTCTTACCTCCCTTGCTGACACGAGGTGCTCCAGAGACTCTGCACAAGTTCTTAGCTTCTAATTCCCCCTCCGTGACTCTCACCACTTGATGCTGTTTCCACTCCACCCGGCTCAGGAACTGGGATTGTTGTGTCCTTTCCAGCACCGTAACTGTGCTGCCCCTGCCTCTCCCGCCCTGGAAGGGGAGCACAGCCACAGCCCTCCTCCCCCGGTCCAGCTCCCGAGCCGCGCGCGCCCAGATCGGCTCCCAGTCCGCACATGAACCCGGCAGCTTCCTCGATAATTCCTCCGGGCAAAACCTCCTTGCCTGTTGTCCCGAGGCAATCGGGATGCCCAGAGTCATCACCTCCAGCCCCGCCAAACCACGCCGTTCCCTGTCACACAGACGCCACACAGACGCCAGCCGACAGCAACGGCAAACGCACAAGTCGCCTCCCACGAAGTCGCCGAAGGAAGGAACCAACTCATAGGTACCGTAAATCTCCTTAACGAATACAGTTTTTTGGGGGGGGCAATCAGTACATTACATTACTGGCATTTTCGAATCCTCGGGACATGCTTTTCCGAATAAATTCGCTCCTGACCTACGGGAGTCTCCGCGACCTGCTACTCGCCGGCCGCCATGTCCTCCCCTCGTGCCTACTACATGATACTCCCTTAGAAGTGCAAAATTGAATACACACATGGTGGATTCTCAAGGAGGTGAAGATATAAAAAATCCTGGAGTACAACAACTTAAAATTAACAAAAAACCACCAATACAGAATAAATTGACGAAGAAAGATTTAGGTGCAGCCAAATTTAAAGCTCCCTGTAAAAAGAAGAGTGGCTCTTTGATTAAAAAGACTCCTAAATTAACACCTTCCTTGAGAAGTTATTTTAAAGTTACTCCCGGCACATTAATACTAAAACCAGTAGAGCAAACCTCTTTATTCGATCCAAGCGAGTCGCTGAGGAATCTCCCCACCTTCAATAGATTTCTTCCACTAATGGATGAGGCAAGACTATTAGTTCCAGAAATGGCTGACAAAATAGATAATACTATGGTCGCAGTAGAGGTGGTTCAGAGCCATAAGGATAATCTCATAGAGATATCAGAAACACAGGATTCTTTAGATAAATACCAGGTCGGGCCAATCAGAGACAACTCGGAAAAACTTGAAGGAGCTCATGCACAGGTTGCTGAAACTATGAGTTGTGATACCGGGAGTGAAAACCAGTTAAAATCACTGTGTGATATGCTACAAGCTCTTGCTAAAGAAATGAGAGATAGATTCTCGACATCGGAAAATAATCAAGTGGATATTAAAGGTTCGTGTGAAAAGTTAGAAATCAAGATAGATTCACTTGCTGCCAGGACCATGGCCTTGGAACTCACTGTAACTGTGTTAACAAACCAGATGGACGAAAATACAAAGAGCATAGCGGCTTTAAAAGGAAAAGATCTGGAAATACAAGACAAACTAGAGTCATTAGAAAATTCTCAAAGGAGAAATAACATCCGCTTGCTCAAGGTACCAGAAGGAGCAGAGGGGAGTAAAATAAAAGAGTACGTAGTAAAGTTAATAAAACAAGCAACACATATTGAGTGCTCGGAGGAGGCTCTGATGGCAGATATACAAAGAGTACATAGGGATCCTTTTAGGCTCAATCCCAATAAAACGAGACCAAGGAAAATCCTAGTACACTTTCTGACATACAGTTTGAAAGAAGAAATACTTAATAAAGCACTAAAATTAAACTCCTTAATTGCAGATGATATAACATTCCAGATAAGATCGGATGTCTCGGCAATCACAGCTTCAAAACAATGGAAACTGGGTAAATTACTGGATCCTTTTAAAAAAAATTGGTGCAACAGCACAATTAAAATTCCCAGCATCATTGAAAGTGATGTATAACAATAAAATGAGGATATTTAGAAGAGTGGAAGAAGCTGAGACTTTTCTACAGTCTATATCAGAGGGTAGGGGGGGAAGAGTAAGAAAAATAGTAATTCTCGGGATATGAAAGACTGTAAAGTTTAGTACCAAGCTCCTGACCTAAGAAGAGGGGCCCCATAGGCCTAGGTTGAGGCCATGGAGGAGGTAAGGGGGTTCTCCAGGGAAGGGTTCACTAGAGGGGGTGAGGGGGGAGCACAGGGTGGGGAGCAGTGGGAGAAAATAAAAAAAATGTCCGAGTCGCCAAATTGCTGAAGGTTTTAATCAGAGAAGAGATCAAGAAAATGGCGTGCCTAGTGGATAATCAAAATTTTGGGTTAAAGGTGCTTTCCTGGAATCTTAATGGACTGAGGACAAAATATAGGATGGAAAAAATCTTTCAGTACTTGAGGGATACCTCAGAACAGATTCTTATTTTACAAGAGACACATTTGCTGGAAAGTGAACTAAAGTCTCTATGTAAGTCTAGAAAATGGATTCAGAATGTTATTTGTACTACGCAACAACACTCAACAAAGGGAGTTGCTATAATAATTAAAAAAATTCAGCTATCTCTCTCGAGTCTAGTACGGTGGATAAAATGGGGAGATGGGTCGTAGCTGGGGTTAAATGCCATACATTTAAGTTTACAGTGGCAGGATATTATGGCCCAAACACTGACGATCCAGGGCCTTTTAAAAATGTATTGTCTGAATTATTGAATTATATAGATCCACTAATACTGGCTGGAGACTTTAATGTGGTCTTAGACCATGTACTTGATAAATCACAGAGAAGTAGAGCTATTCTAAACTATAAAATGGCTGCATTGATTAAAAACACAATGAAACAGCTTGCTTGGTATGATGTATGGAGGAGTAAAATGGGCAAGAAAAGAGGTTATACTTTTCATAATAAAAAATATAATCATAAATCTAGAATAGACTACTTTCTCTTGAGTACAGTTTTAAAGAAATGGGTTCAGGATGTCAACCACGTAGGGGAACATCTTTCTGATCATTCAGCAGTGTCATTAACTCTTATGGTACCAATTAGACCAGTTTCCAGGAGATGGACTGTAGAGCGTGCCATCCTTTTGGAAGAAGAAATAATTGAGAAGTTAACATCAGAAACAGAGGCCTTCTTTCAAATTAATTTAGGTACTGCCCCGATACATATGGTTTGGGACGCCTACAAGGCTTTTTTAAGGGGTTTATTAACCTTTCTACAGCTTGCTAGACATAAAAAGTATAAAGCTGAAGTTGAGGGAATAGAAAAAGAAATACAAGTAATAGAGAATTACATCATTACACATCAGAGTAACCCCTCAGATACGAACATGACAGCAAGGTTAGAATCTCTTAAATCAGATCTGGCAGCTGTTCTTGATTCAAGGCTGAAAAAGAAATGGCAAGCCAGTAAACTAGCTCACTTTGAGTATGGGGAGAGCTGTGGGAAGCTTCTGGCATGGAAGACTAAGCAAGACCTGGCCAGAGGTACCATTAATGAGCTGAATTCTGCTGTCCCGGGGGTATACTTAAGTCCCCAGATGAAATCGAAAAGGCCTTTCAGTCATACTTTGAGGAAGTCTATCATGAAGATTTAAATGTTCAAGAAGGTGAAATAAGAAAGTGGCTGGGTCAGACTCCTACTAAAAAGATCACCGATGATAAATCTCACAATATGGATATGCCGATCTCTAGAACTGAGATTGGGAAAGCCATTGATTTGGGCAAATCTGGGAAAGCTGCAGGCCCCGATGGGTTACCTGCGGAACTGTATAAAGTTTTAAGGGATGTTCTTGCCCCGGTTTTGATGATATTGTTCACCCATATCTTTGAAGAGGGAGGAGATATCCCACCCTCGTGGAATGAAGCAATGGTTTCGCTAATCCTTAAACCCTCTAAATCACCAAGATCTTGTGATTCATATAGGCCCATCTCTCTGCTCAATATTGATTATAAGATCTTTGCAAAAATATTGGCAGAGAGGTTGAACGGGGTATCAGAGTGCCTTCTCCATAGGGACCAAAAGGGATTTGTTGGAGGGAGAGGAATAGGGCAGCTCACTTATAATTTGATTGGGGCAATTGATATAGCAACCGTATACAAAATCCCGCTAGCTATAATAACGATAGATGCTACGAAGGCTTTTGATAGAGTAAACTGGGCCTACTTAAAACACATACTAAAAGAATATAACTTAGGAAATAACTTTTGTAGGTCAGTCTCTCTGATATATCAAGCCCCTATAGCGAGAATTTTAGTAAATGGTAATCTAACTGCTCCTGTTAAAATCCAGAGAGGCACTAGGCAGGGATGCCCTTTATCCCCGATGCTTTTTAATTTATATATCGAGCCTCTGGCTGAAAAAATCAGACAACATTCAGGTATACAATCTTTCAAATTTAAGGATTGGGAAAAGAAGGTGGCGCTATACGCCGATGGTTTAATGGTTTATACATCGGACTTGAATGTCTCAATCCGCTAATATATGAAGAAGCAAAGAAGTTTGGGAGTGTTTCGGGATATGAAATAAATGCTACAAAAACTGAATGTATGGCATGGAATGTGGGCACCTGTGCTTATCCAACAAAAAAGGTGATTAGGTATTTGGGAATACTGATTACCCAAAATATAGATAAGATCGCAGAAACAAATCTCCAAAAGGTCACGAAAGAAATACATAACTCTTTATTGGGATGGATCTACTTACCGCTGACTCTGATTGGTAGAGTGAATTTAATAAAAATGATGCTGTTGCCCAAGTTAAGTTTTATATTACAGAATATTCCATTGGTATTCAATGAAAAAAGTTTGAGGACTCTCCAGTCGAAATTAAATACCTTTATCTGGGCCTCAAAAGGTATTAGAATATCGTGGAGGAAGTTGCGTAGGAAAAAGAACAAGGGGGGGCTATGCTTACCTGATTTAGTTCTGTATGCAAGGACATTTTCACTGAGGGCAGGTAAAATCCTCATAGACATACCAGATGATTCGGATGTGGGTGTGATGTTTAAGGAGATGCTCATGGATGTTGAGAGTGGGAGTCAGGGTTTTCTATACAAATATGGAGACCCAAGATTCTTCAAGAAAGTTCGCTTAAAAATACTAAGCGGTTTTGCTGGTACTTGGGCCAAGATTAAGAAAACTTTGAAGATTAACTACTTTAGTGCTCTTGCTCCTATTTGGAATGCTCCAGGATTGCCAAGGTGGACTAGAGATTCTCTGTCAACTCCTCTGATAGAGGCAGGAATTATGCATTGGGAACAGATAATATCTCTGCTATCCTGGGAAGGGTCTCTGCTATCCTGGGATGAGCTGAATTCACTTACAAACAAGCGGCTTTCCAAATTCAAGTACTGGCAAATAAAAAGTTGGTATCAAAGTATTGGGACTGAAGTGGGCTTACCCAATGAACTAGAAAATGTACTTTGGGAAAAATTGAAAAAAAGAAAGAGGTAACGACTTTTTACTGGTTAATGCTGGACCTGGAGGAAGGAGAGTTTAAACTACCGACGGAGCTGTGGGGAGAGAGCTTTCCCGGCTGTCATCTTGAAGATATATGGCAAGTATCTCATGACATCTTGTACACTACAGTACAACCTGCAAATTTAAGAAGGAATCATATCTTTTGTGTTCACAGGGTGTATTGGTCTCCCCTTAAGCTCTCAAAATTCTCGAAAGGTCCAGCGCCTAAGTGCCCAAAGTGTCTCCTGGTGGATGCGGATGATGTTCATATGTTTTTAACTTGTCCCAAGCTTCGGCATTTCTGGGCAGAGGTTAATAAAGGTATGGAAGATATTTTTGGTCTAAATATCCAGGTAAGCACAGTTTTATTTTTTTTTGGCTTGTTTCCAGAGTATAAGTCATTTTCCAGGTGGGAAAAAAAGTTATGTTTATATTTTATTTTGCTTGCAAGAAGAGAAATTTGCAAAAAGTGGATAAAGGATATTTCCCAACTTTTTTAGACTGGGTGATCTCCATTAAATATACAATGAAGATGGATAGAGTTAAATTAGTAAAATATAAGAATAATAGGGATAATAGAATAGATTTTTGGGGCCCATGTGAGGAATGGTTGGCCACTCTTGATCAATAGGGAAATCAGTCCAATGATTAAGCCTTTACACTTGTTTTACTTCATCTCTCTAGTTCTGTTGGGCGCCCAGGATTATACAGAACAAGTATGTAGAGAGGCTCTGTGTAAAGCATTACCATCTAGATATAGAGCTCTCCAGTTGGTGCTATTTGAGAGGGAGGCCACAGGAGGAAATTTAACAGCTCTAATTATCTAATGGCGAATGAGGACAAAAAAAAAGTTTCTTGGCTAAGTTCGATAGATCTGCTGATTTGGTCCCCCCTAAACAATTTATATAGGCCACAGCTGACATATTGCCCATCTTCAGTATGACTGATCTCCCCTGAAGGGAATGTTTGAAGCTCATCAGAGCATATAAATCTGCTGTCAGTTCTAGATAGTTTATGAGATGAGAACTCTCTGCTTGTGACCATACGCCACCTGTGTTCTGATCGAGAAGACAAGCTCCCCATCCATGAAGCTCGCATCTGATTCCAGAATGAATTCTGGAGTTGTCCCAAAAATGGCTTTTCCATTCCAGGCATCTACATTCTCTAACCACCAAGTCAATTCTGACTTGGCTTTCCGATCTATGGCTTATCTGATCTCCGTACCAAAGGCCAGACCTTAGAGCTCTCGCTTTTACCCTTTGAAGAGCTCGGAAATTCAGAGGACCCAGGAAGATAGCTTGTATAGATGATGAAAGGAGGCCAAGAAGCCTGGCTAATTCCCTTAGTGTTAGGCTTTCTCGTTGCAATACAAACCTGATTTCCTTGCGTATTTTGGTTATTTTCTTTGGGGGTAGTAAGAGGAAGCATTTTGTTGTGACTACGGTAAATCCTAAGAATTCTAGGGATCTGGAGGGAGTTAGTATCGATTTCTCTTTGTTTATAATGAATCCTAAGCTTTCTATGAGATCCATAACTACCTTTAGGTCTTGTAGGATTTGAGAATGGTGTTGGGACATGATAAGGATGTCGTCCAGATATATAATCAGTCGAATCCCTCTTTCCCTCAGGAGTGAGGCGATAGTTCTCATAACTTTGGTGAAGCACCAGGGGGCAGATGATAGCACGAAAGGTAGAGCTTGAAATTGGAATAAGATGGTTGTTCCAAATAAACTGGAGAAAGGGTTGATGTTCTTTTGCCATGGGGATGGTAAAATAGGTATCCTTTAAATCTAGTTTGACTAACCAGTCTCCCTCCAATAACAAATCCCTCAGGAGGTGGATGCCCTCCATCTTGAAGTGTCTGTAAACTAGAAATTTGTTTAGTTGCCTGAGATTTATAATGGGTCTCCACCCTTTGTCCTTTTTCTGGATGAGGAAGAGAGTACTTACAAATCTCTTGTATTCCCATGGTACTTCTATGATTGCCCCTTTTTTCGTTGTTCCTTTGTCAGTGGTATGCCTCTCGTGTGTGAAGTCTGTATAGGTATTTCTACAAAATCTATCTTGAAACCTTGGATAGTTTCCAATACCCATGGGTCTTGAGTGATTTTCTTCCAATTCTGAGAAAAGAATCTGAGTCTGCCTCCCACCTTTTGAGGGGAAGAAATAAGAAGAGGGGAGCAGGTACTCACTCTGGAAGTTGTTGGTGGGTTGTCCATGTGATCTGAACCCTCTGGTATGTGAAGCTCTCCCTCTCTGCGTGTAGAATTGGGGATGGTTGGATGATTGGAAACCTCTTCCGAATCCTCTGAACCTAGAGTAGGGCCTTTGGTTGAACCGACCTGAGGAAAGCCCCTTCTTCCGGCCCGTCCAAAAAGGTTTGGATTGAACACGTGTATTATGTTGAGTTGAGCTTTGTCCAGTGCTGTGAAGGTTGACACGTATTTGCCAAGCGTTTTGATCATGTCTTCACCGAAGAGTAAACCTTTAGGGTTTTTGGAAGGTTACTTGTCTGCCATATCGCTTAGCTTTGGCTACTCTTCTTCTTTCGGCGTTCAGGCTGGCATTAGCATTCCCTAGAAGGATCATTGCTCTCTGGCTCCACCCTCTGACAAGCTCCGTGTCGAGATCTGTCCCATTTATATGGCTTTCTTAAGCCATGTCTATAATCCTGGCCAGAGGACTGAGAACGTCGAGTAGACGGTCTTGACAGGCTTTCAGAGATCTCTCCATCCCCTTCCTGGGGTCTCTCCCGAGTTTAAAGAGGAACTTAATTAGTTCAGGATCGAGGTTGGGAGTCTGACAGACTTTCTCTTGAATAGGAGGTCTTGAGCATTCAGCTCTTAGGATGTTACGGGTTTCTTCTCTAGTAGGTTTCTGAGCCATTTTTTTATAAATTTGACCACATGGTCTTGCGGCCACCATTCCGAGCTTCTCGGTGTTTGATATTGTACGGTGAGAACATTTCTTCACCCAGAGGGTTAGTTATATTATCCTTGGAGGAAGACGGTAGTTCGTCTTCTGTAAGCTGACTATTAAATTCCTGATCATCTTCATCTAGATCGAGGACGTATTCATCAAAGATGTTAGTTGCATCCTCATCGCCCTCCATTTCATTATCTATTATATTGTAGTGAGCACTTTGATAGTTTGTGCCGCTTTGGACACCCATATGAGTTGTGCCGCCGTGGACACCGGGATAGTTTGTGCCGCTTAGGACACCTGAGGCATTTGAGGTGCTCAGACCTTCCATATTGTTTGAGGTGCTAGGACCTCCCATTGTGCTCAGGGAGTTTGGGTATTCGATATTTTTTAGTTTTCTTTAGTCTTTTCCCCCTATTTTCAGAATTATCATCATTGACTTGTAGGTTTGGGCTTTCTGTTATGTCATCCTCCTCTGTAGGAAGGGATCTTTTAGATGACATAACTTGGTTTAGTGTCGCCAACATACAGGATCTCATTTCTCTGTGAATAATTTTCTTGAAAGCCTCATTATTCATGTTGGGGATGGGTGCTACGGCATCATCAGAGTCAATGTCAGACATTTCTTGTAGGTTAGGTAGTAAAAATGGCTCAGTCTGGAAGTTATCAAAGGTAATATATTAATTAGAACTATTCTTAGCTTGTTTGTAAGTAATAAAGCCAGTTAGAGCTTATTTGTAATTAGAAAATCCAGTTAATGTTATCTTATTTCTAATTAAATAATCCAGTTAAGCTTGTTTCTAATAATCCAGTTAAGCTTATTTCTAAATAATCCAGTTAAACTTGTTTTAAATAATCCAGTTAAGTTTATTTCTAATTTAATAGTCCAGTTTAAATCCTTTTTTTAAAGGTACTCGTGTGTGGCAGCAGCTGATCGACGAAGCTGTGTAATTGTCAGAGCAATCCTGACGTAGTTGCTTGTGCGATCAGCTGCTGCTAGTTTCCAAGGAGACCGAGGCTTTCCCTCGTTGCCTAATATTCTCTTGTTTTTTTTTTTTTCTTTTTTTATTGTTCTGAGCCTTGGCAACGGGACGTCCTCGTTGCCAAGGTATTTTCCTCTAATTGGTTCGTCTCCTCCGAAATCGGAGAGGGAACCGGTTCCAGGCATTGCGTCTTTGCCCCAGCATGTTGCCGCTGCACTAAACGGAGTGAGAGATGCCTGTACTCGGCGAGGGTCTCTCAGGAAGTAGGAGGAAGGGATCGCACGAATGACAGTAAGCGGTTGCGAGTCCGAGGACGCGCCCGCTCCTGCAAAGGTCTCTGAGCGAGGCTCCTCGTTATAATGAAAGCGTGTGAAAAAACTTGAATTCCCGGGGAGGGGACCGGGTGAAGGGATCAGCCCCCTGAATTAGCCTCACACTCCCAGTCCTGGAGCTCTCTTCCCGTGGTGCGCTGCACCACCGCTCTTCTGCCGGGCCCGAGACGCTCAGCTTCGCCGCCTCAGCTCTCGAAGCTCTGCCGGTGGCTGTATAAGATTCCGGCGCAGACTCTATGCCCCTCCACGAGCTGCGGGTTCCTCGTGGTAGCGACCATGCGGCCCCGACACTGCAGGCCCTAGGCCCCCCGGGGGTGCCGCCACTGGGTGCCGCGGAGATCCGCTTCACCGTCGGTCCGATGCTCTCGCCCCGTGCTCCGCACGTACCGAGATCACTGTACACCGTCTGTTGAGCCACTTAAGTTGCCATTAGACGCCGTTTGTCAGCCACTGCGAGCGGAGCCCCGGAGAAACGTGTCACTCCGTCGCCATCTTGGCCACGCCCCCCTGGGATCGAATTTTATAGTAAAGTTGGGTGTCATCAGCATAGAGGTGGTAGTTGATTCCAGCTTGTTGTAGAATGAGGGTAAGGGGTTTCATAAAGAGGTTGAAGAGGGAGGGGGAGAGAATGGATTCCTGGGGGACACCAAGGGAGACAGGTGTAGGGTTTGAGAGGCAGTCATTGATTTTGATTTGTTGTGTTCTATGTTGGAGGTATGAGGCGAACCATTTGAGGACAGGACCATTGAGGCCAAAGCGAACTTTGAGCGCGTTGAGTAAGGAAGAGTGGTTAACTGTATCAAATGCAGCAGAGAGGTCAAGGAGAATAAGTAGGCAGGTCTCGCCATTGTCAAGGGAGCAGTGGTTGTCATCAACTATATTTAGCATGGCGGTTTCTGTACTGCAGCCTTTTCTGAAGCCGGATTGCAAGGAGTCAAGTAGGTTGAAGTTGTCAATTTGTTTGTCCAATTGGAGCAGGGCACATTTTTCAAGGGCTTTGGAAAGAAGGGGGAGGTTAGAGATAGGGCGGAGATTGTTAAGGTCATTAGGGTCAGCAGTGGGGTTTTTGAGAGTGGGAGTGATTTGTCCGAGTTGGAGGGAGGCAGGGACACAACCCATGGCAAGGGAGGTATTGATAATAGTAGTCCAGTATGGGGAAATGATGTAGATCTTGGACAAGGTTAGAAGGGAGAGGGTCTTTGGTGTGCGAGGATGGTTTTATTTTGGCAATGGTGTTAAAGACTTCAAGTTCAGTTACGGGGTGGAAATTATGCCAGGAGGCATTGTTTTTTAGCTGTACGTTGGAGAGGTTTGCTTCCGGAGGGGTTGTGGTGAGTAGTTGGGAAGAGGGATCAGGGGATAGAGTTAATAAGGAGGGTAATTTTGAAGTAACGTCAACGGCAAGTTGGGGGTTGGGTGGGATCTGAGTTAAATTGAAGGATTGATCTATTTTGGCGATATTTTCAGAGAAGAAGTTAGCAATTTCTTCACATCTATCTGCTGAGGCCGTCAGCTTTGGGGGGGCAGAGGATGTTTGGTTTCCTAACAATGTTGAACAGTTCTCTGGGTCTATTTTTAGCACGATCAAGTTGAGCTCGGAAGAAGGATGCCTTTTCATTGAAAATGTGTTTGTTGTAAGTAGATCTTGCGAATCTGAGGAGGGCGAGATGGGAGGGAGAGGGGTGTTGCCTCCATGTTCTTTCAGTCAGTCTAAGTGAGCATCTTTCATTATTGAGATCTGAGTTGAACCAAGATTTGGATGGCATATTTCTTTGTTTTTTTAGTTTAGGAGGGGCTATTTGGTCTAGGACATCAATGACAGTTTTATTAAAATGTTTGGTGAGCTCATTTGCATTTTGGGAGAGAGGGGTGAGAAGAAGTTGTGCTTGGAGTTTAGACTTGAATTCACCAGGGGGGATAAGGTTAAGATTTCTGGTCCATTTCATGGGTTTGATACTTTTAGTGGGGGGGGAGTAGGGCCGTGGTAGCGATCTTAAACAAAATGAGGTGATGGTCAGACCAGTCGATGGGGATGATGTTGGAAAGGAAGGCAAAGTCACCGTTGGCAATGATGGCGTCAAGAGTGGCCCCTTTGGTGTGGGTTAGAGTATGACATAGTTGTTTAAGGTCACTAATCTCTAGAAGATTAGAGAGGAGGTTGACTGTGTTCCTCGACGTCATTCCAGTGGATGTTAAAATCTCCTAAGAAGAGATTTTTTGAGTTAGTAAGTGAGGATTTTGTAAGAAGGTCAGATAATTCCTCAGTGAAGAGAAGAGGATCACCAGGAGGGTGGTACATGTTATGTAGTCGAATTGGGGAAGAACCCTGCACAGTGAGTTCGGCTCCAAGGTATTCAAAGGTTGAGTGGCCTGGGTTTTTTAAAAGGGAGAGTTGAAGTTCGTTTTTAAAGATTATAGCTAAACCAACCCCTTTTCTGATAGGTCTGTCTTTTCTAATGATGGAATAACCACGGGGGAAGAGTAAGTCAAGGATGGCCGTCGAGGGTTATTGAGCCAGGTTTCCGTGAGGAAGGCGATGTCGATAGCTTCGCTAAGGATGGTTTCTGATATTTTCGTCGCATGTTGGACAGCCGATCGGCAGTTCACAAGCATGCAGGTGAGGGGTTTAGGGTTGTCCTTGGTGGGAGAGCAAGAGTGTATGGTGGTAAGATGAAGTGGGGGTCTAGGGGAGATGGGTGAGAAGGGGATTCTGCTAGTTCCCATAATCACTGGGATGCTGGAGTCTTTGGTGGGAGAGCAAGAGTGGATGGTGGTAAGATGAGGTGGGGGTCTAGGGGAGATGGGTGAGGAGGGGATTCTGCTAGTTCCCATAATCACTGGGATGCTGGGGTGAGGGAGGGGAAGGTCATTAATCAAAGGATTAGGGAGGTAGGAGTTGCATAGGTCGTGAAGGTCGGAAGAGGAGAGGTAGCTCACAGCGCAGAGAGGCCTATGTGTACGGCTGCAGAGGGGAGTAGTTCTCCATTGCTTATGCTTGGAGATGTTTTGGAAGCATGAACTAGGGGAATCAGATTGATTGAGGAGGGTCCTGGAGTTGAGGGCGTTAAAATCCTCTCTAAGTCGTGAAAGTTCGGTCGTCAAGGTTGAGAGATTACGTTCTATGTTAGATAGTGTCTGGGCTATAAGAATGAGGGGGAGCGCAGTTGAAACAGAGGGGGGATAGAGTGGATTCCATGTTGATCGGGGAAGGAAATCTGATGTGCGGGGGTGAGAGGCCGGGAGGGGGGTAAGAGGAGTGTTCAGGCTGTTGGACGAGGATGAGACAGCATGAGGGGTGTAGGGAGAAACAACATCAGGATTAGGGCTAGGAGTGCAGTTCTGAGAGGGAGACATTGGCACTGGGGGGGACAGTAGGGAATTCCAGGTGGTGGGGCCAGGAGGTAGGAGCGAGGTTAAAGGTAGCGAGAGGGGTAGGAGGGGATCGGTCATAAGAGAGCTTGTGAGTTTGGGTGACGGTGTGTGCAGTTGAGATGTCAGTTGTAGGGGGGTGGTTAGAGAGAGAGTATGTTTGGGTGACGGAGTTTGGATGACAGCATGTGCAGTTGAGAAGTCTAGTGGAGGGAGGGTCAGAGTCGGGGGGAGGGGGAAAACAAAAGGGCGTTGTGCGGTTTGGATGATGAAGGGTTAGAAACTGGGTTGGATAGTTGGTAGGACAAGGTGCTGAAATGGTACTCAAAGGTGTTGAGGTGGTATTCAGAAGCTTGAATGAGGATATTGCCAGTTTTGAATATGGAGATGTCAATTTCGCCGAGAAAAGCTGGGGAGGAGGTAGTAGATAATTTAAATCCATAAGGAATTTTACTTGATTTAGTGACTGGGAGGTGGAGAAGGAAGAGGTTTTTCCATTTGGAGGGGCGTTTGGAGTAGAAAATGTAGTTGGTTTTTATAGGGGAGGAGAGGCTGTGGTAGTTATATCTAGATTTCACTCACACATAGCTCAGTAGAAAAGCATTTATATAGTAAAACAGGTAGTTTGATACTGACAGAAGGAGATAACCAATGAGTTAGAGATATAGTCACAACTGTTATGTATCTAACAGCAATGAAGGTACTTTCACAGTCAGTCAGGCAGTATTCAGGCATTCATGCAATCACCCAGCCATTAGTCAGGCAGTCATCAAATCAGTGATTCACTATCCATGGAGTTATTCAATTACCTAGACACGACACATGTACTCTTGCAATCAGGCAGGCAGAAATTATGTAGTCATTGAACTATGCAGGTACTACCTATACATTCATCTAATCACCCAGACACTAACAATTTACTTATGCAATTAACAAGGCTATAACTATGCAGTCATTATAACACCTGCGCAGAACCTAGGCAGGCATCTAAACACCCACTTACAACCCATGCACTCATTGAAATACTGAGGCAAGCGCATGCACTCATGCAAACACTCAGGCACTACTCATGCACTCATCTAATTATGTAGAGAGTACAATTGTAGCAAACCTATCACCCATCCAGTACCTATGCACTCATTTAATTACTGAGGCAATACTCGTGCACTAGTACAATCACCCCAGCAGTACACTTACTTTCATCCAATCGCTTTAACAATGGAGTCATGCATTCACTCAGACACTATTCATGCACTCATCTAATCAGCCAGGCACTACTGATGTACTCATTCAATTATCCAGGCACTACTCATGTAGTTATCTAAACACCCAGGCACTACCTGTTCACTGAACCATAAACACATGGGCAGCAGCCATGTAGTCATCCAATCACTGAAACACTACTCATGCACTCATCCATTCTGCTATGTGCTATGCATGTACTTAAACAATCATGTATGCACTATCCATGCACTCTATAATTCACCTATATAGTATCTATGCACTCCTGCATTCATCCAGGCACTAGAGTTGCACTAATTTAATCATCCAACCACTATCTATGCATGTATTGAATTACTGAGCCATTAGTCATGCATTTATCTAATCATTCAGGCACTGCTCATGCACTCATCCAAACACCCAGATAATATTGATATACTCATGCAAGCACACAGGCAGTAACTTTGCAGATATGGAACAACCCATGGAGTTCTCATATACTCGGGAAATCATCCAATCACTATTTGTATCCTTAGAGAATCACCTAGGCACTACCTATGCACCAATTCAATCATCCAGGGAATATTCATGTATTCAAACACAAACACATGTATTTATAAGTTTTAGTGAGGAATATGTAGTCTTTTAGTACCATCTGGTGAATTATATATGCAAGCTATGACACACTCTTTGCATGTACTTGGAAGAATTAGTGAGCTATATACTTTGATAGAGATTAATGTGTAGATTGTTATATTCACAGTTTCCCAAAATTTAAATCTGATACATTTAAGTAGAACAGTACTGAGATACTAAATACACCAGTTACACAGTGGTAGAGAGGCATGCAAACAGCTCTTATGTTGTGTTTTCGGATTTACAGTGTTGAGACACTGTATGTACTTCTACACTTCGGGCTAAATTTGCAAGAAAGTAATGCAGCGCAGAGCCGCTAGCCATTTGGCTGTGCCGTGCTGCATTACTTTCAAAGCACAGGGATGCATCATATTTACAACAATATGACAAATCCCTATGCTCTCCCATGTGCTGGCGCACAACTGGCTGTCATGCACCCACGGTGCAAGGTTGCCTGTTTTGCAGGGATGATTGTTTTGTGCAGGAAGGGACACCTTCCTGTAAAAAAACAATCACAAGAGGTATTTCACTCTTTCTATGTGTGCTACAGAATGCAGCATGCATAGAAAGAGGAAAAAATGAGGAGAAATACAAGTATTTCTCATCTTTGCGCCTCCATACACCTCCCTTGGGGAGGAGTAGGATTCTGACACATTCCCAGGTTTACGAATCGTTGTAAATCTGGGAATGCGGCAGATTCGATGGGTGTTGCGTGGGAACACCCACAGCAACACCAATGGCACGCTCCTTTCACGCAAAGTGCTGCGTGAAAAGGGCCCGTATTTACAAGGCCATGAAAAGCCACAGAGTGAAAAGCAGAGTGGCTTTACGTGGCCTTGTAAATATGGAGCACCACATAGCTTGAATCCAGTGGCACAGTGAGCCCGGGACCCACGTCTGGGCATACCCAGCGCACTTAGGCGAGGAAGCAAAGACACACAATTGATGGACGGAATGCAGAACAAATCAAAACATTCACCCCCAGTCAAGAAATTCGGGTTAAATCCATCATTTTTTTGCTCACCATGCCACCCCAGTTTAGACCTGGCCACATGCAAATCAGTGTTGACCCTGCTCCTCATGGGAACAGTGCAGCCCGAACTGCCAAGCCAGGTCCTCCCTGGACCGGAAACAAGCATCCTAGGACCGGTTTTGGGGTTTCACTCCTCATCAGCCAGGATAGCTTGAATCCAGTGGCACAGTGAGCCCGGGACCCACGCCTGAGCATACCCGTCGCACTTAGGGCGAGAAAGCAAAAGACACACTATTGTTGGACGGAATGCAGAACAAATCAAAACATTCACCCCCAGTCAGAGATCTGGGTTAAATCCATCATTCTTTTGCTCACCATGCCACCCCAGTTTAAACCTGGCCCCATGTAAATCAGTCTTGACCCTGTGCCTCATGGGAACAGTCCAGGCCGAACTGCCAAGCCAAGTCCTCCCTGGACCGGAAACAAGCATCCTAGGACCGGTTTCGGGGTTTCACCACGCATCAGCCAGGATAGCTTGAATCCAGTGGCACAGTGAGCCCGGGACACACGTCTGGGCATACCCGGTGCACTTGGGGCGAGGAAGTAAAAGACACACAATTAATGGACGGAATGCAGAACAAATCAAAACATCATCCCCAGTCAAGAGATCTGGGTTAAATCCATCATTCTTTTGCTCACCATGCCACCCCAGTTTAGACCTGGCCACAGGTGTAGGAAAGTGGGTTTCTGTTGCAGTAACCCCCCCACTTTTTGCCTGATAACTGATGCACTTTTCCTTGGTGTGCCCTGGATCCCTGCCAATCAGGTACCCAGGGCCTGTGTTCCTTCCCTAAAACTGTACTCAGCCTAAACCCAATTGGCATCTCTGGCCACAGGTAAGCTCCCTGGTAAATGGTACCCTAGGTACCCAGGGCACTGTGACCAGAGAAGACCCCTAAGGGCTGCAGCACTTATTGTGCCACCCTTAGAGGCCCTGTACCCTGACACACACACACTGCCCTTGCAGGCTGAGTGTCTTGGTGCAGAACAAAACAGAGAGTCGACATGGCACACATCCCTGTGTGCCATGCCCACAAACACACTGCCCTGGCATACCTCAGTCACCCCTCTAGCTGGGTGCCCTATGCCAGTGGTGAGGGCACAGGTGCATGAGCCCTGTGCCCCCACAGTACCCAGGCCCATTCCTGGGCACTGTAAGTGCAGGGCTGCCATTCCGAGTATATGGTGCTGGGAGGTCGTCAGCACGTACTCCACAGCACCATGATGGCTGCACTGAAGACTGAGAAGTTTGGTATCAAACTCCTCAGCACAGTAAACCCACACTGATGCCAGTGTGGGATTTACTGTAAATGCACGTCAGAGGGCAACTTAGAGTTACCCCCTGAACCTAACCTACAATCCACGTCTTGTCTGAGGGGCTGCCTAGGCTGCCACACAGCAGACATGTTGCTGGACCCCTGGGTAGAGAGCCATCCGCTCTCCCGGGCCTGCAACAATGCACGTCCTGGGTGAGGTGCTAGGCCCCCTCCCCCAGGAGGGCAGGGGGAAGCTTCAAAGGCATTCCGCCTTGTGAGCTTCCCCAGACCACTTGCTGTACTCAGCAACTGGTCCCCACCGGTTCCTCCCCCATCCTGGTGGGAAGACTGGAGGGAAACACCAAGGAGGAAAGGGGTGTGCCACCCTCTGCCAACCCCACCCCTCAGGTGGGGAGGCGAGGTGAAGCACATCTCCGGGCTCTCGCCATCTTGAAGATGGGGAGCCCTGCCCAATCAGGACTAGGCTCCTGCCCCCTCCCACAGGAGAGTGGCAGGATAGGGGTGTACTCACCCCAGGGCAGGGACCCATTGGTCCCTGCCCTTTACCTACTTGTAACGCCCCTAAATCTAGTATTTAGGGGCACCCTGAACCTTCCTTCCTTAGATTCCCGCAACCTAAGAAGAAAAAGGACGAAAGAAGACGCCCAGCAGAGGAGACTGCAGAGAACAACTGACTTGGCCCCAGCCCTACCGGCCCGTCTGCAGTTTCCAGAGATCCTGCGCCAAAAATAGTCTTGTCCTGCAGCCAGCGACCTCCAGAACCCCAGGGAGGACTGACTGCCTTCAACAAAGACCGGATCTCCTGTGAACAGCAGCTCTGTTCAAAAGAAACACCAAACAAAGACTCCGAGCCTGCTGAGGAGAAAGAAACCCGACGCCTGGAACCACCACTGCACCCGTCGCCTACAGCCCGAGTTCAAGTGGCCCACCGGTCCCAGCGAGGTCCCCCAGCTCTCCAGAGTCCGAGTCCACCGTGGGTTGACCCCTCCAGGACTCCCCGACGTCGCCTGCAGCCTCTGCACGGAGAACCCCCCAACCGCGAGTGGCCCGGTAAGGTGAAATCCGACCTCAAAAGACACCCCTGCATCCAGACGCCCTGCGCCCTGGAGAAAGGAACCCGAGGTGCACCTACGTCCCCGAGCCCTCCAACTTACCTGCCCAGCTGTTGGTTCCTCCTGGAAGTCTTTCCTGGACCGAGCCTGCAGCTGAAAACCAAAACCGAAAATTTCCATTGAAATCAACAGGGCACCCGACCTCAAAACAGCACTCTGCACCCGGCCGCCCTAGTGCCGCTGAGGGTGCCTCTTTGGTGCTAACTTGGTCCCCAACGTGCCCTGATCTTAACCCTAGGAGCTTTGCTCCCACAACCCCGTGGCCTGCTTGCCAGCCGCCACCAACCGGAGTCCCCCTATCCTCCATAGGATAACATTGGGCCTCAACACTCTGCACCCGGCTGCCCTAGTGCCGCTGAGGGTGCAACAACAGTGCATCACTGACCCTGGGAGACCCCTGAGTCTAACCCCAGAACCCTAACTCAAAAGACCGATTACTTACCTCGAGACCGATAACTCATTTTTCCTCATAGGATAACATGGACACTTTTTCTTCCAAAAGTTTCTAAGTGTCGACTTTTGAAAACAAGAATATTCTTTAAAAATCGTACAGACTACCAAAACGTAATTACTTACCTGTTTTAAGTAAATGTCCCAGGGCTGAACCTAGGAGTCCAGCACTGGATTACAAAAGTAACGTTAAAAGTAACTTACCGGCGAATTGAATTTTCTTACATAGGGATCCATTGACTGGTTTTCTGTGAAATTTCTTCTAAGTGTCCACTTTTGAAATACCAAAATATTGCTTAAAAATCACAACAGTAACGAATTCCGAATTACTCACCTACTATCAGGAGAGACCTCAGTACTGCATCTTTTAGTCCAGTACCGACCATGAAAAGTAATTTTTACCGTACTTACCAGTAACTGGAAATTCCTCTCATAGGATATCATTGCCTGCTTTTGTTGAAAAAGTTTCTAAGTGTCGATTTCTGAATCATACAAATATTCTTTAAAAATCGTACAAACTACAAAAACGTAATTACTTACCTGTTTTAAGTAAATGTCCCAGTGCTGAACCTAGGAGTCCAGCACTGGATTACAAAAGTAACGTAAACATACTTTGCTTGCAAACTGTATTTCCTTCCCTAGGATAACATTGGTAATTTTACCCAGAAAAGTTTCTAAGTGTCAACTTTTGAAATACAGTAATATTCCTCAAAAATCACTACCATAACCAAAACGCTTTTTCTCACCTGTTTACAGGAAGTGTCCCGGGACTGAATCCAAGATCCAGTCCCGTGGTTAGAAAAGTAATCCAAAAAGTAATCTATTGCATTTAACCAGAAAATTTCCATTGAGCTCAATGTATAATTGTGTTTAAAATTGTGTTGCATATTGCAACAACTGTAACTATTGCATTCAAAAGTCTATTGCCAATTGAACAGTAGTTAACTAAAGCATCTCATTCTGAGAAAGTATATTTTGACACCCATTGTTGGTTCTAAAATAAAACAACTATATTTTTATATACAAACCATTGGCCTAGAGTTCAGTTCTTGAGTGTGTGGCTTCATTTGCTGACTGAGTGTGTACAACAAATGCTTTACACTGTCCTCTGATACTGCCTTACTGCTCGACCAAGCTACCACTTTAGAGAGTAAGGTTATATCTAACTTTAGCCTCTGCCAAACCTTCTGGGGACTGTGGACTCTGTGCACACTGAACCTTACTTTGGTGCAGTATATACAGAGCCACTTTCTTACATTGGTGGATCAGCGGTGGATACAAACTTGCATTGTTGGACTACTTGGTTACCATCTGATCACACGACAGAACTCTTAAATTGCCTTTAGAATTCTGATTTTTTCAAATTGGCATTTTTACCAAATTACTAAAAGTCTTGTTAGGGCCTTGCTTAAGTCCCTTTAAAATTGTAGAAAATAAAAAGTCACTATAGTCAAGGGTAGAGGGGTTAGAACTTTTGTTAGAATGTCTCAAGAAAACAACCCAGCTATTAGTGAAAATAATAATGACATACAGGACATGGTTGAGGAGTCTCGACCTCACCCCTTATCTTCATTTGTCTTTCAAAGAGATAAGGTCCTTATGTAAACTTAAAAATATACCAATGGGCCAGCATCCAACCAAACAAGGGCTCCAGGAGCTCCTGGCTGAGTATGCTAAGGCCCACTCCCTCTGAGCATGGTGATGACCACGCAGAGGAGGAAAGGAGTGAGGAGGATGGGGATGGTAACCCACCTCCACCACTTCCTAGGGAAGACAGGGTCACTGCACCCTTATTTCCAAGAGTAAACCTCTGGGGACCTAGGGCCACCTAGGTGGTTCAGGTCCCAGAGAGGACACTGAGGATAGCCTTAGTGAGGAGGACCACCTTTTAGCAAGGTTGGCCAAAGACTGGACCTAGAGACCAGACTCCTGGCTCTAGAGAAGGAAAGACAGGAGATGGGTTTAGCACCCATCAATGGTGGCAGCAATACTAAAACTAAGGATAGGGAGGAAACTTCTGATCCTAAAATCCCCAAAGGGATTGTCCCTGAATTTGAGGAAGGTGATGACATCACTAAATGGTTCACAGCCTTTGAGAGGGCTTGTGAAATAAGAAAAGTAAAGAAACCTCTCTGGGGGCACTCCTGTGGGAACTGTTCTCTGGTAACTGCAGAGACAGGCTTCTGACCCTCTCTGGGCCAGATGCAGGGTCCTATGACCTCATGAAGAATACTCTGATTGAGGGATTTGGGCTCACTACTGAGGAGTATAGAATTAGATTCAGGGGGCTCACAAAACCCAGACCCAGTCCTGGATTGACTTCGTAGACTACTCAGTAAAGACACTGGATGGTTGGTTAGCTGGACATAATGTGCAGGATTTTCCTGGACTTTACAATTTGTTTATGAAGGAACACATACTAAGTAATTGCACAAACGAAAAGTTGCATCAGCATTTGGTAGACCTAGGTCTAATTTCTCCCCAAGAATTGGGAAAGAAGGCAGACCACTGGGTCAGAACAAGGGTAACTAGGACATCCACTGGGGTGACCAAAAGAAAGGGGTCACAAAGCCTCCCCAGAAGAAAGATAGTGAACCCCTTAAGGATAAAAGTAAGGAGTCCCAGGCAGCCCCCCAAAACCTGTCCAGGAGGGTGGGCCCAAAGACACCTCACAAACTAAACCAGGGTACCAAGGTAAGAATTGGGATCCCAACAGAATATGGTGTCACAACTGTCAGAAGTCAGGACACCACACCAAGGACCCTAGCTGTCCTAAAAACAAGATCCCTAGTACAGCCCCAGGGGTGACTAGTGTAGCCTCAGGAGTTGCCAGTGTAGCTCTGGAGGAAGGGTCCTCAGATGAGGAAGTCCTCCTAGCTTTCAACTGGAAAATGGGCCCAAGAGGTAAGCTGGAGATCCCAGAGGGAGTAGACACTTCCACCGCCTACTGGTGAATGGAATCCCAGCCACTGCCCTGAGAGATACCTGTGCCAGTCACACTGTGGTGCATGACAGGTTGGTACTCCCACACCAGTATGTCCCAGGGGAATCAAGGAGAGTAAGGGCTGTCCCAGGGGAGTCACTGTTAGGCCTGTGGCTGTAGTGCCCCTAGTCATAGCTGGGTCCCTTAGATGGAGAAAGGTGGTAGTCAGTAAAGACCTCCCCTTGATTGTCTCCTGGGGAATGACCACTTAGAGGTGGACCTGAGCCAAAGAGAGGCACTGGCCCAATGCCAGGCCTCACCCAAGAAATCTGGGGGCTCAACCTGCAGTCAGTGCAGCTGAGCCCCAAAAGAGTAAAAGGAACAGGGTAGGAAAGGTGGGCAACTGTTAGCCACAGTCCCAGAGGGCCAGGGAGATTCTATCCCAGTGAGGGAAAACTCCAGAAGTGGCCCTGGTAAAGCCCCCCCTAGCCAACAAGAAGACCTGACAAGTCAGGCAACTGTCCAGCCTGAGTTGGTGGCTCCTCAGCTGGCAGAACAAAGGGTGGAGGAAGGGTGCTCACTACAAAGTTTAGTGACCCCCCACCCTAAAGCAACAGGCAGACAGCCAGGACCCAAAGAGACCTGTAAGATAGCCCCTTCACTTGCCAGACAGGAGCTAAAGGTGTGGTTCTGGGCACTGACAGCTGTCAGCAGCCTCTGCTGGGTGTTAGCCTTCATGGCAGCCCTATCCTTGGCATGGTGGCCTAACCCCTGCCAAATAACAAGCTAGGCCCCTGACCCTATTGGTCATGGTGGGGTTGCTCAAACTGTGGGTGACCTCTGTGGGTAAGCTGGGCTTTGCCCTGGCTAAGTTAGACTTTGCAGAGGTGGGCACCTCTGAACCCAAACTTAAAAGATGGGGTGAAGACACTAAAGAGCAAGGAGAGGAGCTTTGGGAATTAGGTCCTGAAACTGATGAGGTAGGCCAGCTCCCCAAAGGGACTGACCTGGACAGAAGGATATAAGGCGGAGTAGGCCCTGCAACTTTCAAACCACTTCCCCAACTCTTCCTCGCCTGAAAGACTAGACAGGCTCTCCCAGCGTTGGCTGAGTCTCCTGGCCTTTGGGCTGGGGGGCTTGTGTAGGAAAGTGGGTTTCTGTTGCAGTAACCCCCACTTTTTGCCTGATAACTGATGCACTTTTCCTTGGTGTGCCCTGGATCCCTGCCAATCAGGTACCCAGGGCCTGTGTTCCTTCCCTAAAAACTGTACTCAGCCTAAACCCAATTGGCATCTCTGGCCACAGGTAAGCCCCTGGTAAATGGTACCCTAGGTACCCAGGGCACTGTGACCAGAGAAGACCCTAAGGGCTGCAGCACTTATTGTGCCACCCTTAGAGGCCCTGTACCCTGACACACACACACTGCCCTTGCAGGCTGAGTGTCTTGGTGCAGAACAAAACAGAGAGTCGACATGGCACACATCCCTGTGTGCCATGCCCACAAACACACTGCCCTGGCATACCTCAGTCACCCCTCTAGCTGGGTGCCCTATGCCAGTGGTGAGGGCACAGGTGCATGAGCCCTTGTGCCCCTACAGTACCCAGGCCCATTCCTGGGCACTGTAAGTGCAGGGCTGCCATTCCGAGTATATGGTGCTGGGAGGTCGTCAGCACGTACTCCACAGCACCATGATGGCTGCACTGAAGACTGAGAAGTTTGGTATCAAACTCCTCAGCACAGTAAACCCACACTGATGCCAGTGTGGGATTTACTGTAAAATGCACGTCAGAGGGCAACTTAGAGTTACCCCCTGAACCTAACCTACAATCCACGTCTTGTCTGAGGGGCTGCCTAGGCTGCCACACAGCAGACATGTTGCTGGACCCCTGGGCAGAGAGCCATCCGCTCTCCGGGCCTGCAACAATGCACGTCCTGGGTGAGGTGCTAGGCCCCTCCCCCAGGATGGGCAGGGGGAAGCTTCAAAGGCATTCCGCCTTTGTGAGCTTCCCCAGACCACTTGCTGTACTCAGCAACTGGTCCCCACCGGTTCCTCCCCCATCCTGGTGGGAAGACTGGAGGAAACACCAAGGGAGGAAAGGGGTGTGCCACCCTTCTGCCAACCCCACCCCTCAGGTGGGGGAGGCGAGGTGAAGCACATCTCCGGGCTCTCGCCATCTTGAAGATGGGGAGCCCTGCCCAATCAGGACTAGGCTCCTGCCCCCTCCCACAGGAGAGTGGCAGGATAGGGGTGTACTCACCCCAGGGCAGGGACCCATTGGTCCCTGCCCTTTACCTACCTGTAACGCCCCTAAATCTAGTATTTAGGGGCACCCTGAACCTTCCTTCCTTAGATTCCCGCAACCTAAGAAGAAAAAGGACGAAAGAAGACGCCCAGCAGAGGAGACTGCAGAGAACAACTGACTTGGCCCCAGCCCTACCGGCCCGTCTGCAGTTTCCAGAGATCCTGCGCCAAAAATAGTCTTGTCCTGCAGCCAGCGACCTCCAGAACCCCAGGGAGGACTGACTGCCTTCAACAAAGACCGGATCTCCTGTGAACAGCAGCTCTGTTCAAAAGAAACACCAAACAAAGACTCCGAGCCTGCTGAGGAGAAAGAAACCCGACGCCTGGAACCACCACTGCACCCGTCGCCTACAGCCCGAGTTCAAGTGGCCCACCGGTCCCAGCGAGGTCCCCCAGCTCTCCAGAGTCCGAGTCCACCGTGGGTTGACCCCTCCAGGACTCCCCGACGTCGCCTGCAGCCTCTGCACGGAGAACCCCCCAACCGCGAGTGGCCCAGTAAGGTGAAATCCGACCTCAAAAGACACCCCTGCATCCAGACGCCCTGCGCCCTGGAGAAAGGAACCCGAGGTGCACCTACGTCCCCGAGCCCTCCAACTTACCTGCCCAGCTGTTGGTTCCTCCTGGAAGTCTTCCTGGACCGAGCCTGCAGCTGAAAACCAAAACCGAAAATTTCCATTGAAATCAACAGGGCACCCGACCTCAAACAGCACTCTGCACCCGGCCGCCCTAGTGCCGCTGAGGGTGCCTCTTTGGTGCTAACTTGGTCCCCAACGTGCCCTGATCTTAACCCTAGGAGCTTTGCTCCCACAACCCCGTGGCCTGCTTGCCAGCCGCCACCAACCGGAGTCCCCCTATCCTCCATAGGATAACATTGGGCCTCAACACTCTGCACCCGGCCGCCCTAGTGCCGCTGAGGGTGCAACAACAGTGCATCACTGACCCTGGGAGACCCCTGAGTCTAACCCCAGAACCCTAACTCAAAAGACCGATTACTTACCTCGAGACCGATAACTCATTTTTCCTCATAGGATAACATGGACACTTTTTCTTCCAAAAGTTTCTAAGTGTCGACTTTTGAAAACAAGAATATTCTTTAAAAATCGTACAGACTACCAAAACGTAATTACTTACCTGTTTTAAGTAAATGTCCCAGGGCTGAACCTAGGAGTCCAGCACTGGATTACAAAAGTAACGTTAAAAGTAACTTACCGGCGAATTGAATTTTCTTACATAGGGATCCATTGACTGGTTTTCTGTGAAATTTCTTCTAAGTGTCCACTTTTGAAATACCAAAATATTGCTTAAAAATCACAACAGTAACGAATTCCGAATTACTCACCTACTATCAGGAGAGACCTCAGTACTGCATCTTTTAGTCCAGTACCGACCATGAAAAGTAATTTTTACCGTACTTACCAGTAACTGGAAATTCCTCTCATAGGATATCATTGCCTGCTTTTTGTTGAAAAAGTTTCTAAGTGTCGATTTCTGAATCATACAAATATTCTTTAAAAATCGTACAAACTACAAAAACGTAATTACTTACCTGTTTTAAGTAAATGTCCCAGTGCTGAACCTAGGAGTCCAGCACTGGATTACAAAAGTAACGTAAACATACTTTGCTTGCAAACTGTATTTCCTTCCCTAGGATAACATTGGTAATTTTACCCAGAAAAGTTTCTAAGTGTCAACTTTTGAAATACAGTAATATTCCTAAAAAATCACTACCATAACCAAAACGCTTTTTCTCACCTGTTTACAGGAGTGTCCCGGGACTGAATCCAAGATCCAGTCCCGTGGTTAGAAAAGTAATCCAAAAAGTAATCTATTGCATTTAACCAGAAATTTCCATTGAGCTCAATGTATAATTGTGTTTAAAATTGTGTTGCATATTGCAACAACTGTAACTATTGCATTCAAAAGTCTATTGCCAATTGAACAGTAGTTAACTAAAGCATCTCATTCTGAGAAAGTATATTTTGACACCCATTGTTGGTTCTAAAATAAAACAACTATATTTTTATATACAAACCATTGGCCTAGAGTTCAGTTCTTGAGTGTGTGGCTTCATTTGCTGACTGAGTGTGTACAACAAATGCTTTACACTGTCCTCTGATACTGCCTTACTGCTCGACCAAGCTACCACTTTAGAGAGTAAGGTTATATCTAACTTTAGCCTCTGCCAAACCTCTGGGGACTGTGGACTCTGTGCACACTGAACCTTACTTTGGTGCAGTATATACAGAGCCACTTTCTTACAACAGGCAAATATGTCGTGACCCTGTGCCTCATGGGAATGACAGTCCTATAGCGAAAGAGGTGATGATACCTAGAAATGTAGAACAAGTTATTGGAGAAAAGATACAAGGAAGTCAGAGTCAGGTGCCTGTATAGAAAAGGAATTGTAGTAGTGTTTGCAGTATTCAACAGCAATCCATTGATATATTAAGGACAATTCTACATATCTTTCCAAGGAGAAGTTTAAAACACAAAATAAGTACTTTACAAGGATTGGATCATTGCAAGATTGGAAAGCATAAAAATTAGAAGGGACACTCACGAGCATGTTTATCAAACAATGGGGCATAATTACAAGGAAGTGGCGGAGCGCGGTGTTAGCCTCCTTGGCTTAACGCCATGCTCCGCCACTTCTGAAACGCAGGGCTGCACTGTATTTACAAGAATATGGTGCAGCCTTGAGTTTCCCCCTGTGCTGGCGCTAATTTAGCTGCGTAGCACCAACGCAGGCACCCTTGCACCATAGTGCAAGGGTTCCTGTGTTGAGGGGAATGATTGTTTATGTGCAGGAAGGTGTCCCTTCGTGCACATAAACAATCTGAAATGGTGTTTTGAAACTTCTATTTGTGCTTCTTAATGCAGCACACATAGAAGTTGCAAAATGTCATTTTTTTCATGATGGTTTATGTGCAGGAAGGGACACCTTCCTGCACATAAACAATCAATGGTGTTTTGCTGTTTCTATGTATGCTGCACAATCAGCACAAATGGAAACAGCAGAAGTGAGGAGAAATTAAACATTTCTCCTCATTGCGCCAAGGTAAGATCAGGTTTTCCCTGGTATTAATTTTGGTGCTGCCCCATAATTACGCCACCCTTGTAAAAATGGGGCAGTGTGCAAGTCAATGGGTGTTGCGGTGGAACGCCCACCAAAACACCCATTGCCCGCCCCTTTCACGCTAAGTATAGCGTGAAAGGGTGCCTTATTCACAAGGTGGCGTTAAGCCACATTAAGTGGCTTAACACCACATTGTGAATATGGCAAAGCCCCTATCGCCACACCAATGTCAAAAAAAGTGACATCGTGGGGGCGATAGGGGTTTGTAAATATGCCCCAAAGTGTGCCAAAGCACCTTTCATCATTTCAGAATGTTAGCTGCACACCACTCCACAATGTGAACTTTAGTTAAGAAGCTGTACTATGTGACAACTCCTTCTTTATGTTTAGGAGAAATGAATAGAGCACTTTTGCATGGTACTGTGGCAGACGTAGAAAAGGTTTGTGATGATGTGCAGTTTCGTTTCTTTGGTCCTGAGCAGGATTCTAGGGAAAAAGAAGAGTTGTTAAGAGGAGGAGTTGCAGAACAGGACACAGATATTAACATTGATTGTTTTCAAAAAGAGATTACAAAATTTAACACAGTGTGGTCTCTAAAACTAGAGTATGTTTGTATATGTTATCAACACACTCACTAGAAGATTCAAACAGAGACTGTTCACTTGAATTTAAAAAGAGAAAAAGTAAATAATGATAACTGGCAAAAGTTAGCTGTGTATTTATTTGTAAAGGAACGCTTTGACTTGGCTATATGGCAAGTTATATGTAAGTAGTGTTACAATAAATTAGAAGATAAAAAAATGAACACATAGATATTAGATACCCATTTGGTAAGATAATAAAATGCCTGCTAATGTAGAAAAACTATGAAGGGCCATAAATAAAAAAAGATCAGCATTTATGATTCTTTGCAGCATTGCGAAGGGCTGTTAAGGATTGCTCTCCAGCACTTACTACAATTGCACAATCCATGCAGTAGGATGCCATCCGTGAAAACTGTGGAGCCAAATCTTGAAGTTGCGATTGGACCTCTAAAGGGACTCTCTGCCCCTTTGTTGTTGCAGCTGCTATTGAAGTTGAGGGTCCTTCAGCCTTGCGTTGCCTTCTTATTGCTTTTACACTATTGATATGGTATGCTTTAGATGGTAAAGCATGGACTTAGTCTTGCAAGAATATTTATTTATTTGTACCCCTTGATAATATCTTGTGACGTATTGTGCATTGAGCAAATCTGCCCACTATGAACTCCTCTTAAAGAATGTTCAAGATAGATAAATGGGCATGTTCTTCTTTTTCTCTTAGTTGAAAAGTGTATTATCCAATGATATTCCTTTATTTCCCGGTGACATGATTTTCTGTTTTTTTTAGAATTTGTTTTTGTGGTTTTGTAAAGTTTTGAAATGTTTTTGTTCTTTTCTATGGTAAAAAAAATGGCAAATTGGACAGAAGGAATTCGAAAAATGTGCAGTGAGAAATGACCCAAAAATATAAAAGTGGAAAAAATTGCATGTATGATTTTTTGCAGCATTGCGAATAGCTGTAACACACTGCTCACCAGCACTTACAACAATAGTACAGTCCATGCAATACGTGGTCATTCTTGAAAACTCTGGAGCCATATCTGTTGTAGTAGTCTGAACCTCTGAAGGGACTTTCTGGCTGGGAATTGTTGCTGCTGCCACCGATGTAGATGGTCCTCCAGTTTCCCTCTGCTAGATCATCAGTTGTAGACATTTTCTGTGATAGGTTTTAAGATTATATAAAATGGACTTTGCCTCACATTAATATTTTTTGTTCATCCCTCTAAAGAGGTTCTTGTTACAGATTGTGCATTGCACTAGTTTTGCAGCAGGTTTTGATTCCCCATGACTTTGGGTAACAATGGGTAGTTTGATGGGTGTTTGGTAGATATGTTCTATTTGTGAGTTCAAATATTTAAAGTTATTTTTTGAAATTGTTGTTTTTTATAAATGCGTTGTTAAAATAAAGTTAAACCATACATGTATGCAATACGAAAATCTCAATTTAGTTTAAATAAAAAAATAAAAATAAAGTTAAACCAATATGTTACTAAACAGCTAGACTCAAACTTTGTGTAAAATATGTCTATTTATCTGTTTTACACTTTGTCATTTGTATTTGTGACTACTGATGTCATTGTGACCTCCGGGGTTGCTGTGAAGAAGGAAAATGCACTTTTGATGTAGTTATTTCAACAAATGAATACAAAGGGGAAATTAAATTAGTATCTCACTAAATAGCTCCACTGAAACTTTATGTAAAATATGTCTATATGTATGTTTTACACTTTGTCAAAAACACCCGGTATTCGCAGTGTGTCCTTGGCAATTGCACCCATAGAATCACACAGGCCCTACCTATGCAATCACCCAGGCACTACTCATGCATTTACGTAATTACCCAGACATTACACATTCACTCACAGACCCATACTGCCACTCACACACCCAGTCGCCAACCTATACAGCAACTCACACACCCTCTCTCAAAGCTTACAGGTCACAGTTAGGAAATAAAATGAAAAATACCTTCAAAATTCACTGAATAAACAAAAGGTTACAGGGATGTTATAGGTAGAAGTTAGCATTTAAAAAACTTAGAAATTCACTGAAAAAACCATAGGTTACAGAGACGTTATAGTTAGGCTCAAGTTTCACTCGTACAAAACCAGTGAAATTCTTCAGTTATAGTCACCTGAGCTAACTATAACTTACGGCCCTGCAATGCACTGCTTATGACCTAACATGTTACATCACTCATGACATGGTAAGTGACATCACTGATGACATCACTGATGACATCTCAAATGGCATCACTGCTGACATCACTGATGACATCATCCACATAATCTCTGACACACCCACTCACACCCCAATATAACCTTTCATATACCCACTCCAACTTCCACACTACCATTCTTGAAACCATTGACATACCCATGCCAGTACTTATATAACCACTTACTGATTCATAGGTCTACACACACATCCACTCAGTCACCCATGCAGCCACTCGTACACTAACTCACTCACTAATACAGCCACTGACATATCCACTCATATACCCATGCAGCCACTCACACACTGTCAGTCACCCATAGAGCTACTCACATACCTACTCAGTCACCCATAGAGTCAATCACACAACCACTTACTCACCTATACAGTTATACACACACCCACTCACTTATTCATACAGATACTAACACATACTTACCCATACAGTCACTCACACAAGCACACACTCACCCATACAGCCACTATCACAATCCCTCACTCACACACACAGTCATTCATATACTCCAACACTCACCTATACAGCCTTTCACACATACAGTTACACACCCATATACAACTGTCCATTCACTCACTGACACACCCATAGACACACTCAGTCACCTATACAGCCCTTCACTTACGCACTCATTAACCCATACAGCCACTGACTCACCCACTCACTCATACATGCTGACACTCACACACAGTCTCACCCAACCACACAGACACTCATACAGGTTCTCAGACAGACAATCACTCATACAGCCACTCATGTACCTACTTACAACCCCTACAGCCACTTAGATACCAACTGACAGACTGATACAGACATTCACACAACCTAGTCACTCACCTATATATTCACTGAGACACCTAATCACTCACTTACATAGTAAGTCACGCACCCACTGAATCATCCATAAAGCACTTACACACCCACTGATTCACCAATACATCTTGGTATGTATATTTCACACTCATAAACTTTTTTAAAACACTTAGGGGCCGATTACGATGTAGTTCGCAAACTCTTCCGACTGAATTGGTTTCTGAATCGTCTCTAACCGAATCAGGTTCTGCGAGTCCGATCGACCGATTACGATGCTTCCATACATCGTTCAGTCGGACTCGCATTGACTTCAATGGAAGCCTGTGTTCTGAGCGAGAACACGGGCTCCCATTGAAAAAAGGGGTGGTTGGGGAAAACCATGCACCCTGTGACAGGCACCTCATGGTGCCTGCCACACTGTGCATGCTGGTAAGGAAGGGTCCCATGTGTACCCCCACGGGCCCCAACCGGAGGCCTCCGGGTGAAGGGGGGCCTGCTATGGGCACCCAGATTCAGATTTCGACAGCCGTTTCGTGTTGGGCAGACCGTTTCAGAACAGGTGTCAGAATCAGTCATCGTAATCGCTCGGTTGGAAACCGTGTCCATATGGTTCTACGATTTGGCTCTGAACGACTTTGGCTGTCCGAATCCCGTTCGGAACTGATTCGGATAGCCCAAACGGTTTCCTTCCATTGTAATTGGTCGTTTGGAAATCTATCCGATTCGGTTGGAAACATAGATTCCGAATCGGGTTCTCAGATTCCGAATCCCGTTCGGAGCCTTTCCGACTGACATCGGAATCGGCCCCTTTGAGTCCCTGGATGATGTCATCAGTGATGACATCAGTAATGTCATTTGAGATGTCATCAGTGATGTCCTCAGTGATGTCACTGACCATGTCATGAGTGATGTAATATGTGAGGTCATAAGCGGTGTATTGCGGGGGTGCAAGTTATAGTTCGCTGAGCTAGCTCTAACTGCTGAATTTCACTGGTTTTGTTTGAGTGAAACTTGAGCCTAACTATAACATCTCTGTAACCTTTGTTTTTTTTTGATGAATATATATATCTATATATATATATATAGTCCTTGGTGTGGCTTTGCTGGTGTGCATCCAAACTACTGGTGGTGCAGGTAAGAGGCGTCATACCATATCCAAAACTCTCCTCTCAAAATAAAGAAGAATCCTGCACTAAAAACATGTGGGAAATCCTTATTTATTTGCAGTGCTTGATTAGCAGATAACAGGAACGCGTTCTGGATGTCCTTGCAGCCTTTGTCAACCTTAAAATGCACCATATTTTTTCACCTTTTTAAATGTTACCCACAGGTGTTGCATATAGACTTATATTTAAAGGCACAGTCCTCTTTGAAAACAGACCACTGTGGTGAAGCATAATCACTTGCTTAAATCAGCAGTTAACGCTTTACAAACGTAAGTGAAATACTAAAGCGAGGACTGTGCCTTTAAATATAAGTCTAATAGACCAGCAGTAGTTTTTCTATGTCGCTGCAATATGCAACACCTGTGGGTAACATTTAAAAAGGTGAAAAAAATATGGTGCATTTTAAGGTTGACAAAGGCTGCAAGATAGCCGAAACGCGTTCCTGTTATCTGCTAACCAAAGGTTACAGGGTGGTTATTGTTAGCATTAGATTTTATACATACAAAACCATAGAAATACAACAGTTATAGTTAGAGTTCTCTCAAGTAGCTATAACACATGCCCTAATATAACTATAACTCATGCCCCCGCCATACACAGTTTTCTCATCAATAATGTTACAGAAAATGTTGCATTGATATTATTAATAATGTAATGAAGATGTCATGATTTATGTAATGTGTGGGGTAATTAGCAGTGCATGGCAAGGACACAATGATATATATGTATATTTATAGAAGGTTCTACAAAGATATGCAGTTAAGAATAGCAAATCAATGCTTAGCCATACTTATTTACCTTCTCAACATTTTGGTCCTCAATATTTTTCAACATTTTGACTACAATATTTTCATAGTACAATATTTTTGTAGTCGATATTTCGACATACAACTCCTCATGGTTGGCCTGCTATCACTCTATTCTTAAATCTCCTTCCTCCAGAGGTGTAACTATCACAGTAACAGGGATGGCGGTCTCCTGTCCCTTGCAGGTCACCATCCCTGTGAAGGCAAACTAACTGGAGAGGGTTGCATTTTAAGACCTGTCTAATGAATGTTAATTTGGCAAGTCACTCTGCAACCCCCTCAGAATCATTATTGTACAACTGATCTACTAGTACAATTTGGTTCTCGAAATAATTTACTTGGGTCAAAACTTTAGCATACACTTTGCAACCAGTACATTAGTGCATCTGGTCCCAGTTCTGTGTTAGAGTTATAGCTGAATATCCAGGCCTGATTCACAAACCATTTTTCTGTAAGTGGTTTCTGGGATTTAAGCATTCATGCTCACGGACACCAATACACCTGTGATACTCCAGGAAATTTATGAGTAAGTCTCAACTGTGCATGGAGTATGACAAATCTACTTATTTATGATTCAGGCCTATGTTGTCTTCAGGTTTCTGCCACTGTATTTGGCTGGGCTGAGTCAGTACCAGCAACCTCCCAGGTTCATGAGGTCCACCCTCCAAAGTCTACAGTCGACTTCACATGTATTTATTACAGCAGGAAAATCCTTTTCTCTTTCACAACTTATAGAAAATAGCTCATTTTCTTATGACAGAGCTATATAGAAGTTGTCCTCTGCAGTTAGTTCTGTGAGGCTATTCACAAATGTAGACAAATACATGACTAAATCTACATCTGTAAGTGTACTCTTACGCTTTTTAGTGAATTTACTAATTTTGGCTACATTTACAAGTGTATATTTACTACATAATGTAGACTTACATGTCTTCACAACCTCTTTTTAGAGGGGTGGAGTCAGAATAAACGTAATTTACCAATGTAAAATTACTACAAGTAAATTTGCAACCGTAGATTACATTCTGCACAGTTTGCAGGACCTTCACAATTGGGAAGGAGACCTCAGCCACCAAGGCGGAGACCTCTGCTTGTGAGTGAATAGGTCATTATATACACCTGAAACTAATCACACACCTGACACCAATTCCATTCCAACAACATAAATACTTCTCACAACATAAGATCTGCTTTTTTTCTCTTCAACTTTTTGATCCTCTCATATTTTGCCTGTTGAGCTCATACCACACTTCTGAAGAGGAAGATAATTTGACAGAGGAGGAGATAGTCCTTTTAGTCAGATTTGTGGTAAAACATTACAAGCTATGTGGGTACCTGCATTCACCCTCAGTGGAGTACAGAAGGCTGCCTTATGACAGGAGGTGTTTCGAAAAAAATGAGATCGGGCCACCTTATCTAGAGTCCTGCTATTTATTTTAGCAGGTTACGGACCAATAGAAGTACTTTATCTTATTCCTGGCTATTTCTTTGCCATTACTCGAAAATCTTTTTTACATATTTTGTGACATTTAGATGCATGCCAGAACATAAATCGATACATTTGTTAATCATACCATATGAATACATAAGATGAAAACAAATATGTGTGTAAACAAGTACAATAAATCACATGAATCAAATTTCTATAAACAAGTACAATAAATCACATTAATCAAAAGTACAATGGTCACATTACACCTACAATTTGTCAAAATCTATATTTTATAGGAACTCTCTTTTGCACCTATTTGGCTGACTTTTTTAAAGTTCCTTGAACCATGGGGCTAAGCTCAAGGTCTTTGTGGGATGTACTTTTTAGTTTAATATCCCTAACATGCCTTAGGGCTACATTATGTATACATAGCCTTCATGGTATCCTAAAAAGTGCCATAGGAACTCTCTTTTAGCACCTATTTGGCTGACTTTTTTAGTGTTCCTTGAACCATGGGGCTAAGCTCAAGGTCTTTGTGGGATGTACTTTTTAGTTCAATATCCCTAACATGCCTTAGGGCTACATTATGTACATAGCCTTCATGGTATCCAGAAAAGTGCCGACGCGTTTCAAATCTCTGTGTTATCAAGGGATTATCTTCAGGGCAAATTGACTCGGTGTAATCTGAACTATTACTTGTGATTATGTCTCAAAAGTTTTCTTCTGGTGGTGGTATTTACAATTCTGTAAAAAGAAAACGATTTCATTTGATCTAAAAACGAGGAAAATTCACTTAATCAAAAAAGGTGCATGTAGCTGAGCTGCTTACTCGTATAATTATTCCTGCTTAGGGAACTCCATATTGCTCATTGTGTTTGATCCCTCTACTGCCTGTGGCATGCTTTTTCTGCCTTCGTAATGTTGACTATTTTTTCACTTGTTGCAGCGTGATGAATGGCGCGGAAGTGAAAAATATTTTCGGCTGCCTTTATCGCCAGCTGATTCGAAAGTTTAGTTAGGCAAGGCAGTGGCACGTACTCTGCTCTGTGTCTTCTCGGCTTGGCCTCTGGAGGACTCCTGACAGGAGGTAACAGACTCTGTTAATGCATTGGCGGAGGAGGCATGCACGCACCGTGGGGATATTAAAAAGTAGTAGCAAGATGAGAGGATGTAAGTGAGGGGAGGTTCTTCAGTATTCTGCTGACTGAAGTTCTTCCTAGAGGGCCAATTGAATCCCATCTCTGTATCACTGAATCGAGGATGCTGGCCTCTCTGCAATAGCCCCACCTCCTGTATTGGATGCCTTGTGGTGTCCTGGTTTACTATGCATTCATGGGCTACCTATGTCAGAGTGATGTAACAGTAGAGTAATGATATTCATCGCTCATCCATGGGTTCTCTATTAGAATGTATAATGTTTGCCTTTGAATGTAAGCACAGATGGAGTTCATCCTCTGGGCCCTTTGCTTGTATCCTGATCTGCTCCTTGATACAATAAAGCTTAAGAAGATAAAGGCTATGAATGGACATTCATCATTCACATATTGCCGATGACCAGGCTAAAAGAAAACAAGTTCCCTAGCTACTTGTTTTGTCTAAATTGATCTAATTGATTTAGGGGACTATAACTAATGATCTTTTCTCCTTGCAGGAGGGCCTGGCCTGTCGATCACAGGATTGGATAATTATTTTATGCTGAATTGACACTGAACTGTTGTTTATATGTGGTCAATAAACCCTTCCAGATACAAATTGATGATTCAAACATTTTGAGGGAGGAGGGCTGAGGCAGGCTTTAATCAGATAGGGCCCAATTCACAAAAGTAATCTGAGACAAAATCCTAACTTTACGACTTTTGGTATTCACAAAAAGCATTTAGGAGTAGTAAAGTTAGGATTCTTAACTTTACTACTCCTAAATGCCTTTTGTGAATACGGAAAGTCGTAAAGTTAGGATTTTGTCTCAGTTTAGGAGTAGTTAATTTAGGAATCCTACCTTTACTACTCCTAAATGCCTTTTGTGAATACCGAAAGTCGTAAAGTTAGGACTTTGTCTCAGATTACTTTTGTGAATCGGGCCCATAGTTGTTGTAGGTTATTCACCCTACCATCTACGGACCTGGCTGGTCCAATTGCCCCTAGTGGCTGGGTGCAGGGGGAAGAGGGAGCAGGAGATTGGGAAGGAGGGGTGGGGGAAGGGTTGAATATGGAGGTTACGGATGGGGGAGAGGGAGGAGGCTGTGGGGTTTGGTGGAGGGACAGCTCACAATATGCTTGTGCAGAAGACAAGTACAGCGTTTACAGCTTGAAGTAAAATGGGATTGGAGCTCATTCTGTTTTTGGCTTTGGGACATGGTGAGGGGTCCATCTGAGTGAAATACTGGAAGCGGATGGTTCGCCTGGGCTCAACTTAAAAGGTTTGATTAAAGTAGGTTGGAATGGGGGATAGCAAATTGCGCATTTGTATGCTCAATGTTTGTGGCCTGAATGACAGGATCAAGAGGGGAAGGGTGGCGCTTGGTTTCAGGCTGATGAAATTGGATATTGTATGCCTTCAGGAGATGTACATACCTTGGGGGCAATAGTGGACTTTTCTCTGGTGTCGGTTTGCCACTTTTGGGTTGCACAAGACTAGGCCCAACATCTAGAGGGGTTGCCATTCTTTCTAATAAGTCTTAATATAGTAGAATGTCGCACAGGAGGAGGGCAGTTCATGTTATGCTCAGTTTATGGGTCAAATACTGATAAAGCTAATGTGTTTGACTATTTGAATATTGAATTGGCAACATGGCCAACCCCTCTCATGCTTTGCGGGGATCTTAATATACATATAGATGTTAAAGAGGATGTATCAGGACCCCAGTCATATAGTGGGAGGAAACCCATGGTGTTTAAAGCTCTTCACCGACTAGTTGAAAGTCATGGGCCAGTAGATGTCTGGGACAAATTAAAAACTCTGGACCCTGGATATACAATTTTTTCTAGGTGCTATAGTTCGTTTGAAGTAAAAAGCTGAAAAGAAACAAAACTTGCTATGTTACTATCTAGGGGTTGAAGGGCAAAATGTATTTGATCATTTGCCGGCGTATACTTGTCTTAATGATGAACAATTGGATGAATTTCAGGTTGCTGTGAAACAACTTGATACATACTTTGAAGGAGAGGTGAACTTGGTAGTATATAGGCACACATTCTTTACTCTCATTCAAAAACTAGATGCATCTATTAAATCTTTTGTTAGTGGCTTAAAAATATTGGCATCGTATTGTCAGTTTGAGGGGTACACATCTCAATTAATCTGTGACCAAATTGTATGTAGGTGCCATTCGAAGATAATTCAACAGAGGTTGTTAACATGCAAAAACCCATTACTAGATGAGGCAATAGACATAGCAAAAAGCATTGAATATTTGTAAAAAGATGCAAAGAGATAAAAACCAGAATGGTCATTTACGGCAGTGGCAAACATCAATGTTCAAAGCAAAACCCAAAGTAAAATTCACACAACGCAAAATAAATTCTCCACATCTGACAGCTATGGTAAAAATAGAAATTCAAATAGGGCACCTACTAAACAAATGTGTTATAGGTGCAGTACCAGTGCTCATATATCAAGCTTTTGTAATTGCCAAGCACTCACACAAGAATGCTGGAAGTGTAAAAAAAATTGGTCATTTTGGCAAAGTCTGTAGGGGTGGTAAATATATTCCATTTAGAAGTGTTCAGGATTGGTGTTCCAATGATGAAGATGACCTGGACAGAAAGGTCGAAGAAGAACTAGTTTTATCAGTGGAAAGTATAGAAATTAATAGTGTATCCAATGAGAATAAATATGGTGATCCCCAAATTACAGTAAAAATAGATGATATTCCTTTACCTACTTATAGATTTAGGAGCAAGAATCACTATCATTTCTGTTGAAAAGTACAAGGAATCTTGGTCCAGTTAAGGTCTATTACCCTCAGATGTTGTCACCACTACTTTTGAAGGAAGCAGAATCAATCTAGTAGGATATTTCTGAGCAGATATATCTTTTGAGAACAAAACTATTAAAGGAAAAGTGTATGAAGCACATAAGGGTATAAATGAATTAGGATGGTGGCATCAAACGGATTTTGGCACAGTCGTTAGACCTAGCCATAAATATCCTGTTTCTCTGGTCGGGTCTGTTTCCAATCAGTCATAGGATGCTGCTAAAAAAAAGGAGCAGGACAATTTTGAGCTCATTAGGAAATGTGTAGTAGAAGCACCTGCACTGCAAGCATATATTGAAGTGCGTGAAACTTTTGTTAGCGTTGATGCCAGTGCCTATGGTATAGGTGCTGTGTTGTTGCAAGTAGAGGGAGGAAAAGAGATCACCATTGGGTTTACCTTGAGAAGGATGAGAGATGTAGAGACAAGATATTCTCTAATAGAGAAAGAAATGTTGGCTTGTGTATGGGACATAGAAAAGTTCAAGGCATATTTATGGTGAAAACAAATTGCTTAAGGACTGACCACAGAACACTGGTGGACATTCTTTCAATCAATAAGATGAAGAAGACAACTGCAAGGCTAGCCAGACTAGCAACAAAATTGTTAGAATTTCCTTTTACCATGCTTCATATTGCAGGAAGAAAGAACGTGAGAGCATATTTTTGGGCAAGGATGCCAATCAATGAGGAATCAGATGAAAAGGAGGTGCAGGATGAGGTTGAGGACTGCATTATAGCTAGCATGGAAGATTGTGTTGTTTGTCATGACATGGATACTTGGCGTGATGCTCTCACAGGAGATATTAATTTGAGTCAAGTTATGAACATGGTGGCAACTAGTTGGCCGAAAGAGAATTCTATGGATTGTTCATTGCAATCATATTGCAAGGTGGAAGATCAATTATCTGTAGAGGGTAATTTCTAATAATAGGAGACTAATTAATTCCATTCAGGTCATTTAGGAGTAACAGCTATTAGACGCAGGATAAGACATTACTTTTGGTGGCCTGGTTTGGATCGTGAAGTGGAGTCAATTTTTTGACTCCAGTTTTAAGAAAAGATTCTTGCTTTTGTCCCTTGGGAAGTACAGAGTCCAGTTGTTTAGGCTCTGGTCAGCTCTGACTGGATAATTCAAATGTGCTTTATTTGGCTCTCCCAGACCATCTGCCTCAGCATATGCACGTTGTACAGAACATGGCGGGCCACTTTTTATTTATACTTTCTAGATTTACTTCCATTCTTTACATCTGAAAAACTTCACTGGCTGCCAGTCAGAAAGAGAATTTTGTTCAAAGCTTTGGTTTTAGCCCACCAAACGTGTTATGGCACGGGTCCACAGTATTTTACAGCCAGGTTGTCGCAATATTGTTCAACCCAGGCTTTGAGCTCTAGCAATGCCCGGTTGCGGGTGGTTACTCATTTTAAGCTGATGAGAAGAGCTGGGTCCTCATTTACTGCCCTGGCTGCTCAGGCCTAGAATCATCTTCCTTTTTATCTTAGGAACACGTCAAATGAAGGGTGTTTTTGCCAAATGTTAAAAACTCACTGGTTTAGCTCACTCTGATCCCGTTCGGGGAATGATTTCTGCCATTGTAGCACTGGGACACTCTCTAAATAGCAGTCCGTACTATAAGTCTGGTCATGCATACATTTAGTAAATGATCGAACTTCTCATCAAATTCCTCAGCCATGTTGGGAGTTAGAGTATGACAAGGAGCAGCAGGATGGAGGAATGATGTTGCAGTTATGTTTAGGGCCAGGTGTGCTCCACTACGAGGTAAAGTGGATGCTGGAGGTATTTAGGGCTAGGTGTGCTTCACAATGAGGCAAGTGCTTCTCGCATAGCCCCCTCTAATGATCACACCTAAGTCAATAATGTGCCACAAAGAAACTAATAATAGAATGATTTTCTTTAGCATGCAAGACAATCTCCAATAACCAATGGACTGAGCGCTAACTGTGCGCTCCCAGGTAGCATGCTTCTCACTGTAAAGCACTTCAGTGCCTCGTCAGGGGTAGTAAGCGATATATAAATGCAAATTCTATTTCCATTTAATGATGGAATGGCTGAGAATGACCACAAAATGGCGACTTACTCTTCCTGTATGTAATTTCCAAATTGTTGTCATAGGTGGGGACTCCGTCCAGACTGCGGAGCTTCTACCTCACATGCAGGGGTAGGATCTCTGCATGCAGGAGGGACTCTCCGCGTGCAGATGAAATACATTCATATTCAGGAGGGAGACCCTTGTATGTAGCTTTTTGTGTATCTAATGTATGTGTGCTAGGTAATATTTTTAGTATGTCTGACATAAATATGAGTGTACTACATTAAATTTTGTGCTTAAGAGTTGTTGATGATAAGTGTTTATATGTTATAGAAAATGAAGAGGCAAATTATTTTTCATCAGAGTATTGCATGTTACTTGACGACATGTGAAATAAATGTATCGGTATGGGGTACATATGTGTAGTGTGATAGTAGTCCATCATTCATAATTGACAAGAGACTGTCCAACCACATTCATGCAGCAACGAAACAAGCATTCAAGAAAAAGTAAGTTGACTACAAATCCTGCACCTGAATACCCTGACCTCTATTCTGTACCCCACCCCTAGTACCTAGATGTGAGCCTAGATCAGAGTCAAGATCCATTTGTAAACCCGTCACATGAGAATGCTGTACAACATGCACTAGGTTACAACAATCTTGCACACAACTTCCGGTGTGTACAACAGCACCCCATGCACAGTTTAGACATCTGAAGCTTGACTTAAGGATCCCAAAGGTGCGTTTAATAATGGCTCATGTACATATGTGTACCCTTTTGTACCTCTCTGGTAGTAGTGTGGTTGGATTTTTGTAGCCTATGAGGAGATGAGGAACAGCATCACCTGCAACAAAGACAGGTGACATTTTTAAAAAGAGGCCTATAATCTACATTTAATACATCATACCTAAAAACACGCAGTGAATGTGAGAGTAATGTGTGTATTGTGATGTAGTGAATATTGAGTATGTTAGAGATGCCACCCACAGATGCACATGTAGTCCCAATGTGAGGTGTTATTACTTACCAATGAGCGAAGTCACCAAAATCCCCAGGAACCAAGGGATGTGCAAGAGGTAACTGCCGGAAGATGTAGCTGTTGTGTGTGCTTCCAGATAAGCCAGCGCAAACATCAATGAAGCAGCCCCTTACATCACAGTCAACTTTCTCAGTATTGGAGTGCCAGTTGTGACTGTTGCTGAAAAGGTGTACTGGATGTTGAAGTGGCTTAAGTGCTTTGTGGGTGACGTCAATGCCACTTACCACACGAGGGAAGTGGCGGCAGGCATCGAATTCCCTTACCACCAGGGCTTTAAGTGGACCGGGTGCTGTCAAAGGTCTTCCTGCTGCCTCCCGGTATCAACATGAAAATAGAAAACAGGTAGCGCTCCAAAATACGTGTTGATATAGTGACAAGAGGTTTATTTCAGTTTCAACAATTGGGAACTCATTTGTGTAAATCGTGAAATGACTGGGGAATAAATGTACATGCAGAGCACGTTTGCATAATTAAACTCATTTCAATGACATTAAAAATGACGTTTTTACAAAGACGCAACATCGTTTCTTCAACTAGAAAGAAAATGCCCTACGAAATAGTATTTGCTCATGGAAATACTGAAACTAACACTGAAGTTGTTATGCGTGCATGCGTGGTAAAATTAAAGAAAATAATGACTAATAACAGATTGAGAATTATTTTTGAAGATCATCAGGGAAGAATAGAATTTACACAAAAGAAGAAACATGAAAATGATAATGTCCATTTTGTTTAGGTAAGACAACATACATTGTGTTCATGATGATTTCAAAAAGAAACATATAGGTAAATAATATGACATCAAAAGGCAACATTTCATGGCGCATCTTCAAGCTGTATTTTTGGTACATTCTCCTGAGGCACTATGGCATGGTATTCATTAATTTTGGACATTTAAAAGATACAGAGCTTTTATTTTGGGCATTTAAAAGACGCAGAGCTTGTTGCCAGGGTGCCACTTTAGAGAATGAGCATTTCAATGTTACTTGTTGTATTATATATCTGGGTGCAGTGACAGAAGCAGCAAAATACCAGTGAGGCGCCACACTATGCTAAGCACAGATTATTAGCTTACGTGTTTTAAGCCATGTCCTTAATTACATCAACCACGCCCCTATGGGAGACTCCCCAGTATTTTCATCCCACTTAAAGCCCTCCTTACTACCCTTTGCCTTTTCCCTAGTGATTGTGCCATGGCAATAAACTGCTGTTGTCTTCTGTTGATGCATCTTATACAAGCATTGAGATTGGCTTGCCTGTGAGATGCCAGAGCTGTCATAGGTGACCCTCTGGAAAGATCCAGTAGCCATGAAATGGAGGACAGTGAGTATTTTGACATAGCCAGGGACAGACTGGGAGTAGGCTGTAGATGAATCAAGGTCTGCTCCTAGTCAGCCACCATCTTAAAGGTTCATATCAGGTGAAAAGAGGTGTCTGAAAATGAAATTTTCATGGATATCCCAAAAATGATGTTTTAAAAAAAAATCTTTATTATTTTCTGTTTGTGATAACAACATTCAAATAGTGCTCACAGTCCTAACTGACATGTATGTTCATACAATTTCAGACCTAAAGATCGAGCTGGTAGAATCGTCCCTCTCTAGCCCAGACATTGGGCCTTACTGTACGTTGTCAGAGATGTTTGTTCGACCTCATGGGGCTGAACATAGCAAACACAATAAGATGATGGATGGAGTGCTGAAACTTTTCAGACACTCAACCCCAGTCACAGATCTGGGTTTAATCCACCATTGTGTTTCTGGTCGCTAAGCCACCCCAGTTTGGACCCAGCCATATGCAAATCAGTTGTGACCCTGTTCCTCATGGGAACAGTGCAGCCCGAACTGCCAGACCGGGTCCTCCCTGGACCGGAACCAAGCATCCTGGGACCGGTTTCAGGGTTTCACCCCTCATCAGCTAGGCTAGCTTGAATCCAGTGGCAGAGTGAGCAAGGGACCCACGTCTGGGCATACCCTGGCCACTTAGGGCGAACATAGCAAACACAATAAGTTGATGGACGGAGTGTTGAAACTTTTCAGGTACTCACCCTCAGCCACAGATCTGGGTTTAATTGATCATCGTTCTTCTGCTCACTAAGCATGGGGTGCCAGGGTTCATGCACATGGATCACCCAAGCCTTTACTGACTATCCCTGGCAGGTCAGTCACTGTCCCTGATGTCTCGCCATGGACCCAAGACTTTCTTAAAATTCCAGGGCATCCATGCGCCAGGTATACTATTTTTTTCAGACTGAATACACCAGTCTATATTACACATCCATTGCTGCACCAGTGGTGGTGTTGCACTACCCAATTGTTGTACTACATCTCTGCAGGCCACCATCAATGCAACAGTACAAAGCAGTATGGTGTATTTTGTTAGCGATTGATCGCCCCAAATACCAAAGCCACTTATCCCAGGCCTTTAGGGCCAGTTCGCAGTCCAGGACCTTTGAGAGATGGCACCAAATGCCCGACAAGAACTTCTGCAGGCATGAGCATGGCCATAGCATATGTAGAAGCATACCTTTCTGTTGGCATCCCCTTAGGCAGCAATAATTATCCAGATTCCACGTATGGTAAAGTCAGGTTTGGGTATAGTACACCTGATGTAGGATTTTTAACTGTAGAGTCGGAATTCGACCCTAATTGCTAAATCTTCTGAATATTTACATTCGTCAGCCCAGTCTGAATCCTTCATACAGTGTAGGTCTCGATCCCACCTTTCTCTAAGGTTACTCATGGGGCCCTCACAGTGCAACAGGAGAGTACAATATATATTTGTGATATTGCATAGGTGTGTAGTGGCAACACAAGTACCATGTATTCTAGTGGGGATTAATCCGGCAGATCCTGTAATTGGCCGGAGTATTTATGCAGTGCATGACTAAGCAGTAGATATTGATATCTTTGTGAGTCTGTGAGGTCATACTGTTTGTGGAGGTCCAGGAACAGGACCATTCCCTGTGTCATCCAAATTTAATTCGTGGGGCTGAGAGATGATCCTTGGGGTACTCCGCAGCTGATCTCTGTGGGTTCGAAGCGGAAGGGCGGGAGTCTGATTCTTTGGGTTCGGCCGGTGAGGAAGGAGCTGATCCAGTCTAGGGCAGATCCCTGTATGCCGACGTCGTGGAGTCTGGCGGCAAGTGTTTAGTGGGAGACGGTGTCGAATGCTGCAGAGAGGTCTAGTAGGTGTATAAGTGTCTGAGTGAATATGTGAGTAGGTACATAAGTGTGTGACAGTCACCGGCTAGTGTGTACAAATATATACTTTTTTATATTTCTACCAATATTCGCAATGATGTCGGTAGTCACGACGCCCCCAGGATGGTACACGGGGGGCCATGCTGGTGGTCGCATCATCGTCATCAATATCGCGCACAAATTAAAAAATCTATTTTGGACATATTACTCATGTCACTAATGTCCCATTCCACAAACATGGGTCAGAGTATCTCCACTCTGACCCCTTATGCTAGCTTTTCAGGAATTTTTAGCCCCGGGAACCATTCCCGTTCAATAAAATGGCGGCCGCAACTTTCTGTTCAGGTCACGTCCAGCCAATCAGAGCATTCCTGTTGGCATGTGCTTTCGCGATTAATCACAAAACCATCGCGAAATATCCGTGACCAGAGATATCACGCTAATTTTCTGCTTACATTTCTCAAAAACCCCTGAACAGATTTACACCAAATAGGCAAAATACACTTCCCTGAACCAACATCTACTTCCCTTCCAAATTTGGTGTAAGTCCGTTCAGCAGTTTGGGCTGTAGGTGTGGCTAAAGGTTCTTACGGGAATTAACATTACAAACACACCCTTATTTCACACCCCAAATAGTCAATCCCCACTGCACAGATCACCCCCAAACTTTCCATGACACCAGAACCTACCTTGACACTTTCTTGGGACAATTTCCTGAAGATTGGTCAAACTACGCCAAAGTGATAGGCAAGTAAAAAAATGCTTTTCCTATGGAAACTAGGTCCTAACTATAACTTCCTACTAGCGACCCCCAGTAGGTAATGTATATATTATGTAGGTGCATGTGGTTGCAATTATGGCATGTTTGTACTTCCTGTGGTTTCAGGTGACCCCCGCTGCCGCAGCCACCATATTAGGAGTAGTGGTATAGCCAGGATACGTGTTCGCGGTACCAGGAGTTTTCGGTGCGAGCACAGTGGCTGACCGGTGTAAGGAGACTCAATGGAGAGTCCTCAGAGGAGGAAAAATAGGGTCACAGTCCGGCAGTGTCAGCGTTTAATTCTCAGAGGGGGAGAAGGTCCCTGAGAACGTGAGACTAGAGTATCGACGGTGACAATGGAGCAGACAGCAAAGTCCATAAGAGATTTTGACCAGGAGCAGATGGAAGCAGCGAAACATGTCTTTGATGACTAGCGAGTAGCACCAGTGGAGCTACGAATGGTCCTACAGGTACAATGTCGATCAAACAAAAATGTTTTTGTTGGAAAAGTGTCCAAAAAGGAAATCAGTAAATGGTGGGAGGTGACCTCGCTGATGCGATATTTGGAGGTCAACAGGGTGCCTAGAGGCCTGAGAATATTTACGGTCCCCACGTATGAGGTCCCACATCCGGTATTATTGGAGGAGTGGTCAACATTTATGGCCAAATCCAGTAAAGGCAAGATAGAAATATTTGTTAAATATGCAGAACTGGATTTCGCTAAAATTTGTGGTGAACTGAGAGCCCTACAGGATGAGATTGAGAATTTGGAAAATCAAGAGGCTGTAAAGGAGTTGCAGCACAAAATGAAGGAACGCCTGCTAAAAACATGAAGACGAGGCAAAAGTAAAAAAACAACAAAAGTTCCAAAGTGACAAACGTGATTACATGGAGGGACGAGTTCTAACCTTCGCAAGGAAGTATGATATTTATTTAAAAGTGATGCTTCTAGAGGATTCGCAGAGAAGGTAAGATCTCATATCTACTGGGTTCAGTTCTGATGTCAGCACAGAGAATGATGATGGTGACAATCAAGCAGGAAGAATCTTCACTTCAGGTTTTCACATTGAATATCTCTTGTTGAGACAAGCTGAAAAACCGAAGAAGGACCGACTCCCCCCCGGGGAAGAGGAAGAGGGTGGGGAAAAGGAAAAGATGCAAATAAAGACGCAGGTTCAGATGAGGTGATGGGAGGAACACCACAGAGTGAACACACTATGCGCCAGAAAAAGAAAACCGAGAAGAGAACTTGACAGTGCTTAATTTATCTCAAAAGAATCTGACTAAACATTAAATTTCTCTTTTGGAATTAGGACTGTCATTCTGTCCAACCTCAGGGTTTAATTATGCACAGGTCAGAATTGACCTCTATCTATTTATCAAAAAATTAAAATTTAACAAAATGCATAAACTATCCCAATGTAGGATATGATGGAGAGCTTGGGAATTGATATGAGATCTGCAAGTGGGAGTGGCTTTAAATCAAAATCACTGGCCATACCTACTACTCCCCACGATAATTTGGACATTTTCCATGAGTTAGTCATCAAAGATTTGGTGAGATTAAGGAAAAATGGTGGAATATACACCGACAATCTCACGGGAGAACAGAGAAAGGCATTACAATCCCTTAAGGAAGATACCTCCATTGTAATCAGAACAGTGATAAGGGAGGTAATGTCGTAATTATGGACTTTAACACTTATGAGGAGATTACTATGGAGGAGTATAAACCCTCAGTCAGTATGAATTACATTTTTTAAGATCAGAATATCCTAGGATTCCCTCATTTTATATATTGCAGAAGGTGCATAAAAGGTTAGCTAATCCCCCAGGGAGAACAATTGTCTCATCTAACGAAAGCTTTTTAGAAAATACTGCTATTTATATTGATTCTTTTTTACCCTTTGTAAGAACTCTTCCAGCATATTGTAAGGACAGTGGTGATTTTTTAGCTAAAATTTATAATCTAGTTTGGTCAGAAACCTATTTAATGATAACATTGGAAATGACTACGCTCTATACTTCTATTGACCATACATTTGAGAGACACGCATGTGAATACTTTTTGAAAAGCAGAACAGCATGCTTTCTGGAACATAATCGGATGCTTATCCAGATGATACAAATCTGTCTGAAGGATAGTATTTTCATGCATAACGGCGTTCTGTATCGATAAAAGATTGGGACTGCCATGTGCACCTGCTTCGCCCCCAGCTTTGTCAACTTGGTGATGGGCTGGTGGGAGAAGCAGGTGGCCTGAGCTGATCATATTCAGGGGTATGTACAAAATGTTTTAATTTGGACTCCTTATATTGACGATTTGCTTTTATTGTAGAATGGATCAAAGGAAAAAGCATATGAATATATAGAAAAATTGAACAACAATCCTTTTAATCTAAAGTTTACTGCATATGTGAGTTCCAGTGAGATTACCTTTTTGGATATATCTTTGAAAGTAAGTGAAGGAAAAATAAATACATAGGTATATCGTAAGGAGACAGCAGGAAACAGCACTTTGCACTTCCTAAAATTTTTAAAAGAAAGTATTCTGTATGGGGAGATACTTAGATTGAAAAGAATTTGCAGCCAAGAAAAAGAATATAACAAACCATTGGAGCAGATGAAAGGAAGAATCTTGAAAAGAAGATATAGTTCCAAAACAGTGAATATGGCTAAGAAAAAATCCAAGAATGTGACTTGAAATCAGTTGTATATCAAAATGTTAGATCTGAAAAAGTCAAGTCTGTAACAAGTTTCATTACATGTTTTAATTCTATGTCGACCAGAGTGAGACAGGTGATTAAAAGACACTGGCCAATAGTGAAAGGAGATGCAGTGATAGGGGAAGAGGTACAAAGATCACCATCTATAGCGTACAGAAAAGGGAGGACTTTAGGGGATGATTTAACCCACAGCTATTTTATAAGCAGTCGTAAGCCAGACGCCTGGTTATCCATAACAAAGGGATTTTTTAAATGCAACCATTGCAAGGCCTGTAGGATGGTTAAAATACTTGAGAGTACTCTTGATCAGATGGTCAAAAGAAAAGAATTAATAGGTTTTATAACTGCAACACCGACTATTGTGTATATGTGCTATCCTGTCCGTGTTCACATATGTATGTAGGCAATATTATCTTTCCCCTAAAGAAACGCATGTTAGAACATCAAAGTGTGATAAGGAATCATGATTTTAGTTATCCTGTGGTGAGGCATTCTTATGAGAAACATGAGGGTGATCCGGGATTACTTAATTACTTTGCAGTTGACAGAGTGCCCCCATTGTGAGGGGGAGAACAGTGTTATGAAACTTAGATGTTTAGAATCTAGATCTCCATACTAAATTCCCCACAGGCTTAAATAGGGATGAAGAAATGGAAGTACATTTAGGATAGGAGTGTGTATTGAGATGCTGTTCCCCTCCACTTTCTTCTTTCTCTCTCTCTTTTCTTAGTCATATAAGTACAATTGAGGTTCTTGAAATTGTTACTGGCTATAGAGCTTTTAGCGGAAAGTGGTGCTGTATGAATTGTATGAATTATAGCTCTTGTGGCCATAGGCATACATCTCTTTTAACATGTGATTATTTATGATTAATTTATGGACATTGAATGATTAGCTATTGGAATAAATAGGATTTATAATGTTGATATTTAATTTGTTTAAATTTTGCAGCATTTTGCACAACAGGGAGAGGTATGTTTACAGTGAACTTATAATGGGGATATTAAGTGATTATTAATTATTTATTCCGACCTTGGGTGTGACATAGTGCAATAATTTGTTATTTATTTGAAATTATTTGAAATTTCTTGTAGACACATTTATTTATTGATATGTACATATTTATATAGGTATTTATATGCACACAATTTTACACATATTTTGGAGGTGAGATTATGGAGAATGATATGTATTTGTGCAATATAGACTGTGACCCCTCTGTGATGATTAGTGTATCTGATAAATGAGAGTATAATCATCAAAAGATGAAATAGTTAAAAAACAGGAAAAAAGGAAAAGATTTTTTGATGATTAACGTTGCTGATGATGTGGTTTGGGCACTAGCCCAATACTTCGTGTACTAATTCCATCCCCCTATGAATTTAACACCATGAACAGTAAATAAAGTTTTTTGAAATTGTGAAAAAAATGAAAAAAAGAGGAAAAAAAGAAAAATGTAAAAACATGTACTGCAACATATGAAACTTAATATCAGGTGATATCCATGATGATGAATTGAATGAATTTCCTTTTTATGGTAAAACAAAAAAAAGAGAGATTAGAAATGCAAAGTATGTTTTTTATATCTATGATGAGGATGTTAAAAGCTCTCACTGGCTTGTGGGTCTTTTACACTTTGAGAAAGGCTGGGATCAGCTGAAATGCGTCAGTGTCGGACATGCTGAAAGAAAGGATTGATAATTGATACCTGGTCAGGAGTGCCCACTTTCATCTCACCTCGTGTGAAGAAAATGTAAATATATATATATATATATATATATATATATATATATATATATATATATATATATATATATTATCTACTGGCGGTCGCCAGTAGATAGTTATAGTTAGGACCTATTTTCCATAGGAAATTCACAACATTCTATTTCCAATAACTTTGGCGCCGGTTGACGAATCTTCGCGAAATCTTCAAAACTCGTGGGGCGCTCCGGTCTGCTCCTATCCTGAAAGATTCGGGGTGATTCGGCAAGCGGGGGCCGAGAAAAAAGGGGGGGGTCCCAAAACGTGTTTTCCCCATGCAATTTTCCATAGGAACCTTTCATCGCAGCTACAGCCCGAACTGCTGAACGGAATTACACCAAATTTGGCAAAAAGGTAGCCCTTGGTTCAGAGTCGTGCCTTTTGGTTAAATGGTGTAAATCCGTTCAGTAGTTCCTGAGAAAATCAAAAGTAAAATCACATATATATCTGGGCGGATCCTAACCACACATGTCATTGTGAGATCTGATTGGCTGTCAGCACTTCATCCTGGAATTGCTGGCAGCCATCTTGGGACCAATATAGATGATAGTACCCCATTAAAATGCATTGTAGTGAATCAAAGATTTTGAGGGTTACCAAAAGGAGAACTATAAAGGGTGATAACAGACTTTAGTTACATTAGAATTAATTTGTTGATGGTACCATACTAATTTCAGGAATTGTGGTGTGTTCTAAGGTGATTTTACCCTGTGAAAAACCTTCTGCTGGGATATCATGAATCATGTTTGAGAGAAAACTATTTTCACATGCTTGTCCCATAGAGTTTTGGAAGGTGCTCCAGAAGCTAAAATGAGAGCATATTTTCTGTAAATTCACATTATCTTTCTCAGTCATGTGAGAATGAAGTCTGACATTCTCAGTAAAACATGTACATCCAACAAGGGCAGAGACTGTCAGTTGATTCCTTTGTGTTCTACTGCAGCTTCCCAGAGTGTTCTAAAGAACAACTAGAGTGCTAACAGCCTTACTTATGACAAAAGTATGGCACACCTGAAGCCATCTTGATTGGAATAAACTGGTAACACTTAAAACATTTAATTTAAAAAGCAACAAAATGATGGGGTTCATTTTGTCATAGAAATTATGGTTAGTGCTGTAGAAAGAAAAATTAGGACATGTTTCAAGTGTGATCTCAAATATCTTCCTGTTATATTTCAACAGGAGCAGCCTGCCAGTTGATGCCTTTGTGTTCTACTGCAGCTTCCCAGAGTGTTCTAAAGAACAACTAGAGCGCTAACAGCCTTACTTATGACAAAAGTATGGCACACCTGAAGCCATCTTGATTGTAATAAACCGGTAACACTTAAAACATTTAATTTAAAAAGGAACAAAATGAGGGGGTTCTTTTTGAAATAAAAATTATGGTTAGTGCTGCAGAAAGAAAAATTAGGGCATGTTTTAAGTGAGATCTCAAATCCTCTTCTATTTCATTAGAAAATTCTGACATGCAGACTGAAACAATCACTTTCAATACCAGCAGCAGACTTCCAGTTAACTCCCTGGTGAGCAGTAGCTTTACTACAGTGATCTAATGAGCAACTAGAGTGCTAACATTCTGAATTTATGACAAATGTGAGACACATCTGAATGCCTTCTTGATGGAATCAAAGTAAAAACTGAAAGCATTTCCTACTGAGGAGACTGCAGTAAATGAGGAAGTTAGGAAACTTCATAACAAAGAAGTCTTCCAAGATGGCCACCAGAGAAAAAAGAGCCCAAATGTAGCACAAATATTACCCAGATGTAGCCCACATATAGCCCAATGACAAAAGTGTGCAAAACGCTTTTATTTTTAGTTTTTTTGCAGTTTTATGTAGTGCAGACTGGTCAGGTATTGGAGCGTTGCATCTTAAAACATGACCCCCTACACTACAAAAACACCACTGCACTACCCTAAACCCTAAAACACTACCCCCAGCACGACCCCCTACACCACACACGCACCACTGCACTATCCTAAACCCTAAAACACTACCCCCAGCATGACCCCCTACACTACACAAACACCACTGCACTACCCTAAACCCTAAAACACTACCCACAGCACGACCCCCTACACTACCCAAGCACCACTGCACAACCCTAAACCCTAAAACACTACCCCCAGCACGACCCCCTACACTACACAAACACCACTGCACTACCCTAAACCCTAAAACACTACCCCCAGCACGACCCCCTACACTACCCAAACACCACTGCACTAACCTAAATCCTAAAACACTACCCCCAGCACGACCCCCTACACTACCCAAACACCACTGCACTACGCTAAAACATGACCCCCTACACTACACAAACACCACTGCACTACCCTAAACCCTAAAACACTACCCCCAGCATGACCCCCTACACTTCACAAGCACCACTGCACTACCCTAAACCCTAAAACACTACCCCCAGCATGACCCCCTACACTGCCCGAACACCACTGCACTGCCCTAAACACTGAAACACCAGCCCCTGCACGACCCCAGACACTGCCCGAACACCACTGCACTGCCCTAAACCCTGAAACACCACCCCAAGCATGACCCCCTAAACTGCCCGAACACCACTGCACTGCCCTAAACCCTGAAACACCACCCCCTTCACGACCCCCCACACTGCCCGAACACCACTGCACTGCCCTAAACCCTGAAACACCACCCCAGCACGACCCCCTACACTGCCCGAACACCACTGCTCTGCCCTAAACCCTGAAACACTACCCCCAGCAAGACCTCCTACACTGCCCGAACACCACTGCACTGCCCTAAACCCTGAAACACCACCCCCAGCACGACCCCTACACTGCCCAAACACCAGTGCTCTGCCCAAAACCCTGAAACACCAGCCCCAGCACGACCCCCTACACTGCCCGAACATCACTGCACTGCCCTAAACCCTGAAACACCGGCCCCAGCACGACCCCCTACACTGCCCGAGCACCACTGCACTGCCCTAAACCCTGAAACACCACCCCCAGCACGACCCCCTACACTGCCCGAGCACCACTGCACTGCCCTAAACCCTGAAACACCAGCCCCGGCACGACCCCCTACACTGCCCAAACACCACTGCACTGCCCTAAACCCTGAAACACCACCCCCAGCACGACCCCCTACACTGCCCGAGCACCACTGCACTGCCCTAAACCCTGAAACACCAGCCCCAGCACGACCCCCTACACTTCCTGAACACCACTGCACTGCCCTAAACCCTGAAACACCAGCCCCAGCACGACCGTCTACACTGGCCGAACACCACTGCACTGCCCTAAACCCTGAAACACCAGCCCCAGCACGACCCCCTGCACTGCCCGAACACCACTGCACTGCCCTAAACCATGAAACACCAGCCGCAGCACGACCCCCTACACTGCCCGAACACCACTGCACTGCCCTAAACCCTGAAACACCAGCCCCAGCACGACCCCCTACACTGCCCGAACACCACTGCACTGCACTAAACCCTGAAATACTACCCCGTGCACGACCCCCTACACTGCCCGAACACCACTGCACTGCCCTAAACCCTGAAACACCACCCCCAGCACCACCCCCTACACTGCCCGAACACCACTGCACTGCCCTAAACCCTGAAACACCACCCCCTGCACGACCCCCTACACTGCCCGAACACTATTGCACTGCCCTAAACCCTGAAACACCATCCCCAGCATGACCCCCTACACTGCACGAACACCACTGCACTGCCCTAAACCCTGAAACACTACCCCCAGCAAGACCCCCTACACTGCCTGAATACCACTGCACTGCCCTAAACCCTGAAACATCACCCCCAGCAAGACCCCCTACACTGCCCGAACACCACTGCCCTAAACCTTGAAACACCACCCCCAGCAAGACCCCCTACACTGCCCGAACACTACTGCACTGCCCTAAACCCTGAAACACCACCCCCAGCACGACCTCCTACACTGCCCGAACACCACTGTTCTGCCCAAAACCCTGAAACACTAGCCCCAGCATGACCCCCTACACTGCCCGAACACCACTGCACTGCCCTAAACCCTGAAACACCAGCCCCAGCACGACCCCCTACACTGCCCGACCACCACTGCACTGCCCTAAACCCTGAAACACCACCCCCAGCACGACCCCCTACACTGCCTGAACACCACTGCACTGCCCTAAACCATGAAACACTACCCCCAGCAAGACCCCCTACACTGCCCGAACACCAATGCACTGCCCTAAACCCTGAAACATCACCCCCAGCAAGACCCCCTACACTGCCCAAACACCACTGCCCTAAACCCTGAAACACCACCCCCAGCAAGACCCCTACACTGCCCAAACACCACTGCACTGCCCTAAACCCTGAAACACCACCCCCAGCACGACCCCCTACACTGCCCGAACACCACTGTTCTGCCCAAAACCCTGAAACACCAGCCCCAGCACGACCCCCTACACTGCCCGAACACCACTGCACTGCCCTAAACCCTGAAACACCAGCCCCAGCACGACCCCCTACACTGCCCGAACACCACTGCACTGCCCTAAACCCTGAAACACCACCCCCAGCACGACCCCCTACACTGCCTGAACACCACTGCACTGCCCTAAACCCTGAAACACCAGCCCCAGCACAACCCCGTACACTGCCCGAACACCACTGCACTGCCCTAAACCCTGAAACACCAGCCCCAGCACAACCCCGTACACTGCCCAAACACCACTGCACTGCCCTAAACCCTGAAACACCAGCCCCAGCATGACCGCCTACACTGCCCGAAAACCACTGCACTGCCCTAAACCCTGAAACACCAGCCCCAGCACGACCCCCTACACTGCCCGAACACCACTGCACTGCCCTAAACCCTGAAACACCAGCCCCAGCATGACCCCCTACACTGCCCGAACACCACTGCACTACCCTAAACCCTGAAACACCAGCCCCAGCAAGACCCCTACACTGCCCAAACACCACTGCACTGCCCTAAACCCTGAAACACCAGCCCCAGCAAGACCCCCTACACTGTCCGAACACCACTGCACTGCCCTAAACCCTGAAACACCACCTCCAGCACAACCCCCTACACTGCCTGAACACCATTGCTCTGCCCTAAACCCTGAAACACTAGCCCCAGCACGACCCCCTACACTGCCCGATCACCACTGCACAGCCCTAAACCCTGAAACACCAGCCCCAGCACGACCCCCTACACTGCCCGAACACAACTGCACTGCCCTAAACCCTGAAACACCATGCCCTGCAAGACCCCCTACACTGCCCGAACACCACTGCACTGCCCTAAACCCTGAAACACCACCCCCTGCACCACCCCCTACACTGCCCGAACACCACTGCACTGCCCTAAACCCTGAAACACCACCCCCTGCACCACCCCCTACACTGCCCGAACACCATTGCACTGCCCTAAACCCTGAAACACCACCCCCAGTTCGACCCCCTACACTGCCAAAACACCACTGCACTGCCCTAAACCCTGAAACACCACAACTCTGCACTACCCCCTACACTGCCCAAACACCACTGCACTGCCCTAAACCCTGAAACACCACCCGCACGACCCCCTACACTGCCTGAACACCACTGCACAGCCCAAAACCCTGAAACACCACCCCCAGCACGACCCCCTTTACTGCCCGAACACCACTGCACTGCCCCAAACCCTGAAACACCACCCCCAGCACGACCCCCTACACTGCCCGAACACCACTGCACTGCCCTAAACCCTGAAACACCACCCCCTGCATGACCCCTACACTGCCCGAACACCACTACACTGCCCTAAACCCTGAAACACCACCCCCAGCACGACCCCCTACACTGCCTGAACACCACTGCACTGCCCTAAACCCTAAAACACCACCCCCAGCACGACACCCTACACTGCCCGAACACCACTGCACTGCCCTAAACCCTAAAACACTACCCCCAGCACGACCCCCTACACTACCCGAACACCACTGCACTACCCTAAAATACTCCCCCAGCACGACCCCTACACTGCCCGAACACGACTGCACTGCCCTAAACCCTCAAACACTCCCCCAGCACGACCCCCTACACTACCCGAACACCACTGCACTGCCCTAAACCCTAAAACACTCCCCCCAGCACGACCCCCTACACTACCCAAACACCACTGCACTGCCCTAAACCCTAAAAGACTACCCCCGCATGACCCCCTACACTACCCAAACACCAATGCACTACCCTAAACCCTAAAACACTACCCCCTGCATGACCCCCTACACTACCCAAAGACCACTGCACTACCCTAAACCCTAAAACACTACCCCGCACGACTCCCTACACTACCCAAAGACCACTGCACTACCCTAACCCCTAAAACACGACCTCCTACACTACACAAACACCACTGCACTACCCTAAACCCTAAAACACTACCCCCAGCACGACCCCCTACACTACACAAACACCACTGCACTACCCTAAACCCTAAAACACTACCCCCTACACTACACAAACACCACTGCACTACCCTAAACCCTAAAAAACTACCCCCAGCACGAACCCCTACACTACCCAAACACCACTGCACTACCCTAAACCCTAAAACACTACCCCAGCAGTACCCCCTACACTACCCACACACCATTGCACTACCCTAAACCCTAAAACACAACCCCCAGCAGTACCCCCTACACTACCCAAACACCATTGCACTACCCTAAACCCTAAAACACTACCCCCAGCAGTACCCCCTACACTACCCAAACACCACTGCACTACCCTAAACCCTAAACCACTACCCCCAGCATGACCCCTACACTACCCAAACACCACTGCACTACCCTAAACCCTAAAACACTACCCCCAGCATGACCCCCTACACTACCCAAACACCACTGCACTACCCTAAGCCCTAAAACACTCCCCCCAGCATGACTCCCTACACTACTCGAACACCACTGCACTACCCTAAAATACTCCCCCAGCACGACCCCTACACTGCCCGAACACGACTGCACTGCCCTAAACCCTCAAACACTCCCCCCAGCACGACCCCCTACACTACCCGAACACCACTGCACTGCCCTAAACCCTAAAACACCCCCCAGCACGACCCCCTACACTACCCAAACACCACTGCACTGCCCTAAACCCTAAAAGACTACCCCCCGCATGACCCCCTACACTACCCAAACACCAATGCACTACCCTAAACCACAAAACACTACCCCCTGCATGACCCCCTACACTACCCAAAGACCACTGCACTACCCTAAACCCTAAAACACTACCCCGCACGACTCCCTACACTACCCAAAGACCACTGCACTACCCTACACCCTAAAACATGACCTCCTACACTACACAAACACCACTGAACTACCCTAAACCCTAAAACACTACCCCCAGCACGACCCCCTACACTACACAAACACCACTGCACTACCCTAAACCCTAAAACACTACCCCCTACACTACACAAACACCACTGCACTACCCTAAACCCTAAAAACGACCCCAGCACGAACCCCTACACTACCCAAACACCACTGCACTACCCTAAACCCTAAAACACTACCCCAGCAGTACCCCCTACACTATCCACACACCACTGCACTACCCTAAACCCTAAAACACAACCCCCAGCAGTACCCCCTACACTACCCAAACACCATTGCACTACCCTAAACCCTAAAACACTACCCCCAGCAGTACCCCCTACACTACCCAAACACCACTGCACTACCCTAAACCCTAAACCACTACCCCCAGCACGACCCCCTACACTACCCAAACACCACTGCACTACCCTAAACCCTAAAACACTACCCCCAGCATGACCCCCTACACTACCCAAACACCACTGCACTACCCTAAGCCCTAAAACACTCCCCCAGCATGACTCCCTACACTACCCAAACACCACTGCACTACCCTAAACCCTCAACCTACCCCCAGCATTACCCCCTACACTACACAAACACCACTGCACTACCCTAAACCCTAAAACTTTACCCCCAGCACGACCCCCTTCACTACCTAAACACAACTGCACAATTTGTTACAGGCGTTGCAACGCAGGCCTGTGGTGCTTACTGGAAGTACCTGGTGGGCTAGTTGGGCCCCAGGGACCCTCAGGATTCAAATTGACCTAATCCCCCAACTTAAAACGCGCCACGGGGCGCGTTTGCACAGTGGTGAAGGGAGGGGGCGGGGCCTCAGGTGACATGGGCGCAAACACGCCCTGTGGTGCGTTTTAAGTTGGGGAATTAATTCCCCTTGAATCCTGAGGGACCCTGGGGGCCAACTAGCCCACCAGGTACCTTCAGTAAGCACAACAGAGTTGTGTTGCAGAGAAGTGAAAAAGGTGTGTGGCCTCGGAACGCCTCTCTGCAACTCAGCTCTGTGGTCCTAACTGTAGGTACCTGGGGGCTAGTTGGGCCCCAGGGACCCTCAGGATGCAAGGGGACTTAATCCCGCAACTTATAACGCACCACGGGGTGCGTTTGCACACATGTCACCTCAGGCCCCCCCTCCCTTCACCACTGTGTAAACGCACCCTGTAGCGCGTTTTAAGAGGTAGTTTTAATCCCCCTGCCCTATTATGTACTAGGGACTTACAGAGGAGGTCATGCTAATCACAGGGGTACCCCAACGCACAGCGTTCCCTAGTGTATGTAGGTGTTTTCACTGTATTCTAAGTGTCTTTTAGCATAGCACTGGCTCTGGTTAGTCAGAGTCAGTTACCACCAGTACCCGTCTGAAAAAGTTGAGGGCACAGGATGATTTTGCAACAAGGCCTCTTTCTGCTCCTCTGTTGGTTCTTTCTGCACATCTTTTGCTTCTTCCTGCACTTTTCTTCGTCTTTGTGGACTTCTGTTGCTTCTTTCTGCATTTCTTTTGCTTCTTTCTGTGCTTTGTTTCTTCTTTCTTCACATGTCCTACCTCTGTAGGCATAGTTAGAAACTAGCATTTAAAAACCTTTGAAATTCACTTAAAAATCATAGGTTTCAGGCACGTTATAGTTAGAAATGAGCATTTAAAAACCTTTGAAATTCACTGAAAAAACCATAGGTTTTAGGGACAGTTATAGTTAGTTAGACATTTCACTCATACAAAACCATAGAAATTCCTCGCTATAGTTAGTTCAGCTAACTATAACTCGCGCCCCCGCAATGCACTGCTGATGACGTCACATATTACATCACTCATGACATGGTCAGTGACATCACTGATGACATCAATGATGACATCTCAAATGACATCACTGATGACATCACTGATGACATCATCCATGTGACAATTTCATGCATCTTCTCGCACCCTAATATAACTTTTGATACACCCACTCTAAATTACAGACTGCCATTCTCAAAACAATACACACTCCAATACCAATAACTACATACCCACTCACTGATTCTTAGGTCTACACACACACATCAACTCACTAACCCGTACAGTCACTCATACTTACAGTCACTCAGTACAGGACTATCATATGCACTCATATACCTATATAAACACTCACACATCGCCACTCATCCATAGAGGTACTCACACACCTAGTCAGTCATGCAAAAAATAATCACACACCCATTTACTCACCTATACAGTTATACATACACTAGCTCACTTACTCATACAAATACTAGCACATTCTTACGCTCTTATACAATAACTGATACAAGCAACTGATACAGCATCCATACAGCCACTCTCACAATCACACACTCTCACTTATAGCCATTTAAATACTTTAACACACATATATACTGCCTTTTACATATGTAGTTACTCGCACATGTACCACTGAGATATACATTCACTCACTAACACACTCCATACACACACTCACCCACCCAAGCAGTCCATCACAGACGCACTCTTCAAATCATGAACCCAATGAAACACCCACTCACACATCTATGTACAGAGTCACACACACCCCACCCACACAAACACTCAGGCAGCCATACAGATACTCAGAGAACCAATCAATAACCCATATAGACACTCATGTAGCTATTCGCAAATCCATGCATCCACTTACACACCAACAAACAGATGGATACAGACATTCACACAGTTTAGTCACTAACCCATGCATTCAGTAAGATATGTTTAATCACTCACTTGTAGAGTCAGTCACGCACGTACTAAATCATCCATTCAGACACTTATACACTCCACTCATTCTTCTATAACGCCTTTCCTATATATATTAAACATATTTAAACTTTACAGAAACACACAGTCACTGGATGATGTCATCAGTGATGTCATCAGTGATGTCATTTGAGATGTCATCAGTGATGTCATCAGTGATGTCACTGACCATGTCATGAGTGATGTAATATGTGACGTCATCAGCAGTGCATTGCGGGCGCGAGTTATAGTTAGCTGAACTAACTATAACGGGGATATTTCTATGGTTTTGTACGAGTGAAATGTCTAACTAACTATAACTGTCCCTAAAACCTATGGTTTTTTCAGTGAATATATATATTCACTGAAAAAACCATAGGTTTTAGGGACAGTTCTAGTTAGTTGGACATTGCACTCGTACAAAACCCGTGAAATTCCCCCGTTATAGTTAGTTCAGCTAACTATAACTCGCGCCCATGCAATGCACTGCTGATGACGTCACATATTACATCACTCATGACATGGTCAGTGACATCACTGATGACATCACTGATGACATCACTGATGACATCATCCAGTGACTGTGTGTTTCTGTAAAGTTTAAATATTTTTAATATATATATAGGGAAAGGCGTATTGAAGAATGAGTGGGTGTATAAGTGTCTGTATGGATGATTTAGTAGGTGCGTGACTAACTCTATAAGTGAGTGATTAAACGTATCTTACTGAATGCATGGGTTAGTGACTAAACTGGGTGAATGTCTGTATCCGTCTGTCTGTTGCTGTGTAAGTGGCTGCATGGGTTTGTAAATAGCTACATGAGTGTCTATATGAGTTATTGATTGGTTGTCTGAGTATCTGTATGGGTGCCTGAGTGTTTGTGTGGGTGGGGTGTGTGCGACTCTGCATAGATGTGTGAGTGGGTGATTCACTGGGTGGATGGTTTCAAGAGTGCATCTGTGATAGACTGTATGGGTGGGTAAGTGTGTGTAAGAGTGTGTTAGTGAGTGAATGTATGTCCCAGTGGTACATGTGTGAGTAACTACATATGTGAAAGGCAGTATATATGTGTGTTGGAGTATATAAATAGCTATAAGCGAGAGTGTGTGATTGTGAGAGTGACTGTATGGATGAGTGTGTGCTTGTATCAGTGATTGTATAAGAGTGTAAGAATGTGCTAGTATTTGTATGAGTAAGTGAGCTGGTGTGTGAATAACTGTATAGGTGAGTAAATGGCAGTGTGTTTAATTATTTGCATGACTTTGAAGGTGTGTGAGTACCTCTATGGATGAGTGGCGGTGTTTGAGTGTCTATATAGGAGTATGAGTGCATATGATAGTCCTGTACTGAGTGATCGTAAGTATGAGTGACTGTACGGGTGAGTGAGTGGATGTGTGTGTAGACCTAAGAATCAGTGAGTGGGTATGTAGTTATTGGTGTTGGAGTGTCTATGGTTTTGCGAATGGCAGTCTGTAATTTAGAGTGGGTGTATCAAAGGTTATATTAGGGTGTGAGGAGGTGCATCAGATTATCACGTGGATGATGTCATCAGTGATGTCATTTGAGATGTCATCAGTGATGTCATCAGTGATATCACTGACCATGTCATGAGTGATGTAATATGTGACGTCATCAGCAGTGCATTGTGGGCGCAAGTTATAGTTAGCTGAACTAACTATAACGGGGGAATTTCAAGGGTTTTGTACGAGTGCAATGTCCAACTAACTAGAACTGTCCCTAAAACCTATGGTTTTTTCAGTGAATTTGTAAGGTTTTTTAAATGCTAATTTCTAACTATAACGTGCCTGAAACCTATGGTTTTTTCAGTGAATTTCAAAGGTTTTTTAAATGCTAATTCCTAACTGTAACGTGCCTCAAACCTATGGTTTTTTTCAGTGAATTTCAAAGGGTTTGTAAATGACATTTTTTAAATGTATTAATTGTTATATTTATTTTTTTGATACTGATTTACTACATTTTTTTAAACTATTTACTTTTAGATATTTTATTTTTTAAATTACATTATAATTACATTATACATTACATTACAAAATATACTTTCTCAGAATGAATTACTTTAGTTTAAATACTTTGCAAATAGGCAATATACTTTTAAGTACAGTAGTTACAGTTGTTGCAATGGGCAACACAATTTCAAACACAATGCAACATTGAGCTCAATGTGAATTTCTAGTTAAATGCAATTAGTTACTTTATGGATTACTTTTCTAACCACAGGACTGGATCCTAGATTCAGTCCTGGGACATCTCCTGTAAACAGTTGAGTAAAAGCGTTTTGGTTACAGTAGTGATTTTTAAGGAATATTATTGTATTTTAAAAGTTGACAGAAACTTTTCACATAGAATCACCAATGTTATCCTATGGGAGGAAATTCACTTAGCAGGTAAGTAGTGTTATCGTTACTTTTTTCTTACCCAGTGGTGGATCCTGGATCCAGCACTGGTGCATCTCCTGTAAACAGTTGAAAGAATGCGTTTAAGTCATACAGGCGATTTTTAAGGAATATTTGTAGTTTGTGAAAATCGACACTTTGAAACTTTTCTGCTGAAAACCAGACAATGGATTCCTATGGAAGGAAATACAAGTTACTGGTAAGTACGGTTAGAATTACTTTTCAGGGTCAGTGCTGGGCTAAAAGATGCAGCACTGGGTTCTCTCCTGATAACAGGTGAGTAAATCGGAATTCGTAGTTCTGCTGATTTTAGAGGAATATTTGTATGTTTCAAAATCGACACTTAGAAACTTTTTCAGCAAAAAGCAGGCAATGATATCCTATGGAAGGAAATTCAAGTTACTGGTAAGTACGGTTAAAATTACTTTTCAGGATCAGTACTGGGCTCAAAGATGCAGCACTGAGGTCTCTCCTGATAACAGGTGAGTAAATCGGAATTCGTAGTTCGGCTGATTTTAGAGGAATATTTGCACAATGCTGAAGGAAGGGGTGGGGCCTAAGGTGACATGTCTGCAAACACGCCCTGTGGCGCGTTTTAAGTTGGAGAATTAATTCCTCTTCATCCCGAGGGTCCCTAGGGGCCAACTAGCCCACCAGATACCTCCAGTATGCGCCAGAGAGCTGCGTTGCAGAGAGGTGTTCAGAGGCCATGCCCCTTTTTGCACCTCTCTGCAACGCAGCTCTGTGGCGCTTTCTGGACGTACCTGGTGGGGTAGTTGGCCCCCAGGGACCCTCAGGATTGAAGGGGATTTAATTCCCCATCTTAAAACGCGCCACGGGGCCTGTTTGCACACATGTCACCTGAAGCCCCGCCCCGTCCCTTCACCACTGTGCAAACGCACCCCGTGGTGCGTTTTAAGTCGGGGGATTAACTCCCCTTGAATCCTGAGGGTCCCTGGGGTGCAACTAGCCCACCAGCTACCTCCATTAAGCGCCATAGAGCTGCGTTGCAGAGAGGTGTAAAAAGGGGCGTGGCCTCAGAACACCTCTCTGCAACACAGCCCCCTGGCGCATACTGGAGGTTCCTGGTGGGCTAGTTGGCCCCCAGGGACCCCCAGTATTCAAGGGGAATTTGTTCCCTTCTGCAAACGCGCCAGGGGCGCGTTTGCAGAGTGCTCCAAGGAGGGCGTGGCCTCCGGCGCGAAGCCGGTATTTTTTAAAATCTTTTAAGAAGGGGGCTGTGTGGCCCCCTTCTTTTCAAATTTTTGGCCCTGGGGACCCCATCCCCCAGGGCCTGCCCCTAATCTTTTTTTTTAATGAGAAATTTGGAAGGGGGCCACGTGGCCCCCCTCCCCAGGCCTTAATCGGCCCCGGGGACCCCATCCCCCGGGGCTTGGCCTTTTTTTTTCCCCAAAAACTTATGGAGGGGGGCTGCGTTGCCCCCCTCCTCAGGCCACTTATGGCCCCGGGGACCCCATCCCCGGGGGCCGGCCTTTTTAAAAAAAAAATATTATTTGTTTTTTTATTTCATTTTGGGGAGGGGGGCCCCTGGCCCCCCTCCTGGGCCACTTGTAGCCCCGGGGACCCCATCCCCCAGGGCTGGCCCTCTCCGTTGGGGACCGTGGGGGTCCCCAATCCCCTACGGTCCCGCCGGCTCCCGCGTCCTCGGGAGCCGGCATTGCTTTTCCACATGGGGAGCTGCTAAGATGCAGCTCCCCGTGTGGAAAGCAAGTTGCTTTGGTTTTGGAAGAGAGAGCAGGTTTCCTGCTCTCTCTTCCAAAAACCAAAGCAGTTTGCTATGACAGGACGGGAGCCGCGAGGCTCCCGTCCTGTCATAGCAAACTACAGTGTCCCGGGGGTAGGCACCCCGGGACACTGCAGGAGCCGGCCCTGGGGGGTGGCGGTCCCCAGGGCCATCAAGGGCTCCAGGAGGGGGGCCGCGCGGCCCCCCTCCCATCACTTGCACAGCCCCGGGGAGGTGGTGGTCCCCGGGGCTCTGGGGGTCCGTAACGGACCCCCATATTTAAATATTTAGTGCCCCGGGGAGGTGGCGGTCCCCAGGGCATGTGGGGGGGCTGGAGCCCCGCCCACACAGGTAATAGTATTAAAAAAAAAGAAGCCCCGGGGGGTGGCGGTCCTCGGGGCTGCAGGAGGGCCGAGAGCCCTCCCGCACCATTTTTTTTGTAAAGCCCCGGGGGGTGGTGGTCCCCGGGGCTTGGGGGGGCCTTAGAGGCCCCCCATCATAAATATGATAAACCCCCGCATGCCCCTGAGACTTGGCCCACCCGGGGGCCAATTAAGAACAAAGCGTGGGAGCCCGCGCTCGTTTTTTTATCGGCAGGATCCGCGCACCCAGCGCGTTTTTGCCTATTTTTAAAGGATGTATGAAGTAACAACGCGATCATTTAGATCGCGGTACATCACATCGCTGTTTTTACAACGCAAGTCGTTACCACGACTTGCGCTGTAGGGCGCTAGATTTAGGAATAGTATGATTTACTATTCCAACTCCAGCCTACGTACAGTAGGGAAGGTGTTGGAATAGTAAATCACACTATTCCTTAGTCTAGAGCGCCCTCCAGTGCAATTCGTGGTAACGACTTGCGTTGTAAAAGCAGCAATCTAAATGTACTGCGGTCTTTTGACCGCGTTGTTAAGGTCGTTTCCCATTTTTAAAAAGGCCTAGTGGGTCAGGGTGTTTCTACCCTGCCCCCTTTTTGCGTTTTGCGCACTTTTTTTTACTGCTTTCTTGTTCCTCGGTTCTATCGAGGAACAAGATGGCTGCCAACACTTCCTGATTTGGAGTGTTGACAGCCAATTAGCATACAGCTCGTGATCGGGAGGGTGCGCGGACCCTACGCGGCCATAGATATATATGTGATTTTATTTTTGATTTACTCAGGAACTACTGAACGGATTTACACCATTTAAGCAAAAGGCACGACCCTGAACCAAGGGCTACCTTTTTGGCAAATATGGTGTAATTCCGTTCAGCAGTTCGGGCTGTAGCTGCGACTAAAGGTTCCTATGGAAAAATGAATGGGGAAAACACGTTTTGGGACCCCCCTTTTTTCTCGGCCCCCGCTTGACGAATCACCCCGAGACTTTCAGGATAGGAGCGGACCGGAGCGCCCCAACAAGTTGGAAGCTTTTGCGAAGATTCGTCAACCGGCGCCAAAGTTATTGCAAATAGAATGTTGCGGATTTCCTATGGAAAATAGGTCCTAACTATAACTATCTACTGGCGACCGCCAGTAGATAATATATATGTGTATATATATATATTCACTGAAAAACCATAAGGTTTTAGGGACAGTTATAGTTAGTTGGACATTGCACTCGTACAAAACCCGTGAAATTCCCCCGTTATAGTTAGTTCAGGTAACTATAACTCGCGCCCCGCAATGCACTGCTGATGACGTCACATATTACATCACTCATGACATGGTCAGTGACATCACTGATGACATCACTGATGACATCTCAAATGACATCACTGATGACATCATCCAGTGACTGTGTGTTTCTGTAAAGTTTAAATATTTTTAATATATATAGGGGAATGGCGTATTGAAGAATGAGTGGGTGTATAAGTGTCTGTATGGATGATTTAGTAGGTGTGTGACTAACTCGATAAGTGAGTGATTAAACGTATCTTACTGAATGCATGGGTTAGTGACTAAACTGGGTGAATGTCTGTATCCGTCTGTCTGTTGCTGTGTAAGTGGTGCATGGGTTTGTGAATAGCTACATGAGTGTCTATATGAGTTATTGATTGGTTGTCTGAGTATCTGTATGGGTGCCTGAGTGTTTGTGTGGGTGGGGTGTGTGCGACTCTGTGCATAGATGTGTGAGTGGGTGATTCACTGGGTGGATGGTTTCAAGAGTGCATCTGTGATAGACTGTATGGGTGGGTAAGTGTGTGTAAGAGTGTGTTAGTGAGTGAATGTATGTCCCAGTGGTACATGTGTGAGTAACTACATATGTGAAAGGCAGTATATATGTGTGTTGGAGTATATAAATAGCTATAAGCGAGAGTGTGTGATTGTGAGAGTGACTGTATGGATGAGTGTGTGCTTGTATCAGTGATTGTATAAGAGCGTAAGAATGTGCTAGTATTTGTATGAGTAAGTGAGCTGGTGTGTGTATAACTGTATAGGTGAGTAAATGGCAGTGTGTTTAATTATCTGCATGACTGACTAGGTGTGTGAGTACCTCTATGGATGAGTGGCGGTGTTTGAGTGTCTATATAGGAGTATGAGTGCATATGATAGTCCTGTACTGAGTGACCATAAGTATGAGTGACTGTACGGGTGAGTAAGTGGATGTATGTGTGTAGACCTAAGAATCAGTGAGTGGGTATGTAGTTATTGGTGTTGGAGTGTCTATGGTTTTGAGAATGGCAGTCTGTAATTTAGAGTGGGTGTATCAAAGGTTATATTAGGGTGTGAGGAGGTGCATTAAATTCTCACATGGATGATGTCATCAGTGATGTCATTTGAGATGTCATCAGTGATGTCATCAGTGATGTCACTGACCATGTCATGAGTGATGTAATATGTGACATCATCAGCAGTGCATTGCGGGGCGCGAGTTATAGTTACCTGAACTAACTATAACGGGGGAATTTCACTGGTTTTGTACGAGTGCAATGTCCAACTAACTATAACTGTCCCTAAAACCTTATGGTTTTTTCAGTGAATTTCTAAGGTTTTTTAAATGCTAATTTCTAACTATAACGTGCCTGAAACCTATGGTTTTTTCAGTGAATTTCAAAGGTTTTTTAAATGCTAATTCCTAACTATAACGTGTCTGAAACCTATGGTTTTTTCAGTGAATTTCAAAGGTTTTTTAAATGCTAATTCCTAACTATAACGTGTCTGAAACCTATGGTTTTTTCAGTGAATTTCAAAGGTTTTGTAAATGACAATTTTTAAATGTATTAATTGTTATATTTATTTTTTTGATACTGATTTACAACATTTTTTTAAACTATTTATTTTTAGATATTTTATTTTTTAAATTACATTGTAATTACATTATACATTACATTACAAAATATACTTTCTCAGAATGAATTACTTTAGTTTAAATACTTTGCAAATAGGCAATAGACTTTTAAGTACAGTAGTTACAGTTGTTGCAATGGGCAACACAATTTCAAAAACAAAGCAACATTGAGCTCAATGTGAATTTCTAGTTAAATGCAATTAGTTACTTTATGGATTACTTTTCTAACCACAGGACTGGATCCTAGATTCAGTCCTGGGACATCTCCTGTAAACAGTTGAGTAAAAGCGTTTTGGTTACAGTAGTGATTTTTAAGGAATATTATTGTATTTTAAAAGTTGACACTTAGAAACTTTTTCATATAGAATCACCAATGTTATCCTATGGGAGGAAATTCACTTAGCAGGTAAGTAGTGTTATCGTTACTTTTTCTTACTCAGTGGTGGATCCTGGAACCAGCACTGGTGCATCTCCTGTAAACAGTTGAAAGAATGCGTTTAAGTCACACATGCGATTTTTAAGGAATATTTGTAGTTTGTGAAAATCGACACTTTGAAACTTTTCTGCTGAAAACCAGACAATGGATTCCTATGGAAGGAAATTCAAGTTACTGGTAAGTACGGTTAGAATTACTTTTCAGGGTCAGTGCTGGGCTAAAAGATGCAGCACTGGGTTCTCTCCTGATAACAGGTGAGTAAATCGGAATTCGTATTTCGTCTGATTTTAGAGGAATATTTGTATGTTTCAAAAATCGACACTTAGAAACTTTTTCAGCAAAAAGCAGGCAATGATATCCTATGGAAGGAAATTCAAGTTACTGGTAAGTACGGTTAAAATTACTTTTCAGGATCAGTACTGGGCTGAAAGATGCAGCACTGAGGTCTCTCCTGATAACAGGTGAGTAAATCGGAATTCGTATTTCGGCTGATTTAAGAGGAATATTATAAAGTTCCAAAACTCCACACTTAGAAGAATTTCCAAGTGAAACCAGTCAATGTTAGCCTATGAAAGGAAATTCAAGTTACTGTTAAGTACGGTTAGAATTACTTTTCAGGGTCAGTGCTGGGCTAAAAGATGCAGCACTGGGTTCTCTCCTGATAACAGGTGAGTAAATCGGAATTCAAAATTTCGTCTGATTTTAGAGGAGTATTTGTATGTTTCAAAAATCGACACTTAGAAACTTTTTCAGCAAAAAGCAGGCAATGATATCCTATGGAAGGAAATTCAAGTTACTGGTAAGTACGGTTAAAATTACTTTTCAGGATCAGTACTGGGCTGAAAGATGCAGCACTGAGGTCTCTCCTGATAACAGGTGAGTAAATCGGAATTCGTAGTTCGGCTGATTTTAGAGGAATATTTGCACAATGGTGAAGGAAGGGGGTGGGGCCTAAGGTGACATGTCTGCAAACACGCCCTGTGGCGCGTTTTAAGTTGGACAATTAATTCCTCCTCAATCCCGAGGGTCCCTAGGGGCCAACTAGCCCACCAGGTACCTCCAGTATGCGCCAGGGGGCTGCGTTGCAGAGAGGTGTACAGAGGCCACGCCCCTTTTTACAACACTCTGCAACGCAGCTCCGTGGCGCTTACTGGAGGTACCTGGTGGGCTAGTTGGCCCCTAGGGACCCTCAGGATTGAAAAGGAATGTATTCCCCATCTTAAAACGCGCCACGGGGCCTGTTTGCACACATGTCACCTTAAGCCCCGCCCTCCCTTCACCACTGTGCAAACGCGCCCGTGGTGCGTTTTAAGTTGGGGGATTAAGTCCCTTGAATCCTGAGGGTCCCTGGAGTCCAACTAGCCCACCATATACCTCCAAAAGCGCCACAGAGCTGCGTTGCAGAGAGGTGTAAAAAGGGGCGTGGCCTCTGTACACGTCTCTGCAACGCAGCCCCTGGTGCATACTGGAGGTTCCTGGTGGGATAGTTGGCCCCAGGGACCCCCAGTATTCAAGGGAAATTGCCTCTCTGCAAACGCGCCAGGGGGCGCGTTTGCAGAGTGCTCCAAGGAGGGTGCGTGGCCTCCGGCGCGAAGCCGGTATTTTTTTAAAAATCTTTTTAAGAAGGGGGGCTGTGTGGCCCCCCTTCTTTTTCAAATTTTTTGGCCCTGGGGACCCCATCCCCCAGGGCCTGCCCCCTAATATTTTTTTTTAAAATGAAAAATTTGGAAGGGGGCCGCGTGGCCCCCCTCCCCAGGCCTTAATCGGCCCCGGGGACCCCATCCCCCGGGGCTTGGCCTTTTTTTTTCCCCCAAAAACTTATGGAGGGGGGCTGCGTTGCCCCCCTCCTCAGGCCACTTATGGCCCCGGGGACCCCATCCCCGGGGTCCGGCCTTTTTTAAAAAAAAATTATTATTTGTTTTTTTATTTCATTTTGGGGAGGGGGGCCGCCTGGCCCCCTCCTGGGCCACTTGTAGCCCCGGGGACCCCATCCCCCAGGGCTGGCCCTCTCCGTTGGGGACCGTGGGGGTCCCCAATCCCCTACGGTCCCGCCGGCTCCCCGCGTCCCTCGGGAGCCGGCATTGCTTTTCCACATGGGGAGCTGCTAAGATGCAGCTCCCCGTGTGGAAAGCAATTTGCTTTGGTTTTGGAAGAGAGAGCAGGTTTCCTGCTCTCTCTTCCAAAACCAAGCAGTTTGCTATGACAGGACGGGAGCCGCGAGGCTCCCGTCCTGTCATAGCAACTACAGTGTCCCGGGGGTAGGCACCCCGGGACACTGTAGGAGCCGGCCCTGGGGGGTGGTGGTCCCCAGGGCCATCAAGGGCTCCAGGAGGGGCCGCGCGGCCCCCTCCCATCACTTGCACAGCCCCGGGGAGGTGGTGGTCCCCGGGGCTCTGGGGTCCGTAACAGACCCCCATATTTAAATATTTAGTGCCCCGGGAGGTGGCGGTCTCAGGGCGTGTGGGGGCTGGAGCCCCGCCCACACAGGTAATAGTATTAAAAAAAAAGAAGCCCCGGGGGTGGCGGTCCTGGGGCTGCGGGAGGGCCAAGAGCCCTCCCGCACCATTTTTTTGTAAAGCCCCGGGGGTGGTGGTCCCTGGGCTTGGGGGCCTTAGAGGCCCCCATCATAAATATGATAAACCCCCGCATGCCCCTGGGACTTGGCCCACCCGGGGCCAATTAAGAACGAAGCGTAAGAGCCCGCGCTTCGTTTTTTTTTATCGGCAGGATCCGCGCACCCAGCGCGTTTTTTGCCTGTTTTTAAAGGATGTATGAAGTAACAACGCGATCATTTAGATCGCGGTACATCACATCGCTGTTTTTACAACGCAAGTCGTTACCACGACTTGCGCTGTAGGGCGTTGGATTTAGGAATAGTATGATTTACTATTCCAACTCCAGCCTACGTACAGTAGGGAAGGTGTTGGAATAGTAAATCACACTATTCCTTAGTCTAGAGCGCCTCCAGTGCAATTCGTGGTAACGACTTGCGTTGTAAAAGCAGCAATCTAAATGTACTGCGGTCTTTTGACCGCGTTGTTAAGGTCGTTTCCCATTTTTAAAAAGGCCTAGTGGGTCAGGGTGTTTCTACCCTGCCCCCTTTTGCGTTTTGCGCACTTTTTTTACTGCTTTCTTGTTCCTCGGTTCTATCGAGGAACAAGATGGCTGCCAACACTTCCTGATTTGGAGTGTTGAGAGCCAATTAGCATACAGCTCATGATCGGGAGGGTGCGCGGACCCTACGCGGCCATAGATATATATGTGATTTTATTTTTGATTTACTCAGGAACTACTGAACGGATTTACACCATTTAAGCAAAAGGCACGACCCTGAACCAAGGGCTACCTTTTTGGCAAATTTGGTGTAATTCCGTTCAGCAGTTCGGGCTGTAGCTGCGACTAAAGGTTCCTATGGAAAAATGAATGGGGAAAACACGTTTTGGGACCCCCCTTTTTTCTCGGCCCCCGCTTGACGAATCACCCCGAGACTTTCAGGATAGGAGCGGACCAGAGCGCCCCAACAAGTTGGAAGCTTTTGCGAAGATTCCTCAACCGGCGCCAAAGTTATTGCAAATAGAATGTTGCGGATTTCCTATGGAAAATAGGTCCTACCTATAACTATCTACTGGCGACCGCCAGTAGATAATATATATGTGTATATATATATATATTCACTGAAAAAACCATAAGGTTTAGGGACAGTTCTAGTTAGTTGGACATTGCACTCATACAAAACCCGTGAAATTCCCCCGTTATAGTTAGTTCAGCTAACTATAACTCGCGCCCATGCAATGCACTGCTGATGACGTCACATATTACATCACTCATGACATGGTCAGTGACATCACTGATGACATCACTGATGACATCTCAAATGACATCACTGATGACATCATCCAGTGACTGTGTGTTTCTGTAAAGTTTAAATATTTTTAATATATATATAGGGAAAGGCGTATTGAAGAATGAGTGGGTGTATAAGTGTCTGTATGGATGATTTAGTAGGTGCGTGACTAACTCTATAAGTGAGTGATTAAACGTATCTTACTGAATGCATGGGTTAGTGACTAAACTGGGTGAATGTCTGTATCCGTCTGTCTGTTGCTGTGTAAGTGGCTGCATGGGTTTGTAAATAGCTACATGAGTGTCTATATGAGTTATTGATTGGTTGTCTGAGTATCTGTATGGGTGCCTGAGTGTTTGTGTGGGTGGGGTGTGTGCGACTCTGCATAGATGTGTGAGTGGGTGATTCACTGGGTGGATGGTTTCAAGAGTGCATCTGTGATAGACTGTATGGGTGGGTAAGTGTGTGTAAGAGTGTGTTAGTGAGTGAATGTATGTCCCAGTGGTACATGTGTGAGTAACTACATATGTGAAAGGCAGTATATATGTGTGTTGGAGTATATAAATAGCTATAAGCGAGAGTGTGTGATTGTGAGAGTGACTGTATGGATGAGTGTGTGCTTGTATCAGTGATTGTATAAGAGTGTAAGAATGTGCTAGTATTTGTATGAGTAAGTGAGCTGGTGTGTGAATAACTGTATAGGTGAGTAAATGGCAGTGTGTTTAATTATTTGCATGACTTTGAAGGTGTGTGAGTACCTCTATGGATGAGTGGCGGTGTTTGAGTGTCTATATAGGAGTATGATTGCATATGATAGTCCTGTACTGAGTGATCGTAAGTATGAGTGACTGTACGGGTGAGTGAGTGGATGTGTGTGTAGACCTAAGAATCAGTGAGTGGGTATGTAGTTATTGGTGTTGGAGTGTCTATGGTTTTGCGAATGGCAGTCTGTAATTTAGAGTGGGTGTATCAAAGGTTATATTAGGGTGTGAGGAGGTGCATCAGATTATCACGTGGATGATGTCATCAGTGATTTCATTTGAGATGTCATCAGTGATGTCATCAGTGATATCACTGACCATGTCATGAGTGATGTAATATGTGACGTCATCAGCAGTGCATTGCGGGGGCGCAAGTTATAGTTAGCTGAACTAACTATAACGGGGGAATTTCAAGGGTTTTGTACGAGTGCAATGTCCAACTAACTAGAACTGTCCCTAAAACCTATGATTTTTTCAGTGAATTTGTAAGGTTTTTTAAATGCTAATTTCTAACTATAACGTGCCTGAAACCTATGGTTTTTTCAGTGAATTTCAAAGGTTTTTTAAATGCTAATTCCTAACTGTAACGTGCCTCAAACCTATGGTTTTTTTCAGTGAATTTCAAAGGGTTTGTAAATGACATTTTTTAAATGTATTAATTGTTATATTTATTTTTTTGATACTGATTTACTACATTTTTTTAAACTATTTACTTTTAGATATTTTATTTTTTAAATTACATTATAATTACATTATACATTACATTACAAAATATACTTTCTCAGAATGAATTACTTTAGTTTAAATACTTTGCAAATAGGCAATATACTTTTAAGTACAGTAGTTACAGTTGTTGCAATGGGCAACACAATTTCAAACACAATGCAACATTGAGCTCAATGTGAATTTCTAGTTAAATGCAATTAGTTACTTTATGGATTACTTTTCTAACCACAGGACTGGATCCTAGATTCAGTCCTGGGACATCTCCTGTAAACAGTTGAGTAAAAGCGTTTTGGTTACAGTAGTGATTTTTAAGGAATATTATTGTATTTTAAAAGTTGACAGAAACTTTTTCACATAGAATCACCAATGTAATCCTATGGGAGGAAATTCACTTAGCAGGTAAGTAGTGTTATCGTTACTTTTTCTTACCCAGTGGTGGATCCTGGATCCAGCACTGGTGCATCTCCTGTAAACAGTTGAAAGAATGCGTTTAAGTCATACAGGCGATTTTTAAGGAATATTTGTAGTTTGTGAAAATCGACACTTTGAAACTTTTCTGCTGAAAACCAGACAATGGATTCCTATGGAAGGAAATACAAGTTACTGGTAAGTACGGTTAGAATTACTTTTCAGGGTCAGTGCTGGGCTAAAAGATGCAGCACTGGGTTCTCTCCTGATAACAGGTGAGTAAATCGGAATTCGTAGTTCTGCTGATTTTAGAGGAATATTTGTATGTTTCAAAAATCGACACTTAGAAACTTTTTCAGCAAAAAGCAGGCAATGATATCCTATGGAAGGAAATTCAAGTTACTGGTAAGTACGGTTAAAATTACTTTTCAGGATCAGTACTGGGCTCAAAGATGCAGCACTGAGGTCTCTCCTGATAACAGGTGAGTAAATCGGAATTCGTAGTTCGGCTGATTTTAGAGGAATATTTGCACAATGCTGAAGGAAGGGGTGGGGCCTGAGGTGACATGTCTGCAAACACGCCCTGTGGCGCGTTTTAAGTTGGAGAATTAATTCCTCCTCAATCCCGAGGGTCCCTAGGGGCCAACTAGCCCACCAGATACCTCCAGTATGCGCCAGAGAGCTGCGTTGCAGAGAGGTGTTCAGAGGCCACGCCCCTTTTGCACCTCTCTGCAACGCAGCTCTGTGGCACTTTCTGGACGTACCTGGTGGGGTAGTTGGCCTCAGGGACCCTCAGGATTGAAGGGGATTTAATTCCCCATCTTAAAACGCGCCACGGGGCCTGTTTGCACACATGTCACCTGAAGCCCCGCCCCGTCCCTTCACCACTGTGCAAACGCACCCCGTGGTGCGTTTTAAGTCGGGGGATTAACTCCCTTGAATCCTGAGGGTCCCTGGGGTGCAACTAGCCCACCAGCTACCTCCATTAAGCGCCATAGAGCTGCGTTGCAGAGAGGTGTAAAAGGGGCGTGGCCTCAGAACACCTCTCTGCAACACAGCCCCTGGCGCATACTGGAGGTTCCTGGTGGGCTAGTTGGCCTCCAGGGACCCCCAGTATTCAAGGGGAATTTGTTCCTCTTCTGCAAACGCGCCAGGGGCGCGTTTGCAGAGTGCTCCAAGGAGGGGCGTGGCCTCCGGCGCGAAGCCGGTATTTAAAAAAATCTTTTAAGAAGGGGGTGTGTGGCCCCCTTCTTTTCAAATTTTTGGCCCTGGGGACCCCATCCCCCAGGGCCTGCCCCCTAATCTTTTTTTTAAAATGAAAAATTTGGAAGGGGGCCGCGTGGCCCCCTCCCCAGGCCTTAATCGGCCCCGGGACCCCATCCCCCAGGGCTTGGCCTTTTTTTTCCCCAAAACTTATGGAGGGGGCTGCGTTGCCCCCCTCCTCAGGCCACTTATGGCCCCGGGGACCCCATCCCCGGGGGCCGGCCTTTTTAAAAAAAAAAAATATTATTTGTTTTTTTATTTCATTTTGGGGAGGGGGGCCCCCTGGCCCCCCTCCTGGGCCACTTGTAGCCCCGGGGACCCCATCCCCCAGGGCTGGCCTTCTCCGTGGGGGGTCCCCAATCCCCTACGGTCCCGCCGGCTCCCCGCGTCCCTCGGGAGCCGGCATTGCTTTTCCACATGGGGAGCTGCTAAGATGCAGCTCCCCGTGTGGAAAAGCAATTTGCTTTGTTTTTGGAAGAGAGAGCAGGTTTCCTGCTCTCTCTTCCAAAACCAAAGCAGTTTGCTATGACAGGACGGGAGCCGCGAGGCTCCGTCCTGTCATAGCAAACTACAGTGTCCCGGGGGTAGGCACCCCGGGACACTGCAGGAGCCGGCCCTGGGGGTGGCGGTCCCCAGGGCCATCAAGGGCTCCAGGAGGGGGCCGCGCGGCCCCCTCCCATCACTTTGCACAGCCCCGGGGAGGTGGTGGTCCCCGGGGCTCTGGGGGTCCGTAACAGACCCCCATATTTAAATATTTAGTGCCCCGGGAGGTGGCGGTCCCCAGGGCATGTGGGGGCTGGAGCCCCACCCACACAGGTAATAGTATTAAAAAAAAAGAAGCCCCGGGGGGTTGCGGTCCTCGGGGCTGCAGGAGGGCCGAGAGCCCTCCCGCACCATTTTTTTTGTAAAGCCCCGGGGGGTGGTGGTCCCCGGGGCTTGGGGGGGCCTTAGAGGCCCCCCATCATAAATATGATAAACCCCCGCATGCCCCTGAGACTTGGCCCACCCGGGGGCCAATTAAGAACGAAGCGTGGGAGCCCGCGCTTCATTTTTTTTTTTATCGGCAGGATCCGCGCACCCAGCGCGTTTTTTGCCTATTTTTAAAGGATGTATGAAGTAACAACGCGATCATTTAGATCGCGGTACATCACATCGCTGTTTTTACAACGCAAGTCGTTACCACGACTTGCGCTGTAGGGCGCTAGATTTAGGAATAGTATGATTTACTATTCCAACTCCAGCCTACGTACAGTAGGGAAGGTGTTGGAATAGTAAATCACACTATTCCTTAGTCTAGAGCGCCCTCCAGTGCAATTCGTGGTAACGACTTGCGTTGTAAAAGCAGCAATCTAAATGTACTGCGGTCTTTTGACCGCGTTGTTAAGGTCGTTTCCCATTTTTAAAAAGGCCTAGTGGGTCAGGGTGTTTCTACCCTGCCCCCTTTTTGCGTTTTGCGCACTTTTTTTTACTGCTTTCTTGTTCCTTGGTTCTATCGAGGAACAAGATGGCTGCCAACACTTCCTGATTTGGAGTGTTGACAGCCAATTAGCATACAGCTCGTGATCGGGAGGGTGCGCGGACCCTACGCGGCCATAGATATATATGTGATTTTATTTTTGATTTACTCAGGAACTACTGAACGGATTTACACCATTTAAGCAAAAGGCACGACCCTGAACCAAGGGCTACCTTTTGGCAAATATGGTGTAATTCCGTTCAGCAGTTCGGGCTGTAGCTGCGACTAAAGGTTCCTATGGAAAAATGAATGGGGAAAACACGTTTTGGGACCCCCCTTTTTCTCGGCCCCCGCTTGACGAATCACCCCGAGACTTTCAGGATAGGAGCGGACCGGAGCGCCCTAACAAGTTGGAAGCTTTTGCGAAGATTCGTCAACCGGCGCCAAAGTTATTGCAAATAGAATGTTGCGGATTTCCTATGGAAAATAGGTCCTAACTATAACTATCTACTGGCGACCGCCAGTAGATAATATATATGTGTATATATATATATTCACTGAAAAACCATAAGGTTTTAGGGACAGTTATAGTTAGTTGGACATTGCACTCGTACAAAACCCGTGAAATTCCCCCGTTATAGTTAGTTCAGGTAACTATAACTCGCGCCCCGCAATGCACTGCTGATGACGTCACATATTACATCACTCATGACATGGTCAGTGACATCACTGATGACATCACTGATGACATCTCAAATGACATCACTGATGACATCATCCAGTGACTGTGTGTTTCTGTAAAGTTTAAATATTTTTAATATATATAGGGAAAGGCGTATTGAAGAATGAGTAGGTGTATAAGTGTCTGTATGGATGATTTAGTAGGTGCGTGACTAACTCGATAAGTGAGTGATTAAACGTATCTTACTGAATGCATGGGTTAGTGACTAAACTGGGTGAATGTCTGTATCCGTCTGTCTGTTGCTGTGTAAGTGGTGCATGGGTTTGTGAATAGCTACATGAGTGTCTATATGAGTTATTGATTGGTTGTCTGAGTATCTGTATGGGTGCCTGAGTGTTTGTGTGGGTGGGGTGTGTGCGACTCTGTGCATAGATGTGTGAGTGGGTGATTCACTGGGTGGATGGTTTCAAGAGTGCATCTGTGATAGACTGTATGGGTGGGTAAGTGTGTGTAAGAGTGTGTTAGTGAGTGAATGTATGTCCCAGTGGTACATGTGTGAGTAACTACATATGTGAAAGGCAGTATATATGTGTGTTGGAGTATATAAATAGCTATAAGCGAGAGTGTGTGATTGTGAGAGTGACTGTATGGATGAGTGTGTGCTTGTATCAGTGATTGTATAAGAGCGTAAGAATGTGCTAGTATTTGTATGAGTAAGTGAGCTGGTGTGTGTATAACTGTATAGGTGAGTAAATGGCAGTGTGTTTAATTATTTGCATGACTGACTAGGTGTGTGAGTACCTCTATGGATGAGTGGCGGTGTTTGAGTGTCTATATAGGAGTATGAGTGCATATGATAGTCCTGTACTGAGTGACCATAAGTATGAGTGACTGTACGGGTGAATAAGTGGATGTGTGTGTGTAGACCTAAGAATCAGTGAGTGGGTATGTAGTTATTGGTGTTGGAGTGTCTATGGTTTTGAGAATGGCAGTCTGTAATTTAGAGTGGGTGTATCAAAGGTTATATTAGGGTGTGAGGAGGTGCATTAAATTCTCACATGGATGATGTCATCAGTGATGTCATTTGAGATGTCATCAGTGATGTCATCAGTGATGTCACTGACCATGTCATGAGTGATGTAATATGTGACATCATCAGCAGTGCATTGCGGGGCGCGAGTTATAGTTACCTGAACTAACTATAACGGGGGAATTTCACTGGTTTTGTACGAGTGCAATGTCCAACTAACTATAACTGTCCCTAAAACCTTATGGTTTTTTCAGTGAATTTCTAAGGTTTTTTAAATGCTAATTTCTAACTATAACGTGCCTGAAACCTATGGTTTTTTCAGTGAATTTCAAAGGTTTTTTAAATGCTAATTCCTAACTATAACGTGTCTGAAACCTATGGTTTTTTCAGTGAATTTCAAAGGTTTTTTAAATGCTAATTCCTAACTATAACGTGTCTGAAACCTATGGTTTTTTCAGTGAATTTCAAAGGTTTTGTAAATGACAATTTTTAAATGTATTAATTGTTATATTTATTTTTTTGATACTGATTTACAACATTTTTTTAAACTATTTATTTTTAGATATTTTATTTTTTAAATTACATTGTAATTACATTATACATTACATTACAAAATATACTTTCTCAGAATGAATTACTTTAGTTTAAATACTTTGCAAATAGGCAATAGACTTTTAAGTACAGTAGTTACAGTTGTTGCAATGGGCAACACAATTTCAAAAACAAAGCAACATTGAGCTCAATGTGAATTTCTAGTTAAATGCAATTAGTTACTTTATGGATTACTTTTTCTAACCACAGGACTGGATCCTAGATTCAGTCCTGGGACATCTCCTGTAAACAGTTGAGTAAAAGCGTTTTGGTTACAGTAGTGATTTTTAAGGAATATTATTGTATTTTAAAAGTTGACACTTAGAAACTTTTTCATATAGAATCACCAATGTTATCCTATGGGACGAAATTCACTTAGCAGGTAAGTAGTGTTATCGTTACTTTTTCTTACTCAGTGGTGGATCCTGGAACCAGCACTGGTGCATCTCCTGTAAACAGTTGAAAGAATGCGTTTAAGTCACACATGCGATTTTTAAGGAATATTTGTAGTTTGTGAAAATCGACACTTTGAAACTTTTCTGCTGAAAACCAGACAATGGATTCCTATGGAAGGAAATTCAAGTTACTGGTAAGTACGGTTAGAATTACTTTTCAGGGTCAGTGCTGGGCTAAAAGATGCAGCACTGGGTTCTCTCCTGATAACAGGTGAGTAAATCGGAATTCATAGTTCGGCTGATTTTAGAGAAATATTATAAAGTTCCAAAACTCCACACTTAGAAGAATTTCCAAGTGAAACCAGTCAATGTTAGCCTACGGAAGGAAATTCAAGTTACTGTTAAGTACGGTTAGAATTACTTTTCAGGGTCAGTGCTGGGCTAAAAGATGCAGCACTGGGTTCTCTCCTGATAACAGGTGAGTAAATCGGAATTCGTATTTCGTCTGATTTTAGAGGAATATTTGTATGTTTCAAAAATCGACACTTAGAAACTTTTTCAGCAAAAAGCAGGCAATGATATCCTATGGAAGGAAATTCAAGTTACTGGTAAGTACGGTTAAAATTACTTTTCAGGATCAGTACTGGGCTGAAAGATGCAGCACTGAGGTCTCTCCTGATAACAGGTGAGTAAATCGGAATTCGTATTTCGGCTGATTTAAGAGGAATATTATAAAGTTCCAAAACTCCACACTTAGAAGAATTTCCAAGTGAAACCAGTCAATGTTAGCCTATGAAAGGAAATTCAAGTTACTGTTAAGTACGGTTAGAATTACTTTTCAGGGTCAGTGCTGGGCTAAAAGATGCAGCACTGGGTTCTCTCCTGATAACAGGTGAGTAAATCGGAATTCAAAATTTCGTCTGATTTTAGAGGAGTATTTGTATGTTTCAAAAATCGACACTTAGAAACTTTTTCAGCAAAAAGCAGGCAATTATATCCTATGGAAGGAAATTCAAGTTACTGGTAAGTACGGTTAAAATTACTTTTCAGGATCAGTACTGGGCTGAAAGATGCAGCACTGAGGTCTCTCCTGATAACAGGTGAGTAAATCGGAATTCGTAGTTCGGCTGATTTTAGAGGAATATTTGCACAATGGTGAAGGAAGGGGTGGGGCCTAAGGTGACATGTCTGCAAACACGCCCTGTGGCGCGTTTTAAGTTGGACAATTAATTCCTCCTCAATCCCGAGGGTCCCTAGGGGCCAACTAGCCCACCAGGTACCTCCAGTATGCGCCAGGGGCTGCGTTGCAGAGAGGTGTACAGAGGCCACGCCCCTTTACAACACTCTGCAACGCAGCTCCGTGGCGCTTACTGGAGGTACCTGGTGGGCTAGTTGGCCCCTAGGGACCCTCAGGATTGAAAAGGAATGTATTCCCCATCTTAAAACGCGCCACGGGGCCTGTTTGCACACATGTCACCTTAAGCCCCGCCCCCTCCCTTCACCACTGTGCAAACGCGCCCCGTGGTGCGTTTTAAGTTGGGGGATTAAGTCCCCTTGAATCCTGAGGGTCCCTGGAGTCCAACTAGCCCACCATATACCTCCAAAAAGCGCCACAGAGCTGCGTTGCAGAGAGGTGTAAAAGGGGCGTGGCCTCTGTACACGTCTCTGCAACGCAGCCCCTGGTGCATACTGGAGGTTCCTGGTGGGATAGTTGGCCCCAGGGACCCCCAGTATTCAAGGGGAATTCCTCCTCTGCAAACGCGCCAGGGGCGCGTTTGCAGAGTGCTCCAAGGAGGGTGCGTGGCCTCCGGCGCGAAGCCGGTATTTTAAAAAAAATCTTTTTAAGAAGGGGGGCTGTGTGGCCCCCCTTCTTTTTCAAATTTTTTGGCCCTGGGGACCCCATCCCCCAGGGCCTGCCCCCTAATATTTTTTTTTAAATGAAAAATTTGGAAGGGGGCCGCGTGGCCCCCCTCCCCAGGCCTTAATCGGCCCCGGGGACCCCATCCCCCGGGGCTTGGCCTTTTTTTTTCCCCAAAAACTTATGGAGGGGGGCTGCGTTGCCCCCCTCCTCAGGCCACTTATGGCCCCGGGGACCCCATCCCCGGGGGCCGGCCTTTTTAAAAAAAAAAATATTATTTGTTTTTTTATTTCATTTTGGGGAGGGGGGCCGCCTGGCCCCCCTCCTGGGCCACTTGTAGCCCCGGGGACCCCATCCCCCAGGGCTGGCCCTCTCCGTTGGGGACCGTGGGGGGTCCCCAATCCCCTACGGTCCCGCCGGCTCCCCGCGTCCCTCGGGAGCCGGCATTGCTTTTCCACATGGGGAGCTGCTAAGATGCAGCTCCCCGTGTGGAAAAGCAATTTGCTTTGGTTTTTGGAAGAGAGAGCAGGTTTCCTGCTCTCTCTTCCAAAAACCAAAGCAGTTTGCTATGACAGGACGGGAGCCGCGAGGCTCCCGTCCTGTCATAGCAAACTACAGTGTCCCGGGGTAGGCACCCCGGGACACTGTAGGAGCCGGCCCTGGGGGGTGTTGGTCCCCAGGGCCATCAAGGGCTCCAGGAGGGGGCCGCGCGGCCCCCCTCCCATCACTTGCACAGCCCCGGGGAGGTGGTGGTCCCCGGGGCTCTGGGGGTCCGTAACAGACCCCCATATTTAAATATTTAGTGCCCCGGGGAGGTGGCGGTCCCCGGGGCATGTGGGGGGGCTGGAGCCCCGCCCACACAGGTAATAGTATTAAAAAAAAAAGAAGCCCCGGGGGGTGGCGGTCCTTGGGGCTGCGGGAGGGCCAAGAGCCCTCCCGCACCATTTTTTTTGTAAAGCCCCGGGGGGTGGTGGTCCCCGGGGCTTGGGGGGGCCTTAGAGGCCCCCCATCATAAATATGATAAACCCCCGCATGCCCCTGGGACTTGGCCCACCCGGGGGCCAATTAAGAACGAAGCGTAAGAGCCCGCGCTTCGTTTTTTTTTATCGGCAGGATCCGCGCACCCAGCGCGTTTTTTGCCTATTTTTAAAGGATGTATGAAGTAACAACGCGATCATTTAGATCGCGGTACATCACATCGCTGTTTTACAACGCAAGTCGTTACCACGACTTGCGCTGTAGGGCGTTGGATTTAGGAATAGTATGATTTACTATTCCAACTCCAGCCTACGTACAGTAGGGAAGGTGTTGGAATAGTAAATCACACTATTCCTTAGTCTAGAGCGCCCTCCAGTGCAATTCGTGGTAACGACTTGCGTTGTAAAAGCAGCAATCTAAATGTACTGCGGTCTTTTGACCGCGTTGTTAAGATCGTTTCCCATTTTTAAAAAGGCCTAGTGGGTCAGGGTGTTTCTACCCTGCCCCCTTTTTGCGTTTTGCACACTTTTTTTTACTGCTTTCTTGTTCCTCGGTTCTATCAAGGAACAAGATGGCTGCCAACACTTCCTGATTTGGAGTGTTGACAGCCAATTAGCATACAGCTCGTGATCGGGAGGGTGCGCAGACCCTACGCGGCCATAGATATATATGTGATTTTATTTTTGATTTACTCAGGAACTACTGAACGGATTTACACCATTTAAGCAAAAGGCACGACCCTGAACCAAGGGCTACCTTTTTGGCAAATTTGGTGTAATTCCGTTCAGCAGTTCGGGCTGTAGCTGCGACTAAAGGTTCCTATGGAAAAATGAATGGGGAAAACACGTTTTGGGACCCCCTTTTTCTCGGCCCCCGCTTGACGAATCACCCCGAGACTTTCAGGATAGGAGCGGACCAGAGCGCCCCAACAAGTTGGAAGCTTTTGCGAAGATTCCTCAACCGGCGCCAAAGTTATTGCAAATAGAATGTTGCGGATTTCCTATGGAAAATAGGTCCTAACTATAACTATCTACTGGCGACCGCCAGTAGATAATATATATGTGTATATATATATATATATATATTCACTGAAAAAACCATAAGGTTTAGGGACAGTTATAGTTAGTTGGACATTGCACTCGTACAAAACCCGTGAAATTCCCCTGTTATAGTTAGTTCAGGTAACTATAACTCGCGCCCCGCAATGCACTGCTGATGACGTCACATATTACATCACTCATGACATGGTCAGTGACATCACTGATGACATCACTGATGACATCTCAAATGACATCACTGATGACATCATCCAGTGACTGTGTGTTTCTGTAAAGTTTAAATATTTTTAATATATATAGGGAAAGGCGTATTGAAGAATGAGTGGGTGTATAAGTGTCTGTATGGATGATTTAGTAGGTGCGTGACTAACTCGATAAGTGAGTGATTAAACGTATCTTACTGAATGCATGGGTTAGTGACTAAACTGGGTGAATGTCTGTATCCGTCTGTCTGTTGCTGTGTAAGTGGTGCATGGGTTTGTGAATAGCTACATGAGTGTCTATATGAGTTATTGATTGGTTGTCTGAGTATCTGTATGGGTGCCTGAGTGTTTGTGTGGGTGGGGTGTGTGCGACTCTGTGCATAGATGTGTGAGTGGGTGATTCACTGGGTGGATGGTTTCAAGAGTGCATCTGTGATAGACTGTATGGGTGGGTAAGTGTGTGTAAGAGTGTGTTAGTGAGTGAATGTATGTCCCAGTGGTACATGTGTGAGTAACTACATATGTGAAAGGCAGTATATATGTGTGTTGGAGTATATAAATAGCTATAAGCTGAGAGTGTGTGATTGTGAGAGTGACTGTATGGATGAGTGTGTGCTTGTATCAGTGATTGTATAAGAGCGTAAGAATGTGCTAGTATTTGTATGAGTAAGTGAGCTGGTGTGTGTATAACTGTATAGGTGAGTAAATGGCAGTGTGTTTAATTATTTGCATGACTGACTAGGTGTGTGAGTACCTCTATGGATGAGTGGCGGTGTTTGAGTGTCTATATAGGAGTATGAGTGCATATGATAGTCCTGTACTGAGTGACCATAAGTATGAGTGACTGTACGGGTGAGTGAGTGGATGTGTGTGTGTAGACCTAAGAATCAGTGAGTGGGTTTGTAGTTATTGGTGTTGGAGTGTCTATGGTTTTGAGAATGGCAGTCTGTAATTTAGAGTGGGTGTATCAAAGGTTATATTAGGGTGTGAGGAGGTGCATTAAATTCTCACATGGATGATGTCATCAGTGATGTCATTTGAGATGTCATCAGTGATGTCATCAGGGATGTCACTGACCATGTCATGAGTGATGTAATATGTGACATCATCAGCAGTGCATTGCGGGGGCGCGAGTTATAGTTACCTGAACTAACTGTAACGGGGGAATTTCACGGGTTTTGTACGAGTGCAATGTCCAACTAACTATAACTGTCCCTAAAACCTTATGGTTTTTTCAGTGAATTTCTAAGGTTTTTTAAATGCTAATTTCTAACTATAACGTGCCTGAAACCTATGGTTTTTTCAGTGAATTTCAAAGGTTTTTTAAATGCTAATTCCTAACTATAACGTGTCTGAAACCTATGGTTTTTCAGTGAATTTCAAAGGTTTTTTAAATGCTAATTCCTAACTATAACGTGTCTGAAACCTATGGTTTTTTCAGTGAATTTCAAAGGTTTTGTAAATGACAATTTTTAAATGTATTAATTGTTATATTTATTTTTTTGATACTGATGTACAACATTTTTTTAAACTATTTATTTTTTGATATTTTATTTTTTAAATTACATTGTAATTACATTATACATTACATTACAAAATATACTTTCTCAGAATGAATTACTTTAGTTTAAATACTTTGCAAATAGGCAATAGACTTTTAAGTACAGTAGTTACAGTTGTTGCAATGGGCAACACAATTTCAAAAACAAAGCAACATTGAGCTCAATGTGAATTTCTAGTTAAATGCAATTAGTTACTTTATGGATTACTTTTCTAACCACAGGACTGGATCCTAGATTCAGTCCTGGGACATCTCCTGTAAACAGTTGAGTAAAAGCGTTTTGGTTACAGTAGTGATTTTTAAGGAATATTATTGTATTTTAAAAGTTGACACAGAAACTTTTTCATATAGAATCACCAATGTTATCCTATGGGAGGAAATTCACTTAGCAGGTAAGTAGTGTTATCGTTACTTTTTCTTACTCAGTGGTGGATCCTGGAACCAGCACTGGTGCATCTCCTGTAAACAGTTGAAAGAATGCGTTTAAGTCACACATGCGATTTTTAAGGAATATTTGTAGTTTGTGAAAATCGACACTTTGAAACTTTTCTGCTGAAAACCAGACAATGGATTCCTATGGAAGGAAATTCAAGTTACTGGTAAGTACGGTTAGAATTACTTTTCAGGGTCAGTGCTGGGCTAAAAGATGCAGCACTGGGTTCTCTCCTGATAACAGGTGAGTAAATCGGAATTCGTATTTCGTCTGATTTTAGAGGAATATTTGTATGTTTCAAAAATCGACACTTAGAAACTTTTTCAGCAAAAAGCAGGCAATGATATCCTATGGAAGGAAATTCAAGTTACTGGTAAGTACGGTTAAAATTACTTTTCAGGATCAGTACTGGGCTGAAAGATGCAGCACTGAGGTCTCTCCTGATAACAGGTGAGTAAATCGGAATTCGTATTTCGGCTGATTTAAGAGGAATATTATAAAGTTCCAAAACTCCACACTTAGAAGAATTTCCAAGTGAAACCAGTCAATGTTAGCCTATGAAAGGAAATTCAAGTTACTGTTAAGTACGGTTAGAATTACTTTTCAGGGTCAGTGCTGGGCTAAAAGATGCAGCACTGGGTTCTCTCCTGATAACAGGTGAGTAAATCGGAATTCGTATTTCGTCTGATTTTAGAGGAATATTTGTATGTTTCAAAAATTGACACTTAGAAACTTTTTCAGCAAAAAGCAGGCAATGATATCCTATGGAAGGAAATTCAAGTTACTGGTAAGTACGGTTAAAATTACTTTTCAGGATCAGTACTGGGCTGAAAGATGCAGCACTGAGGTCTCTCCTGATAACAGGTGAGTAAATCGGAATTCGTAGTTCGGCTGATTTTAGAGGAATATTTGCACAATGGTGAAGGAAGGGGTGGGGCTTAAGGTGACATGTCTGCAAACACGCCCTGTGGCGCGTTTTAAGTTGGACAATTAATTCCTCCTCAATCCAGAGGGTCCCTAGGGGCCAACTAGCCCACCAGGTACCTCCAGTATGCGCCAGGGGCTGCGTTGCAGAGAGGTGTACAGAGGCCACGCCCCTTTTACAACACTCTGCAACGCAGCTCCGTGGCGCTTACTGGAGGTACCTGGTGGGCTAGTTGGCCCCTAGGGACCCTCAGGATTGAAAAGGAATTTATTCCCCATCTTAAAACGCGCCATGGGGCCTGTTTGCACACATGTCACCTTAAGCCCCGCCCCCTCCCTTCACCACTGTGCAAACGCGCCCCGTGGTGCGTTTTAAGTTGGGGGATTAAGTCCCCTTGAATCCTGAGGGTCCCTGGAGTCCAACTAGCTCACCATATACCTCCAAAAAGCGCCACAGAGCTGCGTTGCAGAGAGGTGTAAAAAGGGGCGTGGCCTCTGTACATGTCTCTGCAATGCAGCCCCCTGGTGCATACTGGAGGTTCCTGGTGGGATAGTTGGCCCCCAGGGACCCCCAGTATTCAAGGGGAATTCATTCCTCCTCTGCAAACGCGCCAGGGGGCGCGTTTGCAGAGTACTGCAGGGAGGGGGGCGGGGCCTCCTGCACGATGCCGGTCATTTTTTTTTTTTCTATTTTGTTTTTTAATGGGAGGGGGGCTGCGTGGCCCCCCTTCCCTTGCCCACTTTTTGCCCCCGGGACCCCATCCCCCGGGGCCTGGCCTCGATTTTTTTATTTTTTTATTTGGAGGGGGGCTGCGTGGCCCCCCTCCTCAGGCCATTTAAGGCCCCGGGGACCCCATCCCCGGGGCCAGCCTTGCACTTTTTTTTCTTTTTTTAAATTTGCGGAGGGGGGCTGCGTGGCCCCCCTTCCTGGCCACTTATGGCCCCGGGGACCCCATCCCCGGGGCCTTGCCTCTGGTTGGGGACTGTGGGGGGTCCCCAATCCCCCACAGTCCCAGCCGGCTCCCCGCCTCCTGCGCGAGCCGGCATTGCTTCCACATGGGGAGCAGCTAACATGCTGCTCCCCATGTGGAAAGCAATCAGCTTTGGATATTGGAAGCGAGAGCAGGTTTCCTGCTCTCTCTTCCAATATCCAAAGCAAGTTTGCAATGACAGGACGGGAGCCGCGAGGCTCCCGTCCTGTCATTGCAAACAGCAGTGTCCCGGGGTAGGCACCCCAGGACACTGCAGGAGCCGGCCCTGGGGGTGGTGGTCCCAGGGCCATCACTGGCTCCAGGAGGGGGCCGCGCGGCCCCCTCCCCACATTTTCAAAGCCCCGGGAGGTGGTGGTCCCCGGGGCTTCGAGGGTCCAAAACGGACCCCCATTTTTTATTTTTTAGTGCCCCGGGGAGGTGGCGGTCCCGGGGCATGTGGGGGCTAGAGCCCCCACACAGGTAAAAATAAATAAAACAGAAGCCCCGGGGAGGTGGCGGTCCCCGGGGCAGTGGGAGGGCAAAGAGCCCTCCCGCACCATTTTTGTTAAAGCCCCGGGGTGGCGGTCCCCAGGGCTTGGGGGCCCTTAGAGGCCCCCCATACATAAATTTAACCCCCCACCATGCCCCGGGACTTGGCCCACCCGGGGGCAATTAACATCAAGCGCGGGAGACCGCGCTCGAATTCTTTTTTCCGGCAGGATCTGCGCACCCTGAGCGCATCCTGCCGATTTATAAAAAAAAATGCTTTTTGCCCAGGGGGTCCTTGTGGGACCCCTGAGCAGGCCTAGGGGTTAGGGTGTTTCTACCCTGCCCCCTTTGTGCGCTTTGCGCACTTGTTTCTGTCCCTCGGTTCTACCGAGGGACAAAATGACTGCCAACACTTCCTGAATCGGAATGTTGACAGCCAGCTGACAGCCAATTAGCATGCAGCTCGTGATCGGGAGGGTACGCGGACCCTACTCGGCCATAGATATATATGTGACTTTACTTGTGAATTTCTCAGGAACTACTGAACGGATTTACACCATTTAAGCAAAAGGCACCAGTCTGAACCAAGGGCACCTCTTTGCCAAATTTGGTGTAATTCCGTTCAGCAGTTCGGGCTGTAGCTGCGACTAAAGGTTCCTATGGAAAAATGAATGGGGAAAACGCGTTTTGGGACCCCCTTTTTCTCGGCCCCCGCTTGACTAATCAACCCGAGACTTTCAGGGTAGGAGCGGAGCGGAGCGCTCCAACAAGTTGGAAACTTTCGCGAAGATTCGTCAACCGGCGCCAACGTTATTTCAAATAGAATGTCGCGGATTTCCTATGGATAATAGGTCCTAACTATAACTATCTACTGGCGACCGCCAGTAGATAATGTGTATATATATATGTGTATATATGTATATATATGTATATATGTGTATATATGTATATATATAATACCTAAAACAAGAAAATGTTTACTCCGAGGCAAAGAAATCAGAAAATTCCCTCATTTTAAATATTTGGGAGTGCCATTTGCTGTGAATTTTAATTGGAAGTTTTTGTTAAATGTCAGAGCTATGCAATTCAAAAAGTCGATAGATGCTGTTTTAAATTTGCAAAAAGGTTAGGACACAAACCAATCAAAGAATTGCTCACATTTTTTAAAAGTAAATGCCTTTCAGTTGTGTCTTTTGGGGCTGGAATCTGGGGATACGCAAATCGTAATTCGGTCTAAGTAATAGAAAATAAATTTATAAGTAGATTACTTGCAGTGCCCCAAACTACTTCTGTAAAGTTCTGGCATGAGGAAGTTGGATTAAGTTTGTTCGATGACTATTTAAAGCTGCAACCCTTGTTGATTTGGGCAAGAATTTGGAACAACCTGAGGCACATTTTTGTAGAACAGTGCTAGCAGATTGTATGAAACTAGATAACTGTCTAAAAGATATATCCTGGTTTAGATTCATTAAAACAAGCTTTGCCAGACTGGGTACCCTGGAATATTTTACCAATCCAGATATTCTTAGCAATGTTTCAACTGCTTCAATTAAAGCACTTTTTTACTAATGCTCCAAGCTGCCCCGGTTGGTGATTAATCCCGTTAGGCAGATGGAGCTTTATCGACAGCCCCAAATACAGCCTGCATTTTACTTGCAGCTAAGTCTGAATGAGAGGCAAACATTTTTGTTGGCTTCATTTAAAAACAATACATTTTTGGCACCTTTCCCAACTCAGGCTACGTGGTTTCCCTCACTTCCTCCGTGTCCATGTGATGGCATTACATATCAAAGCACCAAGCACCAAATCTTATTTTGTACTTTTTATATCCCCCAGAGAAGGCAATTTCTTTACCCGTTATTATTAGCATCAGGGATTAGGTCTCATGAGTTGGCATTGGCTTATTTATTATCCCTAGATAGCATAGATGATATATATGGAGTACTAAATTATATTCGAGCTGTGTTTAGGATTTGTGGCAAATATTAGATTATGACTTCTTAAGTGCTTTTATAGATATACATTTTGAATTGTTTTTTTAATGCCTATTTATTACTCTATCTGGAAGTGTATATAATTTTATGTAAACATAATATGGCTCAGTTAAGTCGCATAAAGTATTTTGATAATTATGTATAATAATATATATCCTACTGGTGGTCGCCAGTAGGAAGTTATAGTTAGGACCATGTTTCCATAGGAAAAGCATTGTATGAATTGCCTATATCTTGGCGCTGTTTGACAAATCTTCTGCACAGACCCCCATCCTAGGCTGTTGGAAGCCCCGGGGACTACCACCTCCAAAGGGCTTATAGAATAATAGTGCGGGCCGCACGGACCACCTGTGCCCCGGGGACCAACACCTCCCCAGGTCAAAATACATTAAATATTATTGGGAGGGACACCTGGACCCCCCATGCCCCGGTGGGCCACCACCTCCCTGGGGCAAATTTGATAATAGTGTGGGTGTCCAAAATATATTTTGAAGTAGGAGAGGGGCCAAGCTACCCCCTGCCCGGGCCATATACGGCCCTGAGAACCACCACCTTCCTGGGACTAGCCCATGAACAACGATGGAAGGGGGCCAAATCTAGAGCCATATATGGCCCGGGGGGCACTACCCCCCAGGGCCGGCTCGTGCTATTTCCCAGGGTGCCCACCCCAGGACAAAGCTGTTTGCTTTTGATTGGCAGGAAGCAAAAGCAAACACTCAAATTTTATTGGACAGGAGCTGTCAAAGTGCCCCCGCATGCTAGAAGTGGAGGTTTCATCTCTTTCCCTGCCCGCAGACATGTGCAAAGGGAAAGAAATGAAACAATTGCTCCTGCACAGAGGAAGCTGCCTTTCCAGCACCTCCCTCCATGCAGCAGCAATGCCGGCTCTTGCAAGAGGTGGGAAGCCAGCTGGGACTGTGGGGGCCTTGAGGCTCCCCCTGTGGTCCCCATACTGTACACTGGGTGCCTAGGACATCCAGAAAATGTGGCCCCCCTCCCCCTATTCAATTAAGGCCGGGCCCCAGGGGATGAGGTCCCTGGGGCTAAAATTGGCCCAGGGATGGGAGCTGCGAGGCCCCTCTCCCCCATTCAAATGTGACCAGACCCCAGGGATGGGGTCCCTGGGGCTGAAATTGTCCCAGGTAGGGGGGCGTGCTGCCCCCTCTACCACTGAATTATGGTGGGCCCTGGGGATGGAGTCCCTTGTGCCAAAATTGGCTCAGGGAGGGGGGCTGTGTGACCCCCACCCTCATTCGAATGCAGCCTGGCCACTCATACACCTACTCACAGACCTACTTACCCACTCACAGACCCACACAGACACTCACACACTGACTTATATATCCACTCAGACACTCACACCCATTCATAAACCCACTCAGAGATTCATGCACCCACTCACAAACCCCCTCAGAGACTCATGCACCTACCCACAGATGAACTCAGACACTCATATACCCACTCACACACCCACTCACAGACCCACTTAGATACTCATGCATCCACTTAGAGACCCACTCAGAGACTCATGAACTCACTCACAGACCCACTGAGAAACTCATGCATGCACCCACTCACCAACCCACTCAGACTCACATACCCACTCACAGACCCCACTCAGAGACTCATTCACTCACTCAAAGACCCACTGAGAAATTCATGCACTCACTCACAGACCCACTCAGAGACTCATGCATTCACTCACAGACTGACACACACACTCATGCACCCACTCACAGACCAACTCAGACACTTATACACCTACTCACAGACCCACTTAGATACTCATGCATCCACTCAGAGACCCACTCAGAAACTCATGTACTCACTTACAGACTCACTGAGAAACTCATATACTCACTCACAGACTAACTCAGAGATTCATGCACCCACTCACAGACTGACTCACAAACTCATGTACCCACTCACAGACCAACTCAGACACTCACATACCCAGTCACAGACCCACTGAGAAACTCATGCATCCACTCAGAGACCCACTCAGACTCACGCACCCACTCATAGGACCCCACTCAGAGACTCATGCACTCACTCATGGACCCACTTAGAAACTCAGGCACTCACTCACAAACCAACTCAGACATTCTTACATTCACTCTCAAACCTATTCAGGCACCTACTCAGACACCCATGCAGACACTCACATACCCACACACAGACCCACTCAGACACTCACACACCTACTCGCACACCCATTGAGTCACTCACACACTCACTCACATACCCACTGAGACACTCATGCACTCACTCACACATTCACTCTCAAAGGCTACAGGTTACAGTTAAGAAACTAAATTAAAAAAATGTAGAAATTCACTGGAAAAAACAAAGGTTACAAGGACATTATAGTTAGGAAATAGAAATAAAAAAAACTTTTGAAATTCACTGAAAAAAACTATGGGATGGGCAAAGAATTCTGCTCCACCGGTAGACTTCGTGGAGTTTTGCCCAGGCGCAGAGTTCCACAAAACTCTGCAAAGTGACACAGAGCGGAGTTTTTCTCTGGAGCAGCTCGCCAAGGTTATGTTGGTGAGCGTTTATGAGAAAACATTGCGCTCTAGACCTCCTCCCGGCGAGATTCCTTAATGTGGGTGGTCGCGACAGGTCACCACCACTCATGTTGAGAAATCTGCTGCTCGTGTTGAGGAAGTTGCTGCTCAAATAGAATGTCTACTCGAGTGGCAAAAAGCAGCAGCAGAGGCCTCTGACATGATGCCTAGTGCTGTTCACGCTGCCAAACCGCTGACGGTGACAATGGAGCAGACAGCAAAGTCCATAAGAGATTTTGACCAGGAGCAGATGGAAGCAGCGAAACATGTCTTTGATGACACGTGAGTAGCACCAGTGAAGCTATGAACGGTCCTACAGGTACAATGTCGATCAAACAAAAATGTTTTTGTTGGAAAAGTGTCCAAAAAGGAAATCAGTAAATGGTGGGAGGTGACCTCGCTGATGCGATATTTGGAGGTCAACAGGGTGCCTAGAGGCCTGAGAATATTTACGGTCCCCACGTATGAGGTCCCACATCCGGTATTATTGGAGGAGTGGTCAACATCTATGGCCAAATCCAGTAAAGGCAAGATAGAAATATTTGTTAAAAATGCAGAACTGGATTTGGCTAAAATTTGTGGTGAACGGAAAGCCCTACAGGATGAGATTGAGAATTTGGAAAATCAAGAGGCTGTAAAGGAGTTGCAGCACAAAATGAAGGAACGCCTGCTAAAAACATGAAGACGAGGCAAAAGTAAAAAAAACAACAGAAGTTCCAAAGCGACAAACGTGATTACATGGAGGGACGAGTTCTAACCTTCGCAAGGAAGTATGATATTTATTTAAAAGTGATGCTTCTAGAGAATTCGCAGAGAAGGTAAGATCTCATATCTACTGGGTTCAGTTCTGATGTCAGCACAGAGAATGATGATGGTGACAATCAAGCAGGAAGAATCTTCACTTCAGGTTTTCACATTGAATATCTCTCGTTGAGACAAGCTGAAAAACCGAAGAAGGACCGACTCCCCCCCGGGGAAGAGGAAGAGGGTGGGGAAAAGGAAAAGATGCAAACAAAGACGCAGGATCAGATGAGGTGATGGGAGGAACACCACAGAGTGAACACACTATGCGCCAGAAAAAGAAAACCGAGAAGAGAACTTGACAGTGCTTAATTTATCTCAAAGGAATCTGACTAAACATGAAATTTCTCTTTTGGAATTAGGACTGTCATTCTGTCCAACCTCAGGGTTTAATTATGCACAGGTCAGAATTGACCTCTATCTATTTATCAGAAAATTAAAATTTAACAAAATGCATAAACTATCCCAATGTAGGAATGGACCAAATGATGGAGAGCTTGGGAATTGATATGAGATCTGCAAGTGGGAGTGGCTTTAAATCAAAATCACTGGCCATACCTACTACTCCCCACGATAATTTGAACATTTTCCATGAGTTAGTGATCAAAGATTTGGTGAGATTAAGGAAAAATGGTGGAATATACACCGACAATCTCACGGGAGAACAGAGAAAGGCATTACAATCCCGTAAGGAACATACCTCCATTGTAATCAGAACAGTGATAAGGGAGGTAATGTCGTAATTATGGACTTTAACACTTATGAGGAGATTACTATGGAGGAGTATAAACCCTCAGTCAGTATGAATTACATTTTTTAAGATCAGAATATCCTAGGATTCCCTCATTTTATATATTGCAGAAGGTGCATAAAAGGTTAGCTAATCCCCCAGGGAGAACAATTGTCTCATCTAACGAAAGCTTTTTAGAAAATACTGCTATTTATATTGATTCTTTTTTTCCCCTTTGTAAGAACTCTTCCAGCATATTGTAAAGGCAGTGGTGATTTTTTAGCTAAAATTCATAATCTAGTTTGGTCAGAAACCTATTTAATGATAACATTGGAAATGACTATGCTCTATACTTCAATTGACCATACATTTGAGAGACACGCATGTGAATACTTTTTGAAAAGCAGAACAACATGCTTTCTGGAACATAATCGGATGCTTATCCAGATGATACAAATCTGTCTGAAGGATAGTATTTTCATTCATAACGGCATTCTGTATCGATAAAAGGTTGGGACTGCCATGGGCACCTGCTTCGCCCCCAGCTTTGCCAACTTGGTGATGGGCTGGTGGGAGAAGCAGGTGGCCTGAGCTGATCATATTCAGGGGTATGTACAAAATGTTTTAATTTGGACTCCTTATATTGACGATTTGCTTTTATTGTAGAATGGATCAAAGGAAAAAGCATATGAATATATAGAAACATTGAACAACAATCCTTTTAATCTAAAGTTTACTGCATATGTGAGTTCCATTGAGATTACCTTTTTGGATATATCTTTGAAAGTAAGTGAAGGAAAAATAAATACATCGGTATATCGTAAGGAGACAGCAGGAAACAGCACTTTGCACTTCCTAACATTTTTTAAAAGAAAGTATTCTGTATGGGGAGATACTTAGATTGAAAAGAACTTGCAGCCAAGAAAAAGAATATAACAAACCATTGGAGCAGATGAAAGGAAGAATCTTGAAAAGAAGATATAGTTCCAAAACAGTGAATATGGCTAAGAAAAAATCCAAGAATGTGACTTGAAATCAGTTGTATATCAAAATGTTAGATCTGAAAAAGTCAAGTCTGTAACAAGTTTCATTACATGTTTTAATTCTATGTCGACCAGAGTGAGACAGGTGATTAAAAGACACTGGCCAATAGTGAAAGGAGATGCAGTGATAGGGGAAGAGGTACAAAGATCACCATCTATAGCATACAGAAAAGGGAGGACTTTAGGGGATGATTTAACCCACAGCTGTTTTATAAGCAGTCGTAAGCCAGACGCCTGGTTATCCATAACAAGGGGATTTTTTAAATGCAACCATTGCAAGGCCTGTAGGATGGTTAAAATACTTCAGAGTACTCTTGATCAGATGGTCAAAAGAAAAGAATTAATGGGTTTTATAACTGCAACACCGACTATTGTGTATATGTGCTATCCTGTCCGTGTTCCCATATGTATGTAGGCAATATTATCTTTCCCTAAAGAAACACATGTTAGAACATCAAAGTGTGATAAGGAATCATGATTTTAGTTATCCTGTGGTGAGGCATTTTTATGAGAAACTGAGAGTGATCCGTGATTACTTAATTACTTTGCAGTTGACAGAGTGCCCCCATTGTGAGGGGGGGGAACAGTGTTATGAAACTTAGATGTTTAGAATCTAGATCTCCATACTAAATTCCCCACAGGCTTAAATAGGGATGAAGAAATGGAAGTACATTTAGGATAGGAGTGTGTATTGAGATGCTGTTCCCCTCCACTTTCTTCTTTCTCTCTCTCTTTTCTTAGACATATAAGTACAATTGAGGTTCTTGAAATTGTTACTGGCTATAGAGCTTTTAGCGGCAAGTGGTGCTGTATGAATTGTATGAATTATAGCTCTTGTGGCCATAGGCATACATCTCTTTTAACATGTGATTATTTATGATTAATTTATGGACATTGAATGATTAGCTATTGGAATAAATAGGATTTATAATGTTGATATTTAATTTGTTTACATTTTGCAGCATTTTGCACAACAGGGAGAGGTTTGTTTACAGTGAACTTATAATGGGGATATTAAGTGATTATTCATTATTTATTCCGACCTTGGTTGTGACATAGTGGAATAATTTGTTATTTATTTGAAATTATTTGAAATTTCTTGTAGACACATTTATTTATTGATATGTACATATTTATATAGGTATTTATATGCCCGCAATTTTACACATATTTTGGAGGTGAGATTATGGAGAATGATATGTATTTGTGCAATATAGACTGTGACCCCTCCGTGATGATTAGTGTATCTGATAAATGAGAGTATAATCATCAAAAGATGAAATAGTTAAAAAACAGGAAAAAAGGAAAAGATTTTTTGATGATTAACGTTGCTGATGATGTGGTTTGGGCACTAGCCCAATACTTCGTGTACTAATTCCATCCCCCTATGAATTTAACACCATGAACAGTGAATAAAGTTTTTTGAAATTGTGAAAAAAATGAAAAAAAGAGGAAAAAAAGAAAAATGTCAAAACATGTACTGCAACATATGAAACTTAATATCAGGTGATATCCATGATGATGAATTGAATGAATTTCCTTTTTATGGTAAAACAAAAAAGAGAGATTAGAAATGCAAAGTATGTTTTTTATATCTATGATGAGGATGTTAAAAGCTCTCACTGGCTTGTGGGTCTTTTACACTTTGAGAAAGGCTGGGATCAGCTGAAATGCGTCAGTGTCAGACGTGCTGAAAGAAAGGATTGATAATTGATACCTGGTCAGGAGTGCCCACTTTCATCTCACCTCGTGTGAAGAAAATGTAAATATATATATATTCACTGAAAAAACCATAGGTTTTAGGGACAGTTATAGTTAGTTGGACATTGCACTCGTACAAAACCCGTGAAATTCCCCGTTATAGTTAGTTCAGCTAACTATAACGGGGGGGCATATATACTGCCTTTCACATATGTAGTTACTCACACATGTACCACTGGGACATACATTCACTCACTAACACACTCTTACACACACTTACCCACCCATACAGTCTATCACAGATGCACTCTTGAAACCATCCACCCAGTGAATCACCCACTCACACATCTATGCACAGAGTCGCACACACCCCACCCACACAAACACTCAGGCACCCATACAGATACTCAGTCAACCAATCAATAACTCATATAGACACTCATGTAGCTATTCACAAACCCATGCAGCCACTTACACAGCAACAGACAGACGGATACAGACATTCACCCAGTTTAGTCACTAACCCATGCATTCAGTAAGATACGTTTAATCACTCACTTATAGAGTTAGTCACGCACCTACTAAATCATCCATACAGACACTTATACACCCACTCATTCTTCAATATGCCTTTCCCTATATATATTAAAAATATTAAAACTTTACAGAAACAAACAGTCACTGGATGATGTCATCAGTGATGTCATTTGAGATGTCATCAGTGATGTCATCAGTGATGTCATTGACCATGTCATGAGTGATGTAATATGTGACGTCATCAGCAGTGCATTGCGGGCGCGAGTTATAGTTAGCTGAACTAACTATAACGGGGAATTTCACGGGTTTTGTACGAGTGCAATGTCCAACTAACTATAACTGTCCCTAAAACCTATGGTTTTTTCAGTGAATTTGTAAGGTTTTTAAATGCTAATTTCTAACTATAACGTGCCTGAAACCTTTGGTTTTTTCAGTGAATTTCAAAGGTTTTTTAAATGCTAATTCCTAACTATAACATGTCTGAAACCTATGGTTTTTTTCAGTGAATTTCAAAGGTTTTGTAAATGACAATTTTTAAATGTATTAATTGTTATATTTATTTTTTTAATACTGATTTACTACATTTTTTTAAACTATTTATTTTTAGATATTTTATTTTTTAAATTACATTGTAATTACATTATACATTACCTTACAAAATATACTTTCTCAGAATGAATTACTTTAGTTTAAATACTTTGCAAATAGGCAATAGACTTTTAAGTACAGTAGTTACAGTTGTTGCAATGGGCAACACAATTTCAAACACAATGCAACATTGAGCTCAATGTGAATTTCTACTTAAATGCAATTAGTTACTTTATGGATTACTTTTCTAACCACAGGACTGGATCCTAGATTCAGTCCTGGGACATCTCCTGTAAACAGTTGAGTAAAAGCGTTTTTGTTACAGTAGTGATTTTTAAGGAATATTATTGTATTTTAAAAGTTGACAATTCATGCACTCACTCACAGACCCACTCAGAGGCTCATGCATTCACTCACAGACTGACACTCACACTCATGCACCCACTCACAGACCAACTCAGACACTTACACACCTACTCACAGACCCACTTAGATACTCATGCATCCACTCAGAGACCCACTCAGAAACTCATGTACTCACTTACAGACTCACTGAGAAACTCATGCACCCACTCACAGACTGACTCACAAACTCATGTACCCACTCACAGACCAACTCAGACACTCACATACCCAGTCACAGACCCATTGAGAAACTCATGTATCCACTCAGAGACCCACTCAGACTCACGCACCCACTCATAGGACCCCACTCAGAGACTCATGCACTCACTCATGGACCCACTTAGAAACTCAGGCCCTCACTCACAAACCAACTAAGACATTCTTACATTCACTCACAAACGTATTCAGGCACCTACTCAGACACCCATGCAGACACTCACACACAGACCCACTCAGACACTCACACACCCACTCGCACACCCATTGAGTTGCTCACACACTCACTCACATACCCACTGAGACACTCATGCACTCACTCACACATTCACTCTCAAAGGCTACAGGTTACAGTTAAGAAACTAAATTAAAAAAATGTAGAAATTCACTGGAAAAAACAAAGGTTACAAGGACATTATAGTTAGGAAATAGAATTAAAAAAAACTTTTGAAATTCACTGAAAAAAACTATGAGATGGGCAAAGAATTCTGCTCCACCGGTAGACTTCGTGGAGTTTTGCCCACGCGCAGAGTTCCACAAAACTCTGCAAAGTGACACAGAGCGGAGTTTTTTCTCTGGAGCAGCTCGCCAAGGTTATGTTGGTGAGCGTTTGTGAGAAAACATTGCACTCTAGACCTCCTCCCGGCGAGATTCCTTAATGCGGGTGGTCGCGACAGGTCACCACCACTCATGTTGAGAAATCTGCTGCTCGTGTTGAGGAAGTTGCTGCTCAAATAGAATGTCTACTCGAGCGGCAAAAAGCAGCAGCAGAGGCCTCTGACATGATGCCTAGTGCTGTTCACGCTGGTGAGTGAGTGGGTGCATGAGTGGCTCTATGAGTGAGTAGATGTGTAAGTGGCTCTATAGATGAATGATTGGTTGTGTGAGTGCTGGTATGGGTCTGTGAAAGGGTATATTAAGGGTTGTATGGGAGTGGGAGTGGGTGTATGAGAGGTTCTATGGGGTGGGAGTGGGTGTGTGAGTGGTTCTGTGGATGATGTCACCAGTGATATCATCAATTATGTCATTTGAGATGTCATCAGTGATGTCACTGACCATGTCATGAGTGATGTAATATGTGAGGTCATAACCAGTGCATTGCAGGGGCGTAAGTTATAGTTAGCTCAGGTAACTATAACTACTGAATTTCTATAGTTTTGTATGAGTGAAATCTGAATCTAACTATAACGTCCCTGTAACCTTTGTTTTTTTCAGTGAATTTCTTAGGTTTTTTTAATTCAATTTCCTAACCATAACAAGTCCCTGTAACCTTTGTTTTTTTCAGAGGATATATATATATATATGAATGTATACATCTATATATTATCTACTGGCGGTCGCCAGTAGATAGTTATAGTTACAACCTATTATCCATAGTAAATCCGCGACATTCTATTTGAAATAACTCTCTTGCCGGTTGACGTATCTTCGCAAAATTTTCAAACTTTGTGGGGCGCTCCGGTCCGCTCCTACCCTGAAAGTCTCGGGGGATTCGTCAAGTGGGGGCCGAGAAAAAGGGGGTCCCAAAATGCGTTTTCCCCATGCAATTTTCCATAGGAAACTTTAGACACGGCTACAGCCCGAACTGCTGAACGGAATTACACCAAATTTGGCAAAGAGGTAGTTCTTGGTTCAGAAAGAACCCTTTTTGTTAAATGGTGTAAATCCGTTCAGTAGTTGCTGAGAAAATCAAAAGTAAAAGTACATATATATCTATGGCCGCGTCGGATTCGCGCACCCTCCCGATCACGAGCTGCATGCTAATTGGCTGTCAACACTCCAAATCAGGAAGTGTTGGCAGCCATTTTGTCCTCGGTAGAACCGAGGGACAGAAACAAGTGCGCAAACGCACAAAGGGGGCAGGGTAGAAACACCCTGACCCCCTAGGTCTGCTCAGGGGTCCCACAAGGACCCCTGGGCAAAAATTTTTTTTAAAAATCGGCAGGATGCGCTCAGGGAGTGCGGATCCTGCCGAAAAAACGAAGCGAGGTCTCCCGCGCTTCGATGTTAATTGGCCCCCGGGTGGCCCAAGTCCCGGGGGCATGGTGGGGGGGTTTTAATTTAAGCCCCGGGGACCGCCACCCCCCGGGGCTTTATTTAAATTTTTTTTTTTTTTTAAACCTGTGTGGGGGCTCCAGCCCTCACATGCCCCGGGACCGCCACCTCCCGGGGCACTAAACATTTAAATATGGGGGTCCGTTACGGACCCCCAAGCCCCGAGGACCACCACCTCCCGGGGCTGTGCACTGAATGGGAGGGGGCCGCGCGGCCCCCTCCTGGAGCCCTTGATGGCCCTGGGGACCACCACCCCCAGGGCCGGCTCCTGCAGTGTCCCGGGGTGCCTACCCCGGGACACTGCTGTTTGCTATGACAGGACGGGAGCCTCGCGGCTCCGTCCTGTCATAGCAAACTTGTTTGCATTTTGAAAGAGAGGCAGGAAACCTGCTCTCTCTTTCAAAATGCAAACCAGCTTTTCCACATGGGGAGCAGCATGTTAGCTGCTCCCCATGTGGAAAGCAATGCCGGCTTCCGCAGGAGGCGGGGAGCCGGCTGGGACTGTGGGGGCATTGGGGACCCCCACAGTCTCCAACGTGAGGCCAGGCCCCGGGGATGGGGTCCCCGGGGCCATAAGTGGCCTGAGGAGGGGGCCACGCAGCCCCCTACAAAGAAAAAAATAAAAATCGAGGCCATGCCCCGGGGATGGGGTCCCCGGGGCCAATACAGGCCCAGGGAAGGGGGCCACGCGGCCCTCTTCCCGTTTTTTTTTAAAATTTAAAAAAAAAATAAAATGCTCAGGCCCCGGGGATGGGGTCCCCGGGGCCAAAGTGGGCAAGGGAAGGGTGGCCACGCAGCCCCCTCCCATTAAAAAAAAAAAAAAAAAAACGACCGGCATCGTGCCGGAGGCCCCGCCCTCCCTGCAGTACTCTGCAAACGCGCCCCCTGGCGCGTTTGCAGAGGGGAACGAATTCCCCTTGAATACTGGGGGTCCCTGGGGCCAACTAGCCCACCAGGAACCTCCAGTATGCGCCAGGGGCTGCCTTGCAGAGACGTGTACATAGGCCACGCCCCTTTTACACCTCTCTGCAACGCAGCTCTGTGGCGCTTTTGGAGGTATATGGTGGGCTAGTTGGACTCCAGGGACCCTCAGGATTCAAGGGGACTTAATCCCCCAACTTAAAACGCGCCACAGGGCGCGTTTGCACAGTGGTGAAGGGAGGGACGGGGCTTCATGTGACATGTGTGCAAACAGGCCCCGTGGCGCGTTTTAAGATGGGGATTAAATCCCCTTCGATCCTGAGGGTCCCTGGGGCCAACTAGCCCAACAGGTACATCCAGAAAGCGCCACAGAGCTGCGTTGCAGAGAGGTGTAAAAGGGTGTGGCCTCTCTACACGTCTCTGCAACGCAGCCCCTGGCGCATACTGGAGGTTCATGGTGGGCTAGTTGGCCCCTAGGGAACCTCATGATTCAAGGGGACTTAATCCCCCAACTTAAAACGCGCCACGGGCGCGTTTGCACAGATGTCACCTCAGGCCCCGCCCCCTCCCTTCACCATTGTGCAAATATTCCTCTAAAATCTGCCTTACTACGAATTCCGATTTACTCACCTGTTATCAGGAGAGACCTCAGTGCTGCATCTTTCAGCCCAGTACTGATCTTCAAAAGTAATTTTAACCGTACTTACCAGTAACTTGAATTTCCTTCCATAGGATATCATTGCCTGCTTTTTGCTGAAAAAGTTTCTAAGTGTTGATTTTTGAAACATACAAATATTCCTCTAAAATCAGCCGAAATCCGAATTCTGATTTACTCACCTGTTATCAGGAGAGACCTCAGTGCTGCATCTTTCAGCCCAGTACTAGTCCTGAAAAGTAATTTTAACCGTACTTACCGGTAACTTGAATTTCCTTCATAGGCTAACATTGACTGGTTTCACTTGGAAATTCTTCTAAGTGTGGAGTTTTGGAACTTTAAAATATTCCTCTAAAATCAGCCGAAATACGAATTCCGATTTACTCACCTGTTATCAGGAGAGACCTCAGTGCTGCATCTTTCAGCCCAGTACTGATCCTCAAAAGTAATTTTAACCATACTTACCAGTAACTTGAATTTCCTTCCATAGGATATCATTGCCTGCTTTTTGCTGAAAAAGTTTCTAAGTGTTGATTTTTGAAACATACAAATATTCCTCTAAAATCAGCCGAAATCCGAATTCTGATTTACTCACCTGTTATCAGGAGAGACCTCAGTGCTGCATCTTTCAGCCCAGTACTGGTCCTGAAAAGTAATTTTAACTGTACTTACCGGTAACTTGAATTTCCTTCATAGGCTAACATTGACTGGTTTCACTTGGAAATTCTTCTAAGTGTGGAGTTTTGGAACTTTATAATATTCCTCTAAAATCAACCAAAGTACGAATTCCAATTTACTCACCTGTTATCAGGAGAGAACCCAGTGCTGCATCTTTTAGCCCAGCACTGACCCTGAAAAGTAATTTTAACCGTACTTACCAGTAACTTATATTTTCTTCCATAGGAATCCATTGTCTGGTTTTCAGCAGAAAAGTTTCAAAGTGTCGATTTTCACAAACTACAAATATTCCTTAAAATCGCCTGTATGACTTAAACGCATTCTTTCAACTGTTTACAGGAGATGCACCAGTGCTGGATCCAGGATCCAACACTGAGTAAGAAAAAGTAACGATAACAGTTTTTACCTGCTAAGTGAATTTCCTTCCATAAGATAACATTGGTGATTCTATGAGAAAAAGTTTCTAAGTGTCAACTTTTAAAATACAATAATATTCCTTAAAAATCACGACTGTAACCAAAACGCTTTTACTCAACTGTTTACAGGAGATGTACCAGGACTGAATCTAGGATCCAGTCCTGTGGTTAGAAAAGTAATCCATAAAGTAACTAATTGCATTTAACTAGAAATTCACATTGAGCTGAATGTTGCATTGTGTTTGAAAATGTGTTGCCCATTGCAACAACTGTAACTACTGTACTTAAAAGTCTATTGCCTATGTGCAAAGTATTTAAACTAAAGTAATTCATTCTGAGAAAGTATTTTTTGTAATGTAATGTATAATGTAATTACAATGTAATTTAAAAAATAAAATATGTAAAAAAAATTGTTTCTAAAAATGTAGTAAATCAGTATGAAAAAAATTAATATAACAATTAATACATTTAAAAATTGTCATTTACAAAACCTTTGAAATTCACTGAAAAAAACGTAGGTTTCAGACATGTTATAGTTAGGAATTAGCATTTAAAAACCTTTGAAATTCACTGAAAAAACCATAGGTTTCAGATATGTTATAGTTAGAAATTAGCATTTAAAAACCTTTGAAATTCACTGAAAAAACCATAGGTTTTAGGGACAGTTATAGTTAGTTGGACATTTTACTCGTACAAAACCCGTGAAATTCCCCGTTATAGTTAGTTCAGCTAACTATAACTCGCGCCCCGCAATGCACTGCTGATGACGTCACATATTACATCACTCATGACATGGTCAGTGACATCACTGATGACATCACTGATGACATCTCAAATGACATCACTGATGACATCATCCACGTGATAATCTGATGCAGCTCTTCACACCCTAATATAACCTTTGATACACCCAATCTAAATTGCAGACTGCCATTCGCAAAACCATAGACACTCCAACACCAATAACTACATACCCACTCACTGATTCTTAGGTCTACACACACACATCCACTCACTCACCCGTACAGTCACTCATACTTATGGTCACTCAGTACAGGACTATCATATGCACTCTTACTCCTATATAGACACTCAAACACCGCCACACATCCATAGAGGTACTCACACACCTAGTCAGTCATGCAAATAATTAAACACACTGCCATTTACTCACCTATACAGTTATACACACACCAGCTCACTTAATCATACAAATACTAGCACATTGTTACGCTCTTATATAATCACTGATACAAGCACACACTCATCCATACAGCCACTATCACAATCACTCACTCTCGCTTATAGCTATTTATATACTCCAACACACATATATACTGCCTTTCACATATGTAGTTACTCACACATGTACCACTGGGACATACATTCACTCACTAACACACTCTTACACACACTTACCCACCCATACAGTCTATCACAGATGCACTCTTGAAACCATCCACCCAGTGAATCACCCACTCACACATCTATGCACAGTCGCACACACCCCATCCACACAAACACTCAGGCACACATACAGATACTCAGACAACAAATCAATAACTCTTATAGACACTCATGTAGCTATTCACAAACCCATGCAGCCACTTACACAGCAACAGACAGACGGATACAGACATTCACCCAGTTTAGTCACTAACCCATGCATTCAGTAAGAAACGTTAAATCACTCACTTATAGAGTCAGTCACGCACCTACTAAATCATCCATACAGACACTTACACACCCACTCATTCTTCAATACGTCTTTTCCTATATATATTAAAAATATTTAAACTTTACAGAAACACACATTCACTGGATGATGTCATCAGTGATGTCATTTGAGATGTCATCAGTGATGTCATTAGTGATGTCACTGACCATGTCATGAGTGATGTAATATGTGACGTCATCAGCAGTGCATTGCGGGCGCGAGTTATAGTTAGCTGAACTAACTATAACGGGGAATTTCACGGGTTTTGTACGAGTAAAATGTCCAACTAACTATAACTGTCCCTAAAACCTATGGTTTTTTCAGTGAATATATATATAAATATATATAAATAACCTACTGGCGGTCGCCAGTACGTAGTTATAGTTAGGACCTCGTTTCTATTCAAAAAGAGTTTTTTGTTTTCCCAATAACTTTGGCGTCATTGATGAATCTTCGCAAAATTTTCAAAACTAGTGGCCCGCTCCGGTCAGCTCCTGTCTTGAAAGTTTCGGGGTGATTCGTCAAGCGGGAGCCGAGAAAAAGCATTTTCCCCATGTTAATTTCCAAAGGAAGCTTTAGACAAAGCTGCAGCCCGAACTGCTGAACGGAATTACACCAAATTTGGCAAAAAGGTAGCCCTTGGTTCAGAAAGAGCCCTTTTTGTTAAATGGTGCAAATCCGTTCAGTAGTTGCAGAGAAATTAAAGAAAGAAAAAATGTATATATCTGTGCACCGAGGAGGGTTCGCGAACCCTCCCGGGCACGAGCTTCACTCTGATTGGCTGCCAACACTCCAAACCAGGAAGTGTTGGCAGCCATCTTGTGACTCGGTAGACATTTGAGATGTCATCAGTGATGTCATCAGTGATGTCACTAACCATGTCATGAATGATGTAATATGTGACGTCATCAGCAGTGCATTGCGGGGGCGCGAGTTATAGTTAGCTGAACTAACTATAACGGCAGAATTTCTCTGGTTTTGAATGAGTGAAATGTCCAACTAACTATAACGTCCCTGAAACCTATGTTTTTTCAGTGAATATATATATATATGAAACCAAAGTGCTCAAAGCAATGAGAGCGCACACGACTGGCAGAGGAAACCTTCCGGTTTATTTACAGGAAAACAAGCATCAGCCTTCAGTCACTGTTCCTTTTCCGACGCGTTTCGAGGCTCCTGCCTCTTAATCATGGATAATTAGCATAGGCTCCTCAGATGTCTCTGATTAATTCACTCGTAGCATGCCCCATTTAAATACCCCCAGTGGGCCTTGCGCAAGCGAGAATGTTACAATGCATGCTTGGACTTGTAGTCCTAATCAGAGTCCCTTGTTACCCTCGGTGGGCTCCGCTTCGTGAATGCTGCATTAAATCATATTGTTACCCTCAGTGGGCCCTGTGGCTGATGCCCATTTGTATTATCCTCCTCTGTCGTGCTGAAACAAATCCAGGCATAGTTCCGATTTACAGCCTCTTCATTGATAAGAAGATGGTGCAGCTCTCCACGGCAGGGCTGCCGTGTAATTTATGAAACCAAAGTGCCCAAAGCAATGAGAGCGCACACGACTGGCAGAGGAAACCTTCCGGTTTATTTACAGGAAAACAAGCATCAGCCTTCAGTCACTGTTCCTTTTCCGACGCGTTTCGAGGCTCCTGCCTCTTAGTCATGGATAATTAGCGTAGGCTCCGCAGATGTCTCTGATTAATTCACTCGTAGCATGCCCCATTTAAATACCCCCAGTGGGCCTTGCGAAAGCGAGAATGTTACAATGCATGCTTGGACTTGTAGTCCTAATCAGAGTCCCTTGTTACCCTCGGTGGGCTCCGCTTCGTGAATGCTGCATTAAATCATATTTTTACCCTCAGTGGGCCCTGTGGCTGATGCCCATTTGTATTATCCTCCTCTGGATTTACACGGCAGCCCTGCCGTGGAAGACTGCACCATCTGCATAATCAGGTCAGAGGCTGGGAGCGTGGAACCATGCCAGCGCTTTACACAGCACTACAGAAGGGGAGAAATGTAAACATGCTCGGCACCGTGGCCCACTGAGGGCAACAATAAGGTATACTGTACATTTACAAAAGCGGAGCCTACTACCAGGTAATAATAAACTCTGAAGGACTTCAAAGTACAGCATGCCACTGTAATTGGAAATACATTAGCGAGGCCCACTGGGGGTATTTAAATCAAGGAATGCTGAGAACAATCAGAGACATCTGCGGCAGTAAATGATAATTGGCCTATGACTAAGAGGCAGAGAGCCTCGAAAAGCGTCAGGCCGGAGAACTTTTACATGGAGTGCCGATGCGTGTTTTCCTTTGAATAAACCTGATGGTTCCTTCAGTGGTCGAGTGCGTCCTCGATGCTTTGGGCAATTTGTTTTCAATATACATATATATATTCACTGAAAAAACCATAGGTTTCAGGGGCGTTATAGTTAGTTGGACATTTCACTCGTACAAAACCATAGAAATTCCCCCGTTACAGTTAGTTCAGCTAACTATAACTTGCGCGCCCGCAATGCACTGCTGATGACGTCACATATTACATCACTCATGACATGGTCAGTGACATCACTCATGACATCACTGATGACATCTCAAATGACATCACTGATGACATCACTGATGACATCATCCTTGTGATAGAGTGGCAGACCTCCTCTCACCCTAATATAACCTTTGATACACACACTCAAAAATACAAACTAACATTTTCAAAACAATGGACATACCAATACCAGTTACAACACACCTATTCAGTAATTCCAAGATCTACACACACATCCACTCATTCACCAACAGTCCCTATACAGTCACTCATACATGTACTCACTCATCATATGTACTCATACACCTATACATCCTGTTACACACCGCCACTCATCCATAGAGTTACTCACACACATAGTCACACATGCAAACAAAGTATCAAACATCCATTTACTTGCATATACAGTTATACACACACTACCACACTTACTTCTACAGAAACTTACACATACTTACTCTCTTAAACAATCACTTATAGAAATACCTACTTATTTGTACAGGAACTCTTCCAATCTCTCACATATACTCACTTATATACACCAATACTCACATATACTAGTTTAAAACATATGTAGTTACTCATAAAGACACTATTGAGACAGTCATTCACTCACTAACACACCCATACACATACTCATCCACCTATACAGTCCTGCACACATGCTGTCTTCAACACATACAAACAGTGAGTCACTCATTCATGCATCTATGCACTAAGTAATACCCCCACCGAACCATACAGACACTCAGACACTCATACTGATACTCAAAAACCAACTAATAACCCATATAGACACTCATGTAGCTACTCACCAACCCATGCAGCCACTTATACACAAAGTGAGAGACTGATACAGATATTTTCATATTTAAACATTACTCACTAACCCATGTATTCACTAAGATACACTTAGTCAGTTATACAATCAATTTTACAAAAAAAAATCATCCATTTAGACACTTATATACCCATTTATTCTTCCATCGACCTTGAGATAAACATATATAAAACATATTTAATTTTCAGAAAAACACACATTCACTGGATGATGTCATCAGTGATGTCATCAGTGATGTCATTTGAGATGTCATGAGTGATGTCATGAGTGATGTCACTGACCATGTCATGAGTGATGTAATATGTGACGTCATCAGCAGTGCATTGCGGGCGCGCGAGTTATAGTTAGCTGAACTAACTATAACGGGGGAATTTCTATGGTTTTGTACGAGTGAAATGTCCAACTAACTATAACGCCCCTGAAACCTATGGTTTTTTCAGTGAATTTCTAAGGTTTTTTAAATGCTAATTTCTAACTATAACGTGTCTGAAACCTATGGTTTTTTCAGTGAATTTCTAAGGTTTTTTAAATGCTAATTTCTAACTATAACGTGCCTGAAACCTATGGTTTTTTCAGTGAATTATCTACTGGCGGTCGCCAGTAGATAGTTATAGTTAGGACCTATTTTCCATAGGAAATCCGCGACATTATATTTGAAATAACTCTCTTGCCGGTTGACGAATCTTCGCGAAGTTTTCAAACTTTATGGCCCGCTACGGTCCGCTCCTACCCTGAAAGTCTCGGGGTGATTCGTCAAGCGGGGCCGAGAAAAAGGGGGTCCCAAAACGTGTTTTCCCCATTCATTTTCCCATAGGAAACTTTAGACACGGCTACAGCCTCGAACTGCTGAACGGAATTACACCAAATTTGGCAAAGAGGTAGTTCTTGGTTCAGAAAGAACCCTTTTGTTAAATGGTGTAAATCCGTTCAGTAGTTGCGGAGAAATTAAAAAAATAAGAGTCAAAAATCAATTTCCCATAGGAAACTTTAGACACGGCTACAGCCTGAACTGCTGAACGGAATTACACCAAATTTGGCAAAGAGGTAGTTCTTGGTTCAGAAAGAACCCTTTTGTTAAATGGTGTAAATCCGTTCAGTAGTTGCTGAGAAAATCAAAAGTAAAAGTACATATATATCTATGGGCGCAGAGGATCCGCGCACCCTCCCGATCACGAGCTGCATGCTAATTGGCTGTCAACACTCCAAATCAGGAAGTGTTGGCAGCCATTTTGTCCCTCGGTAGAACCGAGGGACAGAAACAAGTGCGCAAAGCGCACAAAAGGGGAAGGGTAGCAAAACCCTGACCCCTAGGTCTGCTCAGGGGGTCCCACAAGGACCCCCTGGGCAAAAAAATGTTTTTTTTTTTTTTAAAAATCGGCAGGATGCGCTCAGGGTGCGCGGATCCTGCCGAAAAAAAAAAAAATCAAAGCGCGGTCTCCCGCGCTTCGATTGTATTTTGCCCTTGGGTGGCCCAAGTCCCGGGGGCTTGGTGGGGGGGTTAAATTTATGTATGGGGGCCTCAAGGGCCCCTAAGCCCCGGGGACCGCCACCCCCGGGGCTTTTATTTTAAAATGGTGCGGGAGGGCACTCGGCCCTCCCGCAGCCCCGGGACCACCACCTCCCGGGGCTTCTTTTTAAAAAAAAATTCCTGTGTGGGGGGCTCGAGCCCCCACACGCCCGGGACCGCCACCTCCCGGGGCACTAGCACATTTAAAATGGGGGTCCGTTTTGGACCCCGAAGCCCCGGGGACCACCACCTCCCCGGCGTTGTGCTGATGTGGGGAGGGGGCCGCGCGGCCCCCTCCTGGAGCCTGTGGTGGCCCTGGGGACCGCCACCCCCAGGGCCGGCTCCTGCAGTGTCCCGGGTGCCTACCCCCGGGACACTGCTGCTTGTAATGACAGGACGGGAGCCTCGCGGCTCCCGTCCTGTCATTGCAAACTGCTTTGGATATTGGAAGAGAGAGCAGGAAACCTGCTCTCGCTTCCAATATCCAAAGACAATTGCTTTTCCACATGGGCAGCAGCATGTTAGCTGCTCCCCATGTGGAAAGCAATGCCGGCTCCCTTAGGACACGGGGAGCCGGCGGGACTGTGGGGGTTTGGGGACCCCCACAGTCCCCAACAAGAGGCCAGGCCCCAGGGGATGGGGTCCCCGGGGCCATAAGCGGCCCCCTCCCCAGAAATAATTTAAAAAAAAAAAAAAGGCCTGCCCCGGGGGATGGGGTCCCGGGGCAAAAGAGGGCCTGAGGAGGGGGCCACGCAGCCCCCTCCTTAAAAATTAATTTAAAAATGTGTGGCCATGCCCCGGGGGATGGGGTCCCCGGGGCAGGATTCGGCCACGGGAGGGGCCACGCGGCCCCTTCCCGTTTAATTAAAAAAAAAAAAAAAGGGGTAAGGCCCTGGGGGATGGGGTCCCCAGGGCCCAAAAATAGGAAAAAGGGAGGGGGGCCACACAGCCCCCCTTCAGGAGAAAAAAAAAAAAACCATTGTGCAAATATTCCTCTAAAATCAGCCGAAATGCGAATTCCGATTTACTCACCTGTTATCAGGAGAGACCTCAGTGCTGTATCTTTCAGCCCAGTACTGGTCCTGAAAAGTAATTTTAACCGTACTTACCAGTAACTTGAATTTCCTTCCATAGGCTAACATTGACTGGTTTCACTTGGAAATTCTTCTGTGTGTGGAGTTTTGGAACTTTAAAATATTCCTCTAAAATCAGCCGAAATACGAATTCCGATTTACTCACCTGTTATCAGGAGAGACCTCAGTGCTGCATCTTTCAGCCCAGTACTGATCCTCAAAAGTAATTTTAACCGTACTTACCAGTAACTTGAATTTCCTTCCATAGGATATCATTGCCTGCTTTTTGCTGAAAAAGTTTCTAAGTGTTGATTTTTGAAACATGCAAATATTCCTCTAAAATCAGCCGAAATACGAATTCCGATTTACTCACCTGTTATAAGGAGAGACCTCAGTGCTGTATCTTTCAGCCCAGTACTGGTCCTGAAAAGTAATTTTAACCGTACTTACCAGTAACTTGAATTTCCTTCCATAGGCTAACATTGACTGGTTTCACTTGGAAATTCTTCTAAGTGTGGAGTTTTGGAACTTTAAAATATTCCTCTAAAATCAGCCGAAATACGAATTCCGATTTACTCACCTGTTATCAGGAGAGACCTCAGTGCTGCATCTTTCAGCCCAGTACTGATCCTCAAAAGTAATTTTAACCGTACTTACCAGTAACTTGAATTTCCTTCCATAGGATATCATTGCCTGCTTTTTGCTGAAAAAGTTTCTAAGTGTTGATTTTTGAAACATGCAAATATTCCTCTAAAATCAGCCGAAATACGAATTCCGATTTACTCACCTGTTATAAGGAGAGACCTCAGTGCTGTATCTTTCAGCCCAGTACTGGTCCTGAAAAGTAATTTTAACCGTACTTACCAGTAACTTGAATTTCCTTCCATAGGCTAACATTGACTGGTTTCACTTGGAAATTCTTCTAAGTGTGGAGTTTTGGAACTTTAAAATATTCCTCTAAAATCAGCCGAAATACGAATTCCGATTTACTCACCTGTTATAAGGAGAGACCTCAGTGCTGTATCTTTCAGCCCAGTACTGGTCCTGAAAAGTAATTTTAACCGTACTTACCAGTAACTTGAATTTCCTTCCATAGGCTAACATTGACTGGTTTCACTTGGAAATTCTTCTAAGTGTGGAGTTTTGGAACTTTAAAATATTCCTCTAAAATCAGCCGAAATACGAATTCCGATTTACTCACCTGTTATCAGGAGAGACCTCAGTGCTGCATCTTTCAGCCCAGTACTGATCCTCAAAAGTAATTTTAACCGTACTTACCAGTAACTTGAATTTCCTTCCATAGGATATCATTGCCTGCTTTTTGCTGAAAAAGTTTCTAAGTGTTGATTTTTGAAACATGCAAATATTCCTCTAAAATCAGCCGAAATACGAATTCCGATTTACTCACCTGTTATAAGGAGAGACCTCAGTGCTGTATCTTTCAGCCCAGTACTGGTCCTGAAAAGTAATTTTAACCGTACTTACCAGTAACTTGAATTTCCTTCCATAGGCTAACATTGACTGGTTTCACTTGGAAATTCTTCTAAGTGTGGAGTTTTGGAACTTTAAAATATTCCTCTAAAATCAGCCGAAATACGAATTCCGATTTACTCACCTGTTATAAGGAGAGACCTCAGTGCTGTATCTTTCAGCCCAGTACTGGTCCTGAAAAGTAATTTTAACCGTACTTACCAGTAACTTGAATTTCCTTCCATAGGCTAACATTGACTGGTTTCACTTGGAAATTCTTCTAAGTGTGGAGTTTTGGAACTTTAAAATATTCCTCTAAAATCAGCCGAAATACGAATTCCGATTTACTCACCTGTTATCAGGAGAGACCTCAGTGCTGTATCTTTCAGCCCAGTACTGGTCCTGAAAAGTAATTTTAACCGTACTTACCAGTAACTTGAATTTCCTTCCATAGGCTAACATTGACTGGTTTCACTTGGAAATTCTTCTAAGTGTGGAGTTTTGGAACTTTAAAATATTCCTCTAAAATCAGCCGAAATACGAATTCCGATTTACTCACCTGTTATCAGGAGAGACCTCAGTGCTGCATCTTTCAGCCCAGTACTGATCCTCAAAAGTAATTTTAACCGTACTTACCAGTAACTTGAATTTCCTTCCATAGGATATCATTGCCTGCTTTTTGCTGAAAAAGTTTCTAAGTGTTGATTTTTGAAACATGCAAATATTCCTCTAAAATCAGCCGAAATACGAATTCCGATTTACTCACCTGTTATAAGGAGAGACCTCAGTGCTGTATCTTTCAGCCCAGTACTGGTCCTGAAAAGTAATTTTAACCGTACTTACCAGTAACTTGAATTTCCTTCCATAGGCTAACATTGACTGGTTTCACTTGGAAATTCTTCTAAGTGTGGAGTTTTGGAACTTTAAAATATTCCTCTAAAATCAGCCGAAATACGAATTCCGATTTACTCACCTGTTATAAGGAGAGACCTCAGTGCTGTATCTTTCAGCCCAGTACTGGTCCTGAAAAGTAATTTTAACCGTACTTACCAGTAACTTGAATTTCCTTCCATAGGCTAACATTGACTGGTTTCACTTGGAAATTCTTCTAAGTGTGGAGTTTTGGAACTTTAAAATATTCCTCTAAAATCAGCCGAAATACGAATTCCGATTTACTCACCTGTTATCAGGAGAGACCTCAGTGCTGCATCTTTCAGCCCAGTACTGATCCTCAAAAGTAATTTTAACCGTACTTACCAGTAACTTGAATTTCCTTCCATAGGATATCATTGCCTGCTTTTTGCTGAAAAAGTTTCTAAGTGTTGATTTTTGAAACATGCAAATATTCCTCTAAAATCAGCCGAAATACGAATTCCGATTTACTCACCTGTTATAAGGAGAGACCTCAGTGCTGTATCTTTCAGCCCAGTACTGGTCCTGAAAAGTAATTTTAACCGTACTTACCAGTAACTTGAATTTCCTTCCATAGGCTAACATTGACTGGTTTCACTTGGAAATTCTTCTAAGTGTGGAGTTTTGGAACTTTAAAATATTCCTCTAAAATCAGCCGAAATACGAATTCCGATTTACTCACCTGTTATAAGGAGAGACCTCAGTGCTGTATCTTTCAGCCCAGTACTGGTCCTGAAAAGTAATTTTAACCGTACTTACCAGTAACTTGAATTTCCTTCCATAGGCTAACATTGACTGGTTTCACTTGGAAATTCTTCTAAGTGTGGAGTTTTGGAACTTTAAAATATTCCTCTAAAATCAGCCGAAATACGAATTCCGATTTACTCACCTGTTATCAGGAGAGACCTCAGTGCTGCATCTTTCAGCCCAGTACTGATCCTCAAAAGTAATTTTAACCGTACTTACCAGTAACTTGAATTTCCTTCCATAGGCTAACATTGACTGGTTTCACTTGGAAATTCTTGTGTGTGGAGTTTTGGAACTTTAAAATATTCCTCTAAAATCAGCCGAAAACGAATTCCGATTTACTCACCTGTTATCAGGAGAGACCTCAGTGCCGCATCTTTCAGCCCAGTACTGATCCTCAAAAGTAATTTTAACCGTACTTACCAGTAACTTGAATTTCCTTCCATAGGATATCATTGCCTGCTTTTTGCTGAAAAAGTTTCTAAGTGTTGATTTTTGAAACATACAAATATTCCTCTAAAAACAGCCGAAATCCGAATTCTGATTTACTCACCTGTTATCAGGAGAGACCTCAGTGCTGCATCTTTCAGCCCAGTACTGGTCCTGAAAAGTAATTTTAACCGTACTTGCCGGTAACTTGAATTTCCTTCATAGGCTAACATTGACTGGTTTCACTTGGAAATTCTTCTAAGTGTGGAGTTTTGGAACTTTATAATATTCCTCTAAAATCAACCAAAGTACGAATTCTAATTTACTCACCTGTTATCAGGAGAGAACCCAGTGCTGCATCTTTTAGCCCAGCACTGACCCTGAAAAGTAATTCTAACCGTACTTACCAGTAACTTACATTTCCTTCCATAGGAATCCATTGTCTGGTTTTCAGCAGAAAAGTTTCAAAGTGTCGATTTTCACAAATTACAAATATTCCTTAAAAATCGCCTGTATGACTTAATCGCATTCTTTCAACTGTTTACAGGAGATGCACCAGTGCTGGATCCAGGATCCAACACTGAGTAAGAAAAAGTAACGATAACACTACTTACCTGCTAAGTGAATTTCCTCCCATAGGATAACATTGGTTATTCTATGTGAAAAAGTTTCTAAGTGTCAACTTTTAAAATACAATAATATTCCTTAAAAATTACTACTGTAACCAAAACGCTTTTACTCAACTGTTTACAGGAGATGTCCCAGGACTGAATCTAGGATCCAGTCCTGTGGTTAGAAAAGTAATCCATAAAGTAACTAATTGCATTTAACTAGAAATTCACATTGAGCTCAATGTTGCATTGTGTTTGAAATTGTGTTGCCCATTGCAACAACTCTAACTACTGTACTTAAAACTCTATTGCCAATTTGCAAACTATTTAAACTAAAGTAATTCATTCTGAGAAAGTATATTTTGTAATGTAATGTATAATGTAATTACAATGTAATTTAATAAATAAAATATATAAAAATAAATAGTTTTAAAAAATGTAGTAAATCAGTATCAAAAAATAAATATAACAATTAATACATTTAAAAATTGTCATTTACAAAACCTTTGAAATTCACTGAAAAAACCATAGGTTTTAGGGGCGTTATAGTTAGAAATTAGCATTTAAAAACCTTTGAAATTCACTGAAAAAACCATAGGTTTCAGACACGTTATAGTTAGAAATTAGCATTTAAAAAACCTTTGAAATTCACTGAAAAAACCATAGGTTTTAGGGACAGTTATAGTTAGTTGGACATTTCACTCGTACAAAACCCGTGAAATTCCCCTGTTATAGTTAGTTCAGCTAACTATAACTCGCGCCCCGCAATGCACTGCTGATGACGTCACATATTACATCACTCATGACATGGTCAGTGACATCACTGATGACATCACTGATGACATCTCAAATGACATCACTGATGACATCATCCACGTGAAAATCTGATGCACCTCCTCACACCCTAATATAACCTTTGATATACCCAATCTAAATTACAGACTGCCATTCGCAAAACCATAGACACTCCAACACCAATAACTACATACCCACTCACTGATTCTTAGGTCTACACACACACATCCACTCACTCACCCGTACAGTCACTCATACCTATGGTCACTCAGTACAGGACTATCATATGCACTCTTACTCCTATATGAAATGAAATGAAATTTGTACTTGTAAAGCGCACTTATACCCCCAAAGGGGTGTCCCGGCGCTGTACGCATACCGCTGTGGAACCCTTCCTGGCTTTTCCCTGTGAAATGTCCACTCCTGGGCACCCCCAAGGTGAAGCCAAGCATCCCAATGCTGTTGGGGCCGTTGTGGAGATTAAGCAAGCTATTGCCCAGAGTTGCAGAGTGGGACCCATGATTAGAATAGGCACCGAGGCGAGAATTATCAGGTCCGAGGAAATTGAGCCCAAGACCCGCCGAGGCGGGAATTGAACCCTGGTCCCGGGCCAGATCTCTGCATCAGGGTCTGCCGCTCTAACCATTGAGCCACACTTCTCTATATAGACACTCAAAAACCGCCACTCATCCATAGAGGTACTCACACACCTAGTCAGTCATGCAAATAATTAAACACACTGCCATTTACTCACCTATACAGTTATACACACACCAGCTCACTTAATCATACAAATACTACCACATTGTTACGCTCTTATACAATCACTGATACAAGCACACACTCATCCATACAGCCACTATCACAATCACTCACTCTCGCTTATAGCTATTTATATACTCCAACACACATATATACTGCCTTTCACATAAGTAGTTACTCACACATGTACCACTGGGACATATATTCACTCACTAACACACTCTTACACACACTTACCCACCCATACAGTCTATCACAGATGCACTCTTGAAACCATCCACCCAGTGAATCACCCACTCACACATCTATGCACAGAGTCGCACACACCCCTCCCACACAAACACTGAGGCACCTATACAGATACTCAGAGAACCATTCAATAACTCATATAGACACTCATGTAGCTATTCACAAACACATGCAGCCACTTACACAGCAACAGACAGACGGATACAGACATTCACCCAGTTTAGTCACTAACCCATGCATTCAGTAAGATACGTTAAATCACTCACTTATAGAGTCAGTCACGCACCTACTAAATCATCCATACAGACACTTAGACACCCACTCATTCTTCAATACGTCTTTTCCTATATATATTAAAAATATTTAAACTTTACAGAAACACACAGTCACTGGATGATGTCATCAGTGATGTCATTTGAGATGTCATCAGTGATGTCATCAGTGATGTCACTGACCATGTCATGAGTGATGTAATATGTGACGTCATCAGCAGTGCATTGCGGGGCGCGAGTTATAGTTAGCTGAACTAACTATAACAGGGGAATTTCACGGGTTTTGTACGAGTGAAATGTCCAACTAACTATAACTGTCCCTAAAACCTATGGTTTTTTCAGTGAATATATATATATTTATTATACTATGTATACATGTGAAAATGTTACGGTCCTCTGTTTGCCTCGGTGGCATGGAAAAAATGGGTGGAACTGATGTCAGCACGCCGACGAGGTCCTCTTATGGCTCCGATGACGTCATACGGTGTCGCGAGCGGAGCCGTGCTCGTTGACATGGGAGAGCTAGGAAAGAATTTCCATGGAATGCTGGTGCAGGGGATATTCACCTAAGTGTTCAGGGTAGTCCTTTGGGAGCAACTGTTTTTGTTGCCACCCAGAAACCGAAACCAGTGATCCGAGGGCAGAGGCCCTGCAGATGGCACACGAGGTGGGGTGCCCAGTCGTGTGCACCGGCGGGGCAGCAAAGTGACAAGCACCACAACCCACAAAAAAGGTAACGAGGGCACTGAATAACACAGGATCTTTTCTTTGTATCTGGCAGGAACAACGAAGTTAAAATGCCCTAGTACCAAAATGTAGAACTAGTGCTACAACGGTCTTCAAGAGGACCTGCGATGCCGCTTCTGCCTCCCGTATCCTGGAGGCGGCACATGGGTCACGCGGTACGGTCATACTGCGGTGGGACACACACTCGTTGACCTCTCATGGCACTGCTCCACACTTCAGGGAGGACGCTTTCCATTAGCTATGTTTTCTGATGACATGTCGCGCCGGCCCCGTCCAACAACAGAACTCCTTTAGATCCAAACAGACCCTTCCACTCTCTCACCGGAAGTGAAACCAGGCCACGCGGACACTTTCACAATACAACAGCCGGGAATGCACTTTTCGGTAAAAAAACCACATTCCTTCCTCCTAATTAATCAAATAAACATCTCACTGAAGAACAGGGGCCAGCTTCGATCGGTAAACAACCGTTACAACGACTTTTTTACTTTGTGATACCATTACAACGCATGCATTACCACGCATGTGTTATACATCACGAAGTCATTACTAACCCTGGGCATAATACTTCGCTACGCTCACGGAGCATGCAAAGTTTGTGCTACTACACAAATTGCACGTAGCAGAGTGAAAAACTGTGCTAATTGACATAGTGTAGCAGCAGTATAATAAACACCTACAAATGCTTTGATAAAGCAATTTTCTATGCTAAAAAGCATATAGCCAATTCACAAAAAGAACTTTGACAATAAAATATCAAGCAATGAGAGAGGTGAGGATTTTGGGGTCCCCTAACCTAGGGGAGGACCAAGCAGATGCCTTGAACACAAAAAGCATATTATGTGAACGATTCAGTGGTGGTCCTTCCTCCTAGGACCACCCCAAGCACAGTTATGGGCAAAAATACAATCCCACCAAAGGCCCTGCAAAGCATTATGGGACGAGATTAGCAGTGGGCAGTGAATATTATAGTGTCCAATATCAAAATAATTCTACAAAGAGCTGCAGTTCAACTAGTCGTTACTAGATGTCCTCACGAGTCAAATGCAAAAGCATTGAAATTATTAATACATCAAGCTGCAGTTCCACTAGTCGTTACTAGATGTCTCACGTAGTCAAATGCAAAAGCATTGAAACCCTTTCATGAAGCTTTTGCATTTGACTCGTGAGGGACATCTAGTAACGACTAGTGGAACTGCAGCTCTTTGTAGAATTATTTTGATATTGGATACTATAATATTCACTGCCCACTGCTAATCTCGTCCCATAATGCTTTGCAGGGCCTTTGGTTGGGATTGTATTTTTGCCAATAACTGTGCTTGGGGTGGTCCTAAGAGGATGGGACCACCACTGAATCGTTCAAAAGATGTGCTTTTTGTTTTGAAGGCATCTGCTTGGTTCTCTCCCTAGGTTAGGGAGGATCCCAAAATCATCACTGCTTGTTAATTTATTGTTTTTACTTTTGTGAAATGACTATATGCATTTTTAGCATATAAAGACAGAGATATTTGTTTTATCTTAACTTGCACTGTGCCAGATTCCTTTGGCAATTATTGTACAGTGCAGTCAAGCACACAGCTACGCAATTTGCATAGCTACGTGTAATTCAAAATGTACTTCGTGTAGCTACGTGTAGTGCTACTACGCAAACTACGCCCAGGGTTAGTCATTACAACGCATTTTTTTTTAACGCATGGTCATTTACCACGCATGCCTTTACAACGAATTTTGTTGTAAAGGTATGTATGGTAAATGACCATGCGTTCTAAAAAACATGTAGACGATCCATGTCGTTGTAAGGAAACAGAGGCTGTTCTGTTTCCTCACAACGACGCGCACCGCCCCTCAGAGATGACGTGAAACAGGAACCATGAGGAGAGAGGAACCATGAGGAGTGAGAGGTAAGGGGGATTGGGTATGGGGTGGGGGTTTCTTTTCTAGGGTTTAGGGTAGTGCAGCGGTGTTTGGGTGGTGTAGGGGGTCGTGCTGGGGGTAGTGTTTTAGGGTTTAGGGTAGTGCAGTGGTGTTTGGGTAGTGTAGGGGGTCGTGCTGGGGGTAGTGTTTTAGGGTTTAGGGTAGTGCAATAGTGTAGGGGGTCGTGCTGGGGGTAGTGTTTGAGGGTTTAGGGTAGTGCAGTGGTGTTTGGGTAGTGTCGGGGGTCGTGCTGGGGTAGTGTTTTAGGGTTTAGGGTAGTGCAGTAGTGTAGGGGGTCGTGCTGGGGGAAGTGTTTGAGGGTTTAGGGTAGTGCAGTGGTGTATGGGTAATGTAGGGGGTCGTGCTGGGGTAGTGTTTTAGGGTTTAGGGTAGTGCAGTGGTGTTTGAGTAGTGTAGGGGGTCATGCTGGTGGTAGTGTTTTAGGGTTTAGGGTAGTGCAGTGGTGTTTGTGTAGTGTAGGGGGTCATACTGGGGGTAGTGTTTTATGGTTTAGGGTAGTGCAGTGGTGTTTGGGTAGTGTAGGGGGTCATGCTGGGGGTAGATTTAGGGTTTAGGGTAGTGCAGTGGTGTTTGGGTAGTGTAGGGAGTCATGCTGGGGGTAGTGTTTTAGGGTTTAGGGTAGTGCAGTGGTGTTTGTGAAGTGTGGGAGGTCATGCTGGGGGTATGTTTAGGGTTTAGTGTAGTGCAGTGGTGTTTGGGTAGTGTAGGGAGTTGTGCTGGGGGTAGTGTTTTAGGGTTTAGGGTAGTGCAGTGGTGTTTGGGTAGTGTAGGGAGTCGTGCTGGTGGTAGTGTTTTAGGGTTTAGGGTAGTGCAGTGGTGTTTGGGTAGTGGAGTGGGTAGTGTTTTAGGGTTTAGTGTAGTGCGCCCAACCAGCCACAATATCCGTGGACAAAGGGGATCCTGACTCTTTGGAACGCTCCGTCAATTGAATAATTTGGGTCAAGGGCCCTACCACGTCCAAGACCTATCAATTCCTTTCTTGGGATCCCTCATATACTTGGAGAAAAAGGTACATAGTTTCTCATCAATTTCAGGCGTGTGTGCCACCTTCCCCTTCAGTGAGGGCCTGGGGCATTCTCCCCTCATCCTATTCCTGACCTCCCTTTCAAGGGGTTGATGGATTTTCCCCACCACATACTCTGCCACTTTGGCGTCAGGTGCCCACTCTGCCGACCTATGATGGTAAATTTGGGTAGGCTCGAACATGTCCGAGTGGACCCCGTCCCCAACTGGGGACTGAGAGGAGTGGGACTCTGGACGCCAGGGACGCCCGAGTCCTTATCCTCATCGGAGGAGAAATCGTCCTCCGATACACCCTCTCCCTCTAAGGGAAACCCGCCGTTGGGGTCTACAATAGTGGTGACAGTGTCGCAATTTTCTCCGGGCCCCTCCTCCTCCCGGCAGGGTGCATGTTTTAGCGTTCGCGCACTCTTGAGGAAGGTCTCCGTAAGTTTATAAAATCGTTCCAAGTGCCCCGCGTTATGCTTAACGCCCCTTTTATTCCCCATCTGGGAGCTACTTGGACCCGCCACCACCAGATCTGGGTCACTGAACACCCCAGGGATGCTTTTCGCCAGCTTATCAACCTGATCCCTAAGAGGAGCCACCGCCCTAGAAATAGCCAGAGAGAGGGCTTGGTCCACTGCTGGAGGGAGAAGTTGGGGGGCCATTCCTCCTCCACTTCCTGGTAGGAGGAGTAAAAATGGTCTTCTGGAGAAGACATGATAGCAGAGGGTGTGAGCACAGAACAAATGCCCTTAAAATCCTTAACACAGCCCCCTCGCCGGTGCTCCAACAGCTGGGCTTTCCCCGAAGCTGTTATAAGAATAGACTGAGGCGCAATACCAATTACCACCACCAGGTGGCGCTGGTCACTAACGTGGCCGTGTGGGGAAATCACCGTGTAGTGGTGTCAAAATTAGGCGAGGGTTGGTCGGGAATCAAGCGGACACTAAAGGAGTGACCGGATTCCCAAACGCACGTAAAGACCAGCGGGAGCGCTCGACGGAGCTGCCTCGCTCGGACCAGACGCGCCTGGCAGGATCTCACCGCGCGCAGAGCACACAGCGGGAGAAACTGCGAGGGAGAGAACGCGCTCAGGCAAGAGCCTGCTGCGCAGGGAATATGAAACAATACCAAGGCAATAATGCTAATAACGTGCACAAGAAACCGTTATACAAACAGCAACAACGTCAGATTAAGCCAAGAATGTAAGGAATGCACTTAACTGACGAGCAGTGAAGAAAGAGGAAGCGGAAGAGACGTCACAATATTATATACGATGGACTGTGATATGATTGGACTATAGTTGCCTTGGAGACTACCCCCTAATGGTTCATGGGTTGTGTAGTCTTTTGTTTAATGATTGTTGTGTTACGTTTTCTTTGAACTGCTATGCAAATAAAGTGAGGAAAGATATGCATAATCCTCGCCTCCGTCCTGCCATAGAATTCATTAAACTTTATTTGATCTGATTTAGAAACATAGATCATAAAAGTGTACATAAAAACAGTAAATCCTCTTTCCTAATACAATACAGTGAGAATTAATTAAAACCAGTAGGTAAAAACGGGTGTTACAAAGCCCGGTTCAGAGCAAATTCAGGTTAACAGAATCGTAAAGTTCAATGTTTCGCAAGATCAATCTCATGTACTTCGTGCAAAATACGCAATAAGGGGTCCAAGTAAGATGTAACGCTCCAATACCTGACCAGTTTGCACTATATAAAACTGCAGAAAAACTAAAAATAAAAAGTGTTTTGCACACTTCTGTCATTGGGCTGTATGTGGGCTACATCTGGGTGATATTTGTGCTACATTTGGGCTCTTTTTTTCTCTGGTGGCCATCTTGGGAGACTTATTTGTTATGAAGTTTCCTAATTTCGTCATTTACTGCAGTCTCCTCAGTAGGAAATGCTTTAAGTTTTTTACTTTGATTCCATCAAGAAGGCATGTGTCACACATTTGCCATAAATTCAGAATGTTAGCACTCTAGTTGTTCATTAGATCACTGTAGTAAAGCTACTGCTCACCAGGGAGTTAACTGGAAGTCTACTGCTGGTATTGAAAGTGATTGTTTCAGTCTGCATGTCAGAATTTTCTAATGAAATAGAAGAGGATTTGAGATCTCACTTAAAACATGCCCTAAATTTTCTTTCTGCAGCACTAACCATAATTTCTATGGCAAAATGAACCCCCTCATTTTGTTCCTTTTTAAATTAAATGTTTTAAGTGTTACCAGTTTATTCCAATCAAGATGGCTTCAGGTGTGCCATACTTTTGTCATAAGTAAGACTGTTAGCACTCTAGTTGTTCTTTAGAACACTCTGGGAAGCTGCAGTAGAACACAAAGGCATCAACTGACAGGCTGCTCCTGTTGAAATATAACAGGAAGATATTTGAGATCTCACTTAAAACATGTCCTAATTTTTCTTTCTACAGCACTAACCATAATTTCTATGGCAAAATGAACCCCCTCATTTTGTTCCTTTTTAAATTAAATGTTTTAAGAGTTACCAGTTTATTCCAATCAAGATGGCTTCAGGTGTGCCATAATTTTGTCATAAGTAAGACTGTTAGCGCTCTAGTTGTTCTTTAGAACACTCTGGGAAGCTGCAGTAGAACACAAAGGCATCAACTGACAGTCTCTGCCCTTGTTGGATGTACATGTTTTACTGAGAATGTCAGACTTCATTCTCACATGACTGAGAAAGATAATGTGAATTTACAGAAAATATGCTCTCATTTTAGCTTCTGGAGCACCTTCCAAAACTGTATGGGACAAGCATGTGAAAATAGTTTTCTCTCAAACATGATTCATGATATCCCAGCAGAAGGTTTTTCACAGGGTAAAATCACCTTAGAACACACCACAATTCCTGAAATTAGTATGGTACCATCAACAAATGAATTCTAATGTAACTAAAGTCTGTTATCACCCTTTATAGTTCTCCTTTTGGTAACCCTCAAAATCTTCGAATCGCTACAATGCATTTCAATGGGCTACTATCATTTATATTGGTCCCAAGATGGCTGCCAGCAATTCCAGGATGAAGTGCTGACAGCCAATCAGATCTCACGATGACATGTGTGGTTAGGCTCCGCCCAGATATATATGTGTTTTCTTTTTCAAATGTCTCAGGAACTACTGAACGGATTTACACCATTTAAGCAAAAGGCACGACTCTGAACCAAGGGCTACCTTTTTGCCAAATTTGGTGTAATTCCGTTCAGCAGTTTGGGCTGTAGCTGCGATGAAAGGTTCCTATGGAAAATTGCATGGGGAAAACATGTTTTGGGACCCCCCTTTTTTCTCGGCCCCCGCTTTCAGGATAGGAGCGGACCGGAGCGGGCCATAAGTTTTGAAAATTTCGCGAAGATTCATCAACCGGCGCCAAAGTTATTTCAAATAGAATGTTGTGGATTTCCTATGGAAAATAGGTCCTTACTATAACTATCCACTGGCGACCGCCAGTAGATAATATATATATATATATATATTCACTGAAAAAACCATAGGTTTTAGGGACAGTTATAGTTAGTTGGACATTGCACTCGTACAAAACCCGTGAAATTCCCCGTTATAGTTAGTCCAGCTAACTATAACTCGCGCCCCGCAATGCACTGCTGATGACGTCACATATTACATCACTCATGACATGGTCAGTGACATCACTGATGACATCACTGATGACATCTCAAATGACATCACTGATGACATCACTGATGACATCATCCAGTGACTGTGTGTTTCTGTAAAGTTTAAATATTTTTAATATATATAGGAAAAGACGTATTGAAGAATGAGTGGGTGTGTAAGTGTCTGTATGGATGATTTAGTAGGTGCGTGACTGACTCTATAAGTGAGTGATTTAACGTATCTTACTGAATGCATGGGTTAGTGACTAAACTGGGTGAATGTCTGTATCCGTCTGTCTGTTGCTGTGTAAGTGGCTGCATGTGTTTGTGAATAGCTACATGAGTGTCTATATGAGTTATTGAATGCTTGTCTGAGTATCTGTATGGGTGCCTGAGTGTTTGTGTGGGAGGGGTGTGTGCAACTCTGTGCATAGATGTGTGAGTGGGTGATTCACTGGGTGGATGGTTTCAAGAGTGCAACTGTGATAGACTGTATGGGTGGGTAAGTGTGTGTAAGAGTGTGTTAGTGAGTGAATGTATGTCCCAGTGGTACATGTGTGAGTGACTACATATGTGAAAGGCAGTATATATGTGTGTTGGAGTATATAAATAGCTATAAGCGAGAGTGAGTGATTGTGATAGTGGCTGTATGGATGAGTGTGTGCTTGTATCAGTGATTGTATAAGAGCGTAAGAATGTGCTACTATTTGTATGAGTAAGTGAGCTGGTGTGTGTATAACTGTATAGGTGAGTAAATGGTAGTGTGTTTAATTATTTGCATGACTGACTAGGTGTGTGAGTACCTCTATGGATGAGTGGCGGTGTTTGAGTGTCTATATAGGAGTATGAGTGCATATGATAGTCCTGTACTGAGTGACCGTAAGTATGAGTGACTGTACGGGTGAGTGAGTGGATGTGTGCGTAGACCTAAGAATCAGTGAGTGGGTATGTAGTTATTGGTGTTGGAGTGTCTATGGTTTTGCGAATGGCAGTCTGTAATTTAGAGTGGGTGTATCAAAGGTTATATTAGAGTGTGAGGAGGTGCATCAGATTATCACGTGGATGATGTCATCAGTGATGTCATTTGAGATGTCATCAGTGATGTCATCAGTGATGTCACTGACCATGTCATGAGTGATGTAATATGTGACGTCATCAGCAGTGCATTGCGGGGCGCGAGTTATAGTTAGCTGGACTAACTATAACGGGGGAATTTCACGGGTTTTGTACGAGTGCAATGTCCAACTAACTATAACTGTCCCTAAAACCTATGGTTTTTTCAGTGAATTTCAAAGGTTTTTTAAATGCTAATTTGTAACTATAACGTCCCTGAAACCTATGGTTTTTTCAGTGAATTTCAAAGGTTTTTTAAATGCTAATTTGTAACTATAACATGTCTGAAACCTACAGTTTTTTCAGTGAATTTCAAAGGTTTTGTAAATGACAATTTTTAAATGTATTAATTGTTATATAAATCTTTTTCATACTGATTTCCAAATTTTTTAGAAACAATTTTTTTTACATATTTTATTTTTTAAATTACATTGTAATTACATTATACATTACATTACAAAAATACTTTCTCAGAATGAATTACTTTAGTTTAATTACTTTGCACATAGGCAATAGACTTTTAAGTACAGTAGTTACAGTTGTTGCAATGGGCAACACATTTTCAAACACAATGCAACATTCAGCTCAATGTGAATTTCTAGTTAAATGCAATTAGTTACTTTATGGATTACTTTTCTAACCACATTACTGGATCCTAGATTCAGTCCTGGGACATCTCCTGTAAACAGTTGAGTAAAAGCGTTTTGGTTACAGTCGTGATTTTTAAGGAATATTATTGTACTTTAAAAGTTCACACTTAGAAACTTTTTCTCATAGAATCACCAATGTTATCCTATGGAAGGAAATTCACTTAGAAGTTAAAAACTGTTATCGTTACTTTTTCTTACTCAGTGTTGGATCCTGGATCCAGCACTGGTGCATCTCCTGTAAACAGTTGAAAGAATGCGTTTAAGTCATACAGGCGATTTTTTAGGAATATTTGTAGTTTGTGAAAATCGACACTTTGAAACTTTTCTGCTGAAAACCAGACAATGGATTCCTATGGAAGGAAATTCAAGTTACTGGTAAGTACGGTTAAAATTACTTTTGAGGATCAGTACTGGGCTGAAAGATGCAGCACTGAGGTCTCTCCTGATAACAGGTGAGTAAATCGGAATTCGTATTTCGGCTGATTTTAGAGGACTATTTTAAAGTTCCAAAACTCCACACTTAGAAGAATTTCCAAGTGAAACCAGTCAATGTTAGCCTATGGAAGGAAATTCAAGTTACTGGTAAGTACGGTTAAAATTACTTTTCAGGACCAGTACTGGGCTGAAAGATGCAGCACTGAGGTCTCTCCTGATAACAGGTGAGTAAATCAGAATTCGGATTTCGGCTGATTTTAGAGGAATATTTGTATGTTTCAAAAATCAACACTTAGAAACTTTTTCAGCAAAAAGCAGGCAATGATATCCTATGGAAGGAAATTCAAGTTACTGGTAAGTACGGTTAAAATTACTTTTGAGGATCAGTACTGGGCTAAAAGATGCAGCACTGGGTTCTCTCCTGATAACAGGTGAGTAAATCGGAATTCGTATTTCGGCTGATTTTAGAGGAATATTTTAAAGTTCCAAAACTCCACACTTAGAAGAATTTCCAAGTGAAACCAGTCAATGTTAGCCTATGAAGGAAATTCAAGTTACCGGTAAGTACGGTTAAAATTACTTTTGAGGATCAGTACTGGGCTGAAAGATGCAGCACTGAGGTCTCTCCTGATAACAGGTGAGTAAATCGGAATTCGTATTTCGGCTGATTTTAGAGGAATATTTTAAAGTTCCAAAACTCCACACTTAGAAGAATTTCCAAGTGAAACCAGTCAATGTTAGCCTATGAAGGAAATTCAAGTTACCGGTAAGTACGGTTAAAATTACTTTTCAGGACCAGTACTGGGCTGAAAGATGCAGCACTGAGGTCTCTCCTGATAACAGGTGAGTAAATCAGAATTCGGATTTCGGCTGATTTTAGAGGAATATTTGTATGTTTCAAAAATCAACACTTAGAAACTTTTTCAGCAAAAGCAGGCAATGATATCCTATGGAAGGAAATTCAAGTTACTGGTAAGTACGGTTAAAATTACTTTTGAGGATCAGTACTGGGCTGAAAGATGCAGCACTGAGGTCTCTCCTGATAACAGGTGAGTAAATCGGAATTCGTATTTCGGCTGATTTTAGAGGAATATTTTAAAGTTCCAAAACTCCACACTTAGAAGAATTTCCAAGTGAAACCAGTCAATGTTAGCCTATGAAGGAAATTCAAGTTACCGGTAAGTACGGTTAAAATTACTTTTGAGGATCAGTACTGGGCTGAAAGATGCAGCACTGAGGTCTCTCCTGATAACAGGTGAGTAAATCGGAATTCGTATTTCGGCTGATTTTAGAGGAATATTTTAAAGTTCCAAAACTCCACACTTAGAAGAATTTCCAAGTGAAACCAGTCAATGTTAGCCTATGAAGGAAATTCAAGTTACCGGTAAGTACGGTTAAAATTACTTTTCAGGACCAGTACTGGGCTGAAAGATGCAGCACTGAGGTCTCTCCTGATAACAGGTGAGTAAATCGGAATTCGGATTTCGGCTGATTTTAGAGGAATATTTGTAAAGTTCCAAAACTCAACACTTAGAAGACTTTTCCAAGCAAAACGCAGGCAATGATAGCCTATGGAAGGAAATTCAAGTTACTGGTAAGTACGGTTAAAATTACTTTTGAGGATCAGTACTGGGCTGAAAGATGCAGCACTGAGGTCTCTCCTGATAACAGGTGAGTAAATCGGAATTCGTAGTTCGGCTGATTTTAGAGGAATATTTGTATGTTTCAAAAATCAACACTTAGAAAATTTTTCAGCAAAAAGCAGGCAATGATATCCTATGGAAGGAAATTCAAGTTACTGGTAAGTACGGTTAAAATTACTTTTGAGGATCAGTACTGGGCTGAAAGATGCAGCACTGAGGTTCTCTCCTGATAACAGGTGAGTAAATCGGAATTCGTATTTCGGCTGATTTTAGAGGAATATTTTAAAGTTCCAAAACTCCACACTTAGAAGAATTTCCAAGTGAAACCAGTCAATGTTAGCCTATGAAGGAAATTCAAGTTACCGGTAAGTACGGTTAAAATTACTTTTGAGGATCAGTACTGGGCTGAAAGATGCAGCACTGAGGTCTCTCCTGATAACAGGTGAGTAAATCGGAATTCGTATTTCGGCTGATTTTAGAGGAATATTTTAAAGTTCCAAAACTCCACACTTAGAAGAATTTCCAAGTGAAACCAGTCAATGTTAGCCTATGAAGGAAATTCAAGTTACCGGTAAGTACGGTTAAAATTACTTTTCAGGACCAGTACTGGGCTGAAAGATGCAGCACTGAGGTCTCTCCTGATAACAGGTGAGTAAATCAGAATTCGGATTTCGGCTGATTTTAGAGGAATATTTGTATGTTTCAAAAATCAACACTTAGAAACTTTTTCAGCAAAAAGCAGGCAATGATATCCTATGGAAGGAAATTCAAGTTACTGGTAAGTACGGTTAAAATTACTTTTGAGGATCAGTACTGGGCTGAAAGATGCAGCACTGAGGTCTCTCCTGATAACAGGTGAGTAAATCGGAATTCGTATTTCGGCTGATTTTAGAGGAATATTTTAAAGTTCCAAAACTCCACACTTAGAAGAATTTCCAAGTGAAACCAGTCAATGTTAGCCTATGAAGGAAATTCAAGTTACCGGTAAGTACGGTTAAAATTACTTTTGAGGATCAGTACTGGGCTGAAAGATGCAGCACTGAGGTCTCTCCTGATAACAGGTGAGTAAATCGGAATTCGTATTTCGGCTGATTTTAGAGGAATATTTTAAAGTTCCAAAACTCCACACTTAGAAGAATTTCCAAGTGAAACCAGTCAATGTTAGCCTATGAAGGAAATTCAAGTTACCGGTAAGTACGGTTAAAATTACTTTTGAGGACCAGTACTGGGCTGAAAGATGCAGCACTGAGGTCTCTCCTGATAACAGGTGAGTAAATCGGAATTCGGATTTCGGCTGATTTTAGAGGAATATTTGTATGTTTCAAAACTCAACACTTAGAAACTTTTTCAGCAAAAAGCAGGCAATGATATCCTATGGAAGGAAATTCAAGTTACTGGTAAGTACGGTTAAAATTACTTTTGAGGATCAGTACTGGGCTGAAAGATGCAGCACTGAGGTCTCTCCTGATAACAGGTGAGTAAATCGGAATTCGTAGTTCGGCTGATTTTAGAGGAATATTTGTATAGTTTCAAAAATCAACACTTAGAAGAATTTTTCAAGCAAAAGCAGGCAATGATATCCTATGGAAGGAAATTCAAGTTACTGGTAAGTACGGTTAAAATTACTTTTGAGGATCAGTACTGGGCTGAAAGATGCAGCACTGAGGTCTCTCCTGATAACAGGTGAGTAAATCGGAATTCGTATTTCGGCTGATTTTAGAGGAATATTTTAAAGTTCCAAAACTCCACACTTAGAAGAATTTCCAAGTGAAACCAGTCAATGTTAGCCTATGAAGGAAATTCAAGTTACCGGTAAGTACGGTTAAAATTACTTTTCAGGACCAGTACTGGGCTGAAAGATGCAGCACTGAGGTCTCTCCTGATAACAGGTGAGTAAATCGGAATTCGTATTTCGGCTGATTTTAGAGGAATATTTTAAAGTTCCAAAACTCCACACTTAGAAGAATTTCCAAGTGAAACTAGTCAATGTTAGCCTATGAAGGAAATTCAAGTTACCGGTAAGTACGGTTAAAATTACTTTTGAGGATCAGTACTGGGCTGAAAGATGCAGCACTGAGGTCTCTCCTGATAACAGGTGAGTAAATCGGAATTCGGATTTCGGCTGATTTTAGAGGAATATTTTAAAGTTCCAAAACTCCACACTTAGAAGAATTTCCAAGTGAAACCAGTCAATGTTAGCCTATGGAAGGAAATTCAAGTTACTGGTAAGTACGGTTAAAATTACTTTTCAGGACCAGTACTGGGCTGAAAGATGCAGCACTGAGGTCTCTCCTGATAACAGGTGAGTAAATCGGAATTCGGATTTCGGCTGATTTTAGAGGAATATTTGTATGTTTCAAAACTCATCACTTAGAAACTTATTCAAGCAAAAGCAGGCAATGATATCCTATGGAAGGAAATTCAAGTTACTGGTAAGTACGGTTAAAATTACTTTTGAGGATCAGTACTGGGCTGAAAGATGCAGCACTGAGGTCTCTCCTGATAACAGGTGAGTAAATCGGAATTCGTATTTCGGCTGATTTTAGAGGAATATTTGTATGTTTCAAAAATCAACACTTAGAAACTTTTTCAGCAAAAAGCAGGCAATGATATCCTATGGAAGGAAATTCAAGTTACTGGTAAGTACGGTTAAAATTACTTTTGAGGATCAGTACTGGGCTGAAAGATGCAGCACTGAGGTCTCTCCTGATAACAGGTGAGTAAATCGGAATTCGTATTTCGGCTGATTTTAGAGGAATATTTTAAAGTTCCAAAACTCCACACTTAGAAGAATTTCCAAGTGAAACCAGTCAATGTTAGCCTATGAAGGAAATTCAAGTTACCGGTAAGTACGGTTAAAATTACTTTTGAGGATCAGTACTGGGCTGAAAGATGCAGCACTGAGGTCTCTCCTGATAACAGGTGAGTAAATCGGAATTCGTATTTCGGCTGATTTTAGAGGAATATTTTAAAGTTCCAAAACTCCACACTTAGAAGAATTTCCAAGTGAAACCAGTCAATGTTAGCCTATGAAGGAAATTCAAGTTACCGGTAAGTACGGTTAAAATTACTTTTCAGGACCAGTACTGGGCTGAAAGATGCAGCACTGAGGTCTCTCCTGATAACAGGTGAGTAAATCAGAATTCGGATTTCGGCTGATTTTAGAGGAATATTTGTATGTTTCAAAAATCAACACTTAGAAACTTTTTCAGCAAAAGCAGGCAATGATATCCTATGGAAGGAAATTCAAGTTACTGGTAAGTACGGTTAAAATTACTTTTGAGGATCAGTACTGGGCTGAAAGATGCAGCACTGAGGTCTCTCCTGATAACAGGTGAGTAAATCGGAATTCGTATTTCGGCTGATTTTAGAGGAATATTTGTATGTTTCAAAAATCAACACTTAGAAAATTTTTCAGCAAAAAGCAGGCAATGATATCCTATGGAAGGAAATTCAAGTTACTGGTAAGTACGGTTAAAATTACTTTTGAGGATCAGTACTGGGCTGAAAGATGCAGCACTGAGGTTCTCTCCTGATAACAGGTGAGTAAATCGGAATTCGTATTTCGACTGATTTTAGAGGAATATTTTAAAGTTCCAAAACTCCACACTTAGAAGAATTTCCAAGTGAAACCAGTCAATGTTAGCCTATGAAGGAAATTCAAGTTACCGGTAAGTACGGTTAAAATTACTTTTCAGGACCAGTACTGGGCTGAAAGATGCAGCACTGAGGTCTCTCCTGATAACAGGTGAGTAAATCGGAATTCGGATTTCGGCTGATTTTAGAGGAATATTTTAAAGTTCCAAAACTCCACACTTAGAAGAATTTCCAAGTGAAACCAGTCAATGTTAGCCTATGAAGGAAATTCAAGTTACCGGTAAGTACGGTTAAAATTACTTTTCAGGACCAGTACTGGGCTGAAAGATGCAGCACTGAGGTCTCTCCTGATAACAGGTGAGTAAATCAGAATTCGGATTTCGGCAGATTTTAGAGGAATATTTGTATGTTTCAAAAATCATCACTTAGAAACTTATTCAGCAAAAGCAGGCAATGATATCCTATGGAAGGAAATTCAAGTTACTGGTAAGTACGGTTAAAATTACTTTTGAGGATCAGTACTGGGCTGAAAGATGCAGCACTGAGGTCTCTCCTGATAACAGGTGAGTAAATCGGAATTCGTATTTCGGCTGATTTTAGAGGAATATTTTAAAGTTCCAAAACTCCACACTTAGAAGAATTTCCAAGTGAAACCAGTCAGTGTTAGCCTATGAAGGAAATTCAAGTTACCGGTAAGTACGGTTAAAATTACTTTTGAGGATCAGTACTGGGCTGAAAGATGCAGCACTGAGGTCTCTCCTGATAACAGGTGAGTAAATCGGAATTCGTATTTCGGCTGATTTTAGAGGAATATTTTAAAGTTCCAAAACTCCACACTTAGAAGAATTTCCAAGTGAAACCAGTCAATGTTAGCCTATGAAGGAAATTCAAGTTACCGGTAAGTACGGTTAAAATTACTTTTCAGGACCAGTACTGGGCTGAAAGATGCAGCACTGAGGTCTCTCCTGATAACAGGTGAGTAAATCAGAATTCGGATTTCGGCTGATTTTAGAGGAATATTTGTATGTTTCAAAAATCAACACTTAGAAACTTTTTCAGCAAAAAGCAGGCAATGATATCCTATGGAAGGAAATTCAAGTTACTGGTAAGTACGGTTAAAATTACTTTTGAGGATCAGTACTGGGCTGAAAGATGCAGCACTGAGGTCTCTCCTGATAACAGGTGAGTAAATCGGAATTCGTAGTTCGGCTGATTTTAGAGGAATATTTGTATGTTTCAAAAATCAACACTTAGAAAATTTTTCAGCGAAAAGCAGGCAATGATATCCTATGGAAGGAAATTCAAGTTACTGGTAAGTACGGTTAAAATTACTTTTGAGGATCAGTACTGGGCTGAAAGATGCAGCACTGAGGTTCTCTCCTGATAACAGGTGAGTAAATCGGAATTCGTATTTCGACTGATTTTAGAGGAATATTTTAAAGTTCCAAAACTCCACACTTAGAAGAATTTCCAAGTGAAACCAGTCAATGTTAGCCTATGAAGGAAATTCAAGTTACCGGTAAGTACGGTTAAAATTACTTTTCAGGACCAGTACTGGGCTGAAAGATGCAGCACTGAGGTCTCTCCTGATAACAGGTGAGTAAATCGGAATTCGGATTTCGGCTGATTTTAGAGGAATATTTTAAAGTTCCAAAACTCCACACTTAGAAGAATTTCCAAGTGAAACCAGTCAATGTTAGCCTATGAAGGAAATTCAAGTTACCGGTAAGTACGGTTAAAATTACTTTTCAGGACCAGTACTGGGCTGAAAGATGCAGCACTGAGGTCTCTCCTGATAACAGGTGAGTAAATCAGAATTCGGATTTCGGCAGATTTTAGAGGAATATTTGTATGTTTCAAAAATCATCACTTAGAAACTTATTCAGCAAAAAGCAGGCAATGATATCCTATGGAAGGAAATTCAAGTTACTGGTAAGTACGGTTAAAATTACTTTTGAGGATCAGTACTGGGCTGAAAGATGCAGCACTGAGGTCTCTCCTGATAACAGGTGAGTAAATCGGAATTCGTATTTCGGCTGATTTTAGAGGAATATTTTAAAGTTCCAAAACTCCACACTTAGAAGAATTTCCAAGTGAAACCAGTCAATGTTAGCCTATGGAAGGAAATTCAAGTTACTGGTAAGTACGGTTAAAATTACTTTTCAGGACCAGTACTGGGCTGAAAGATGCAGCACTGAGGTCTCTCCTGATAACAGGTGAGTAAATCGGAATTCGTATTTCGGCTGATTTTAGAGGAATATTTTAAAGTTCCAAAACTCCACACTTAGAAGAATTTCCAAGTGAAACCAGTCAATGTTAGCCTATGAAGGAAATTCAAGTTACCGGTAAGTACGGTTAAAATTACTTTTGAGGATCAGTACTGGGCTGAAAGATGCAGCACTGAGGTCTCTCCTGATAACAGGTGAGTAAATCGGAATTCGTATTTCGGCTGATTTTAGAGGAATATTTGCACAATGGTGAAGGGAGGGGGCGGGGCCTGAGGTGACATCTGTGCAAAAGCGCCCCGTGGCGCGTTTTAAGTTGGGGGATTAAGTCCCCTTGAATCATGAGGGTCCCTACGGGCCAACTAGCCCACCAGGAACCTCCAGTATGCGCTAGGGGCTGCGTTGCAGAGACATGTACAGAGGCCACACCCTTTTACACCTCTCTGCAACGCAGCTCTGTGGCGCTTTCTGGACGTACCTGTTGGGCTAGTTGGCCCCCAGGGACCCTCAGGATTGAAGAGGATTTAATTCCCCATCTTAAAACGCGCCACGGGGCCTGTTTGCACACATGTCACCTGAAGCCCCGCCCCCTCCCTTCACCACTGTGCAAACGCGCCCCGTGGCGTGTTTTAAGTCGGGGGATTAACTCCCCTTGAATCCTGAGGGTCCCTGGAGTCCAACTAGCCCACCATGTTCCTCGTTGCAGAGAGGTGTAAAAAGGGGCGTGGCCTCTGTACACCTCTCTGCAAGGCAGCCCCCTGGCGCATACTGGAGGTTCCTGGTGGGCTAGTTGGCCCCCAGGGACCCCCAGTATTCAAGGGGAATTGTTTCCCTCTGCAAACGCGCCAGGGGCGCGTTTGCAGAGTGGTGAAGGAAGGGGCGGGGCCTGCGGGCCCGATCGTTTTTTTGTTGTTGTTTTTTTCCCCTGAAGGGGCCGTGTGGCCCCCCTTCCTTTTTCCTATTTTTAGGCCCTGGGGACCCCATCCCCAGGGCCTTACCCCTTTTTTTAAATTAAAATTAAAAAAAAACGGGAAGGGTGCCGCGTGGCCCCCTTCCCTGGGCCTGTATTGGCCCCGGGGACCCCATCCCCCGGGGCATGGCCTCTTTTGTTTTTATTTGGAGGGGGCTGCGTGGCCCCCTCCTCAGGCCATTTAAGGCCCCGGGACCCCATCCCCGGGGCCGGCCTTGCACTTTTTTTTTTTTACTTTTTGTTACTTTGGGGAGGGGGCTGCGTGGCCCCCTCCGTGGCCACTTATGGCCCCGGGGACCCCATCCCCGTGGCCTGGCCTCTCGTTGGGGACTGTGGGGGTCCCCAATCCCCCACAGTCCCGCCGGCTCCCCGTGTCCTACGGGAGCCGGCATAGCTGACACATGGGGAGCTGCTAAGATGCAGCTCCCCATGTGGAAAGCAGTCGGCTTTGGATATTGGAAGAGAGAGCAGGTTTCCTGCTCTCTTCCAATATCCAAAGCAGTTTGCAATGACAGGACGGGAGCCGCGAGGCTCCCGTCCTGTCATGCAAACAGCAGTGTCCCGGGGTAGGCACCCCGGGACACTGCAGGAGCCGGCCCTGGGGGTGCCGGTCCCCAGGGCCACCACAGGCTCCAGGAGGGGGCCGCGCGGCCCCCCTCCCTACATCGAGAAAGCCCCGGGAGGTGGTGGTCCCGGGGCTTGGGGGTCCAAAACGGACCCCCATTTTCATTTTTCTTAGTGCCCCGGGAGGTGGTGGTCCCGGGCGTGTGGGGGCTGGAGCCCCCCACACAGGTTTTTCAAATATAAAAAGAAGCCCCGGGGAGGTGGTGGTCCCCGGGCTGCGGGAGGGCTCAGAGCCCTCCCGCACCATTATCCATAAAGCCCCGGGGGTGGTGGTGGTCCCGGGCGTGGGGGCCCTTAGAGGCCCCCACACATAAAATGAACCCCCCAGCATGCCCCCGGGACTTGGCCCACCCGGGGCCAATTAACATCGAAGCGCGGAGACCGTGCTTCGATTTTTTTTTGGCAGGGTTCGCGCTCCCTGAGCGCATCCTGCCAATTTAAAAAATATATATATATTTTTTGCCCAGGGGTCCTTGTGGGACCCCTGAGCAGACCTAGGGGTCAGGGTGTTTCTACCCTGCTCCCTTTGTGCGCTTTGCGCACTTGTTTCTGTCCCTCGGTTCTACCGAGGACAAAATGGCTGCCAACACTTCCTGATTTGGAGTGTTGACAGCCAATTAACATAAAGCTCGTGCTCGGGAGGATCCGCGGCCCTAGATATACCTATCATTTTTTCTTTTGATTTTCTCAGCAACTACTGAACGGATTTACACCATTTAACAAAAGGGTTCTTTCTGAACCAAGAACTACCTCTTTGCCAAATTTAGTGTAATTCCGTTCAGCAGTTCGGGCTGTAGCCGTGTCTAAAGTTTCCTATGGAAAATTGCATGGGGAAAACGCGTTTTGGGACCCCCTTTTTTCTCGGCCCCCGCTTGACGAATCCCCCGAGACTTTCAGGGTAGGAGCGGACCGGAGCGGGCCACAAAGTTTGAAAATTTTGCGAAGATACGTCAACCGGCAAGAGTGTTATTTCAAATAGAATGTCGCGGATTTCCTATGGATAATAGGTTGTAACTATAACTATCTACTGGCGACCGCCAGTAGATAATATATATATATATATATATATATATATATATATATATATATATATATATATTCACTGAATGTAATGCATGACCATGCCATGAATGATGTAATATGTGACGTCATGAGCAGTGCATTGTGGGGCGCAAGTTATAGTTAACTGAACTAACTATAACGGTGGAATTTCTATGGTTTTGTACAAGTGAAATGTCCAGCTAACTATAACGTCCCTGAGACCTATGGTTTTTTCAGTGAATTTCTAAGGTTTTTTAAATGCTAATTTCTAACTATAACGTCTGTAAAACCTATGTTTTTTTCAGTGAATTTCAAAGGTTTTTTAAATGCTAATTTCAATTTATAACCTCTGTAAAATCTATGGTTTTTTCAGTGAATTTGAATTTTTTTAAAATATTATACTACTATTCTGCTATTTGTCATTAGTACTGTTTTTTCTCACTTTTCCACTACAGAAAAGAAAATAAACTGTAAAACTGTTGTGTAATGTAATATATTTCACAAATTACACTGTCAAATAATACAACATAATATAACATTTTCAAAACATATTTTTCTCCCTTTTTCTGCTGTTGTCAGATTCTACTTAACTTCACTATTCACAGTGATGTCAGTGTAGTATCATCAAAAACAGCTGGGAACAAAAAACAATCAACTAGATTGTTAAAAAAAAACAAATGACTAACTCTTACAACCACAATAACAAATCAACACAAATAACACATCCAATACTATTTCCAATTTTTAAATGTTACCTTTACTGTGTACTTTCTGCTGACATTTTTCCTCAAGGCCAAATAATGTGTGGAATAATTTTTTTTAAATCATCCAGTATCAATTCCTTAAAGCATCTTCCCATTTTCCCTCTAGGCCGAATAATGTATCTAAACATTTTGTTTCAGAAATATCAAGTATGAGTTGGGTAATTCATAAGGCAATCTCGGTTTAATTTCCAAGTGTGTATCGTTGCAGTGACTCCAACCATTTTTGCATTTCAAATATACAGTATAATGTCCACATGTGGTAGTACCTCCAGCATGGAAAACAATAGCCAGTGTTGTGAAAGTTCTTCCAGAAATAGATACTTGACTAGCAACAAAAGTTTTAATTTTCGTTTCCACTTTTCTTCCATTTGGTCTACAGCGTTGTAGCATTAAAATTACATATTTTCCATATCTTTCTAGGCATAATGTAGATAACATTTCTGATTGACAATGAGAACATTTCATATCATGATTTGCTTCTTTTACTAATTTCGGAAAAGGTACAGATTTTCAGTCAGGTATTGTTAAATATAGAATTCGTTCTCTGTCAAATATAGTACTAGAAGTTAATGAACACTGTTCACATTTGTGATCCCATTTGTAACTGAGTCCAAATAAACTCTCAATCTGGATTCCTTCATCTTCTAATACTCCAAGCATAACCATCAGAAACTCTTGTGCATCTTGTTGTATATTAGGACTGAACGTTAAAGATCCAGTACATATATCCAAGAGTTCTCGAATACCAGAAGCAGTATGGATCTTACTTCTGTCAGTTCTCAATTGTTCAAATAAAGTATAAAGTGCAGAACATAATATTTTTTCCTGACTTTCCATAATTTCACCATACAGATCTTCTAGATAAAATATAACGTTTATAATAACATTACCATAGCAGTTGACACCAGAAGCATTTTCTAATTGGTATCCCACAACATCATCACTTGTTTCTATTTTCTGTTTCTTTGCATCTTTTCTTTTCTCTTGAATTTTTTTCCGGCTTTTCAACCACACTTGATTCATCAACATGTTTGCGTTTTGAACACACAGCACGTTTTTCATAAATAGGATATTCACCTAAAGTTGGTGCATAAAGTCTTCTTAAACGATTATATTCTCTTACACAATTTACATCAGCACTAATCTTGTTTTCATCGAAATCAATTAAATACAAACCAGACAATGTTCTAACTCGAGATAATGCAATGTATGCCATGCCCTCTTTAAACACAGTTCTTCCAACATTTACTAAAGCATTATCTACACTTAAACCTTGAGATTTATGAATGGTTATTGCATATGCTAAACAGAAAGGAAACTGTTTTCTACGAACATACAAGTCTTTTACCAGCAAAAACGTACAGCACAACGCCCAATTTGTTTCACCTCTGCAATCTGATCAAATTCAATTTTCAAGAATTCAATTGCATTTCTGTTTTGATATTTTACAAATTCAACAACTTTCCCTATTGCTCCATTCACTAAACCTGGTTCTATATTCAAATTACGCCTCAAAATTACCCGACAGTTTATACATACATCTACATTTTTTTCTAAGCCAGCAGTTTTTGATACAGACTTTTCCAAAGAATCCAATTTAGTCTGTAGTTTATTTGAAAGAAGAATTGTTATTCCTTGATGCTCGATTTTATCAATAGGTTCAATGTGAACTATTTCTTGATTTTCCAATTTAAGAAGCTCTTGATTAAATGTATAACACTCTTCCAGTGTAGGCATTAAGCAAAGTATAGACTTTTTTTCTGCAATGTTCTTGTACAGTACTGCTGCTGGTGTGTTTTCAGTTGTGTTGGACTTGGCCCTTATTGTCCTAAAATTTGTCGCTTTCCCCCCCTAGACTTTTTGACCATGTGTGAAATGATATCTGCTGCGCAATGGCGTGCGCAGATTTATTTGTACTGCTGTAAAGAAATTTTACTTTTAAAATAGACGCCATGCTGTGTGCTTGTGCCTGCCTGCCAGAGGTGGGTTACCAGTCTAGTCATTTGTTTCCCAGCACCCCCAGCTTTTGGAGGGAAACCTGGCACCCAGGGTGCCCTACACCTCCCCCTAAACCAGTTGGGACCAGTTCCCCAGGGAACCTTCCAGAAGCTTCCAGCCCTTTCTTTTAGGTGGGGTGAGGGGTGTATAAATAACGGGGCTGGGATGCCATGTGCTCAGACTGAGCGTGGACTTGATGGTGAGGGGACACTCTGCCAGGAAGTACCGCCGCATGGGCCTGTGTGCTGGCCCCTGTGCCCAACTGTACCCCTCTGCTGTCCACCGGGCTAGTGAGAGCCCCTTGCTGGAGTGAAGACGGCGGTGCCAGGAGGAGTGCCACTGGATGGGGGATGACCGTTCCCCGGAACTGCTGTCCTGTCTTGATGAGTGCCCCCTGCCTGCTGATCTGGCCCAGGCTTGCCTGCCTGCTCTCCTGCCCTAGCGCCCCGTGAGCGCTACATCTCAAGTGCCAGGAGTGAGGAGCTGACGCCGACAGCGCGGTGCTGCCAGAGCGCAACTTATCCTGTGGGACCCTGGATTTGGGAGGGCTCTTGAGCCTCGCGAGCGCTACAGCTGGGCCCCGGAAGGAGGTGAGGAGCGTGGGCCCCATTCCCTACATTGCCAGAAGAGGAGCACTATCTGTTGTCCCTGAAGCTGGTGGCACTGCCTAGCGCCTGGTGAGCGCTTTGTCTATACTGCCCAGGTAGTGAGGAACGCCTGCCCCCTGCAGCGCTGTGCTGCCCTGGAGGAGCGGTGTATTTAACAGAATCACCGCAGGAGCCTACTCCGCATTTGCGCCGCATTGGGGTGCTGCCGGGGAGAGCGGCTTATTTGGAAGGGCAGCGGGAGCCTACCCCGCATATTGCCGCCCTTTTGGCTGTTTTAAAATACAGCGGGAGCCCACCGCGCGTTGGTGCCGCGTTGTGGCGTATTTAAATTAGGCGGGTGCCCACCCCGCGAATTGCCAAGGAAAAGCGGGAGCCTACCCCGCTCCACGCATACTTTAGTAGCGGGTGCCCACCCAGCGTGTGTGCTGTTACTCAGGAGGGAGCTTACCCCTCATTGCCACGCGGAGGAATCGCTGAGGATCACCACCGCCGGCCCGGGAGGCTAAGGAGCGCTGCGCGGGCTTCCCCGTGACGTTGGGGGAAGCTGCGCTGGGATTGGCGCCGACGGAAGCATGTCAGGACCCGCCTGAGGGAAGTCCCGCCCACTGACGAGGAAGTGCGGATGACAGGGAGGACGGGAGCCTACCCCGCATCCCCCAAGCGGCAATCCACAAGTCCCGGGTCCCACGAGGGGAGGCCCGGGTGAAGAGAGCCTGGAATAAGGCGCGGGGCACCCGTGAGTGCAGAGAGCCCCGCGCGGCCTGCAGCATTCGGCTGGGAGAGGCAGAGGGGGCCCGAGGCACATTGTCGGTGCCTGCCCCTCCGCAGAGGAAGAAGTGCTGCCGCCGGAGCCTCACCGACGGAGGAGAGGCTCAGCCCACCGCTACAGGAGCGAAGGAGTCCCCCTTGAGCCCGGTGAGTGGGGCTCAGTTGCATGGTGGTTGGGGGGGAGGTGTCGGGGCACATTGTCGGTGTCCGCCCCCTGGACCAGTGCATGTTGACTCTTCCAGCTGCCCCGCTGGACAGTGGGCAGCTGCACCTTCTGGGTACTGGTGGTTTTGGAGTCTAAGGTAGGCTCCAGCAGCCCGTGTAATGCCAGAGCTTGGTTGGGGGCATTTTTGGTTACCGAGTCCCAGGGAGGGGCTCCAACGGACCCGTACTAACTTTACCTGACACAACTGCCCCGCTGAACAGTGGGCAGTTGCAGCGATTGGGGCACACTGTGCTTTAAGCTTGCGAGGCCTATTGCCTCTTTTGGTTTGTGCGCATGTGATCTATGCTAGCAGGGCCTATTGTAATGTGGTTTATGCTCCAGTGATTATGCCAAGGTCATACTATAATGCTAATCAGGTTATGCCTAATGGTAACGGTTTCAGGCCTGATGCAAATGTGATTCATGCCCCAGAATTGAGGTATAATGCGTTCTGGATGGCTAATTAGGATGCCGCAGGGTTAGCCCACTGCTCATTGGAGTGATGCCTAATGATAACGCCTAATGTTCCTACACTGAGGATGATGCCCACTGCTGATGTCTGCCTTCATGCGCATAGGTTTTAGGCCCCAGTCTAATAGGGTTGGCGCATAGTGTGTTTATATGCCTGACCGGAGGGTTTTATTCTAGCCTTCATGTGTACGCCCAATGCTGTTGGTATCCCGCCTACTGTTCACGCCCACAAGGAGGCCGAATGCATATGATTATGCCTATTGTGCATGTTTAATGCTTTCATGCCACGTTAGGAGGCTTCATACTCACATGTTATGCCTAATGCTGTTATGCTAATGTTTTTAAACTACGTGCATGGACTTGCCAGAAGTTGCTTGCCGTTATACAGTTTCTTCTGATGGTCTTACATTGGTCTCCTGTGTACTTATGATGGTTCTGGCAGCGGCCCGATTGGCCCTGCCCTGTATATAATCCCTGTGTCAATTGCCATCCCGTGTCGGTTGGCACAATGTATATGCACCTGTGAGGGTTCTACAACGTGTTTTGGCATAATACATATGCTGTTTTCACCTAACTTGGTGTGGGGTCTCTTTTTGTAGTGTGCCTGGTGTGTCGCCTGAGTGTGCTGCGTGGATGCTTTACACATTTCCTCCGGAGTTTGGCCCACCCGCTCTGCACCACGCTACCCGTTTCTAACATTGGTGTTCAGCGGTGGGATAGGACTTGTGTTTGCGCAGTACCACAGCGACAACGGGTTGCACTGCAAACTGAGCATTTAAAATAATCGCAGGTTTCGGGGATTATTTTTCCTGATTGTGCTTTCTTCCTGAAAGTGTTGTTGTTGAATTGTGTCCCCCTGTTGCACTGTGGGTTGTGTATCCCGGGTGTATCCCGCCAGGATGGGGTTAACCTACAATGAGGATGACCTTGTGGAGTACACTGAGCAGGAGGTGATGGACCTCTGCAGAGAGAGAGGGATACCCACAGTAGGCAACATTCGCAGGAAATTGTATCTCTATGAGGCCTTAAAAAGGGGGAACCCTTAGAGCCCTGTGGGGACCTTTCCGATTACCTCTCCGCATATTTAAGGGATGGATTTGGTAGAGACCATGAGGAGGACTCTGAGAGTGAGGGGTCCCAGTCCATAACCTTGGAGGGTGGTGACTCTGAGGAGGAAGAAGATGATAGGGTGGAGACGCCAGTAGCTAATGAGGACACCATAGACAGGGAGTCCCGTGCTGGGTCCAGCCCCAGGGGTAATGCCCCATCCCTTTCCCTGTCCCCAGAAGAGTGGGTGGATAGGAGGGAAGAAAGGGAGCACCAGCTGGCTTTGGAGAGGCTCAGGTTAGAGCACGCCAAGGAGTTAGCACAGCTGAGGGTGCAAGAAAAAAGGTTAGGGACCGAAAAGGTCCTAGCGCAGGAAAGGATGGCTGAGGCAGAGAGGGCCTTCGCCAGAGAGAGACTAGCTCAGGAGGGTAGGTTGTCCCCTGAGAGTGGTTTCAGGAGTCTGGATTCACCAGTGAGGGTGGGATCCAGTGGTGGCAGCGAGAGTGGTTCCAGTGTGGGAAGTCCCACTCCCAGAGCCCGGAAGAAGGTGCCTGATCCCCAGGAGGAGGGGGGCAGGTTGGAATTTAGGGGTGGCAAGAAACTGTCCCATCAGTCTTGGGGGGAGTATGTGGACGTGTGTTGGACCGCACTGGAGGAGTGGATGGTGTGTGGCGCGGTGATCGATTGGGAAGGGCTGTTCCATCTGATTATCAGGGAGCACGTGCTCAGGAGTTGTTTTCCCAGGTTGCGCCAACACCTGTTGCACCGTGGGCTCTCCGACCCCAGGGAGCTTGCACGGGAGGCAGACCTCTGGGTGAGCGCCAGAGTGTCTGAGGAGGCATTGGGGAGTGACCCAGAAGGGAGTGGCTCAGGGATCTTCCCGCCCCGGGAGGGGGGAGGAGTGCAGAGTAGCCCAGCTAGGTCCCAGGGTAGTGAGAGGGTTGTAGGGCCTCACGTCCTATCTACAGGAAGGAGTGAGACGGGGAGGTGTTCCGAGGTGCCCCAACCACAGTCTCAGGGCCTGGAGAGTTCCGGAAGGGAACCCCAGGTTGGGAGCCTAGGCTGTCCCGATAGGCCATCCATTGAAGGGGATCCCCTAGTGTTAGGAGACCAAGGGGCATCTGTAATCAGAGCTCCAGGGGTTCTGGGGTCTGCTAAGTTGCAGGGTTTAGATCCTGGGCTGGGATGCCAGGTTCAGGGACTGCCTGACCTGGAGGGTGGGACACCTTTAATCAGGGTCCCTACTGGTTTGACTTCCAGGGGTACTTCTCCAGGTGGGAGGGTGCGGAACTCTGGAAGGGGGTGCCGAGGGAGGAAGGACTCGCCTCTGGCACCAGCTCAACCACAGGGCTTTGATCCTGGGTTGGGAGGCCCGGTTCAGGTATTGCCTGACCTGGCGGGAGGGACGCCTGTAAGCAGTGTCCTCCCGGAGTTGTCTTCCAGGGGTACTACTCCAGTTGGGAGGGTGCAGAACTCTGGGAGGGGGTGTAGAGGGAGGGAGGACTCGCCTCTGGCACTGGGGCAACCTAAGGGTTTAGACCCTGGATTGGGGGATCGGTTGCAGGGCCACGGCCCTGGACGAGTGAGAGAGTGGTGGTCTGAGGGTGCACCGCATGGGAGGGGAGTGCAGAACCCCAGAAGGAGAGGTAGGGGGAGGAGAGCCTCGCCCCTGTCTGCTGGTCAGCCTGAGGGTGCGGACCCCAGGTGGGTGGACCAGTGGCAGTTTGGAACTGCAAGGAGGAGAAGGAGAGTGGCCAATGGGTACTATGGGCCTGGGGCTACTGCCCCCCACTCTGTGAGACAGCAAGGGCCAGAGACATCTGGATGGCCTAGGGGCCGGTCCGGGCCGCAACCGACAAGGGAGCACCAGTGGGGTGGCTTAGTTGGTCCAGGGAGGTTGGAGAGAGGGAACCACCGGGTTCCAGAGTGGTGGAGAACCTGCGGGTGCCCCTGCAGTTGCGGGCCCGCGTCCACGTGTTCTCGCCCTAAGCAGGGAAGCCCATCAAGGCATTGATCAGTCTACCCTGGCTTTTGGCTGGGAGGGGTTGTGTTGGACTTGGCCCCTATTGTCCTAAAATTTGTCGCTTTTCCCCGCTAGCCTTTTTGACCATGTGTGAAATGATACCTGCTGCTCAATGGCGTGCGCAGATTTATTTGTACTGCTGTAAAGAAATGTTACTTTTAAAATGGACGCCATGGCTGTGTGCTTGTGCCTGCCTGCCAGAGGTGGGTTACCAGTCTAGTCGTTTGTTTCCCAGCACCCCCAGCTTTTGGAGGGAAACCTGGCACCCAGGGTGCCCTACACCTCCCCCTAAAACAGTTGGGACCAGTTCCCCAGGGAACCTTCCAGAAGCTTCCAGCCCTTTCTGGTAGGTGGGGTGAGGGGTGTATAAATAACAGAGCTGGGATGCCGTGTGCTCAGACTGAGCATGGACTTGATGGTGAGGGGACACTCTGCCAGGAGGTACCGCCGCATGGGCCTGTGTGCTGGCCCTGTGCCCAACTGTACCCCTCTGCTGTCCACCGGGCTAGTGAGAGCCCCTTGCTGGAGTGAAGACGGCGGTGCCAGGAAGAGTGCCACTGGATTGGGGATGACCGTTCCCGGGAACTGCTGTCCTGTCTTGATGAGTGCTCCCTGCCTGCTGATCTGGCCCATCCTTGCCTGCCTGCTCTCCTGCCCTAGCACCCCATGAGCGCTACATCTCAAGTGCCAGGAGTGAGGAGCTGACGCCGACAGCGCGGTGCTGCCAGAGCGCAACTTATCCTGTGGGACCCTGGATTTGGGAGGGCTCTAGCGCCTCGCGAGCGCTACAGCTGGGCCCCGGAAGGAGGTGAGGAGCGTGGACCCCATTCCCTACATTGCCAGAAGAGGAGCACTATCTGTTGTCCCTGAAGCTGGTGGCGCTGCCTAGCGCCTGGTGAGCGCTTTGTCTATACTGCCCAGGAGGTGAGGAACGCCTGCCCCCTGCAGCGCTGTGCTGCCCTGGAGGAGCGGTGTATTTAACAGAATCACCGCGGGAGCCTACTCCGCATTTGCGCCGCATTGGGGTGCTGCCGGGGAGAGCGGCTTATTTGTTTTTGCATTTGTCACCCCGAGTGGGACGGGTATGCCCAGACGTGGGTCCCGTGCTCTCCATGCCACTGGAATCAAGCTATCCTGGCTGAAGAGGGGTGAAACCCCGAAACCGGTCCTAGGATGCTTGTTTCCAGTCCAGGGAGGACCTGGCTTGGCAGTTCGGGCTGGACTGTTCCCATGAGGCACAGGGTCAAGACTGATTTGCATATGGCTGGGTTCAAACTGGAATGGCATGGTGAGCAAAAAACGATGGATTTAGGCCCAGATCTCTGTACTGGGGTGAATGTATGACATTGTTCTGCATTCTGTCCATCAACTGTTGTTTTTGCATTTGTCACCCCGAGTGGGACGGGTATGCCCAGACGTGGGTCCCGTGCTCTCCATGCCACTGGAATCAAGCTATCCTGGCTGAAGAGGGGTGAAACCCCGAAACCGGTCCTAGGATGCTTGTTTCCAGTCCAGGGAGGACCTGGCTTGGCAGTTCGGGCTGGACTGTTCCCATGAGGCACAGGGTCAAGACTGATTTGCATATGGCTGGGTTCAAACTGGAATGGCATGGTGAGCAAAAAAAACGATGGATTTAGGCCCAGATCTCTGTACTGGGGTGAATGTATGACATTGTTCTGCATTCTGTCCATCAACGGTTGTTTTTGCATTTGTCACCCCGAGTGGGACGGGTATGCCCAGACGTGGTTCCCGTGCTCTCCATGCCACTGGAATCAAGCTATCCTGGCTGAAGAGGGGTGAAACCCCGAAACCGGTCCTAGGATGCTTGTTTCCAGTCCAGGGAGGACCTGGCTTGGCAGTTCGGGCTGGACTGTTCCCATGAGGCACAGGGTCAAGACTGATTTGCATATGGCTGGGTTCAAACTGGAATGGCATGGTGAGCAAAAACGATGGATTTAGGCCCACATCTCTGTACTGGGGTGAATGTATGACATTGTTCTGCATTCTGTCCATCAACTGCTGTTTTTGCATTTGTCACCCCGAGTGGGACGGGTATGCCCAGACGTGGGTCCCGTGCTCTCCATGCCACTGGAATCAAGCTATCCTGGCTGAAGAGGGATGAAACCCCGAAACCGGTCCTAGGATGCTTGTTTCCAGTCCAGGGAGGACCTGGCTTGGCAGTTCGGGCTGGACTGTTCCCATGAGGCACAGGGTCAAGACTGATTTGCATATGGCTGGGTTCAAACTGGAATGGCATGGTGAGCAAAAAAATGATGGATTTAGGCCCAGATCTCTGTACTGGGGTGAATGTATGACATTGTTCTGCATTCTGTCCATCAACTGTTGTTTTTGCATTTGTCACCCCGAGTGGGACGGGTATGCCCAGACGTGGGTCCCGTGCTCTCCATGCCACTGGAATCAAGCTATCCTGGCTGAAGAGGGTGAAACCCCGAAACCGGTCCTAGGATGCTTGTTTCCAGTCCAGGGAGGACCTGGCTTGGCAGTTTGGGCTGGACTGTTCCCATGAGGCACAGGGTCAAGACTGATTTGCATATGGCTGGGTTCAAACTGGAATGGCATGGTGAGCAAAAAAACGATGGATTTAGGCCCAGATCTCTGTACTGGGGTGAATGTATGACATTGTTCTGCATTCTGTCCATCAACTGTTGTTTTTGCATTTGTCACCCCGAGTGGGACGGGTATGCCCAGACGTGGGTCCCGTGCTCTCCATGCCACTGGAATCAAGCTATCCTGGCTGAAGAGGGGTGAAACCCCGAAACCAGTCCTAGGATGCTTGTTTCCAGTCCAGGGAGGACCTGGCTTGGCAGTTCGGGCTGGACTGTTCCCATGAGGCACAGGGTCAAGACTGATTTGCATATGGCTGGGTTCAAACTGGAATGGCATGGTGAGCAAAAACGATGGATTTAGGCCCAGATCTCTGTACTGGGGTGAATGTATGACATTGTTCTGCATTCTGTCCATCAACTGTTGTTTTTGCATTTGTCACTCCGAGTAGGACGGGTATGCCCAGACGTGGGTCCCGTGTTCTCCATGCCACTGGAATCAAGCTATCCTGGCTGAAGAAGGGTGAAACCCCGAAACCGGTCCTAGGATGCTTGTTTCCAGTCCAGGGAGGACCTGGCTTGGCAGTTCGGGCTGGACTGTTCCCATGAGGCACAGGGTCAAGACTGATTTGCATATGGCTGGGTTCAAACTGGAATGGCATGGTGAGCAAAAAACGATGGATTTAGGCCCAGATCTCTGTACTGGGGTGAATGTATGACATTGTTCTGCATTCTGTCCATCAACTGTTGTTTTTGCATTTGTCACCCCGAGTGGGACGGGTATGCCCAGACGTGGGTCCCGTGCTCTCCATGCCACTGGAATCAAGCTATCCTGGCTGAAGAGGGGTGAAACCCCGAAACCGGTCCTAGGATGCTTGTTTCCAGTCCAGGGAGGACCTGGCTTGGCAGTTCGGGCTGGACTGTTCCCATGAGGCACAGGGTCAAGACTGATTTGCATATGGCTGGGTTCAAACTGGAATGGCATGGTGAGCAAAAAATGATGGATTTAGGCCCAGATCTCTGTACTGGGGTGAATGTATGACATTGTTCTGCATTCTGTCCATCAACTGTTGTTTTTGCATTTGTCACCCCGAGTGGGACGGGTATGCCCAGACGTGGGTCCCGTGCTCTCCATGCCACTGGAATCAAGCTATCCTGGCTGAAGAGGGTGAAACCCCGAAACCGGTCCTAGGATGCTTGTTTCCAGTCCAGGAAGGACCTGGCTTGGCAGTTCGGGCTGGACTGTTCCCATGAGGCACAGGGTCAAGACTGATTTGCATATGGCTGGGTTCAAACTGGAATGGCATGGTGAGCAAAAAAACGATGGATTTAGGCCCAGATCTCTGTACTGGGGTGAATGTATGACATTGTTCTGCATTCTGTCCATCAACTGTTGTTTTTGTTTTTATTTGAAAGGGCAGCGGGAGCCTACCCCGCATATTGCCGCCCTTTTGGCTGTTTTAAAATACAGCGGGAGCCCTCCCCGCGTTGGTGCCGCGTTGTGGTGTATTTAAATTAGGCGGGTGCCCACCCCGCGAATTGCCAAGGAAAAGCGGGAGCCTACCCCGCTCCACGCATACTTTAGTAGCGGGTGCCCACCCCGCGTGTGTGCTGTTACTCAGGAGGGAGCCTACCCCTCATTGCCGCGCGGAGGAATCGCTGAGGATCACCACTGCCGGCCCGGGAGGCTCAGGAGCGCTGCGCGGGCTTCCCCGTGACGTTGGGGGAAGCCGCGCTGGGATTGGCACCAACGGAAGCGTGTCAGGACCCGTCTGAGGGAAGTCCCGCCCACTGACGAGGAAGTGCGGATGACAGGGAGGACGGGAGCCTACCCCGCCTCCCCCAAGCGGCAATCCACAAGTCCCGGGTCCCACGAGGGGAGGCCCGGGTGAAGAGAGCCTGGAATAAGGCGCGAGGCTCCCGTGAGTGCAGAGAGCCCCGCGCGGCCTGCAGCATTCGGCTGGGAGAGGCAGAGGGGGCCGGCGGCACATTGTCCATGCCTGCCCCTCCGCAGAGGAAGAAGTGCTGTCGCCGGAGCCTCTCCGACGGAGGAGAGGCTCAGCCCACCGCTACAGGAGCGAAGGAGTCCCCCTTGAGCCCGGTGAGTGGGGCTCAGTTGCATGGGGGTTGGGGGGGAGGTGTCGGGGCACATTGTCGGTGCCCGCCCCCTGGACCAGTGCATGTTGACTCTTCCAGCTGCCCCGCCGGACAGTGTGCAGCTACACCTTCTGGGTACTGGTGATTTTGGAGTCTAAGGTGGGCTCCAGCAGCCCGTGTAATGCCAGTGCTTGGTTGGGGGCATTTTTGGTTACCGAGTCCCAGGGAGGGGCTCCAACGGACCCGTACTAACTTTACCTGACACAACTGCCCCACTGGACAGTGGGCAGTTGCAGCGATTGGGGTACACTGTGCTTTAAGCTTGCGAGGCCTATTGACTCTTTTGGTTGGTGCGCATGTGATCTATGCTAGCAGGGCCTATTGTAATGTGGTTTATGCTCCGGTGATTATGCCAAGGTCATACTATAATGCTAATCAGGTTATGCCTAATGGTAATGGGTTCAGGCCTGATGCAAATGTGATTCATGCCCCAGAATTGAGGTATAATGCGTTCTGGATGGCTAATTAGGATGCCGCAGGGTTAGCCCACTGCTCATTGGAGTGATGCCTAATGATAACGCCTAATGTTCCTACACTGAGGATGATGCCCACTGCTGATGTCTGCCTTCATGCGCATAGGTTTTAGGCCCCAGTCTAATAGGGTTGGCGCATAGTGTGTTTATATGCCTGACCGGATGGTTTTATTCTAGCCTTCATGTGTACGCCCGATGCTGTTGGTATCCCGCCTACTGTTCACGCCCACAAGGAGGCCGAATGCATATGATTATGCCTATTGTGCATGTTTAATGCTTTCATGCCACGTTAGGAGGGTTCATGTTTATACTCACATGTTATGCCTAATGCTTTTATGCTAATGTGTTTAAACTACGTGCATGGACTTGCCAGAAGTTGCTGGCCGTTATACAGTTTCTACTGATGGTCTTACATTTGTCTCCTGTGTACTTATGATGGTTCTGGCAGCGGCCCGATTGGCCCTGCCCTGTATATAATCCCCGTGTCAATTGCCATCCCGTGCCGGTTGGCACAATGTATATGCACCTGTGAGTGTTCTACAACGTGTTTTGGCATAATACATATGCTGTTTTCACCTAACTTGGTGCGGGGTCTCTTTTTGTAGTGTGCCTGGTGTGTCGCCTGAGTGTGCTGCGCGGGTGCTTTACACATTTCCTCCGGAGTTTGGCCCGCCCGCTCTGCACCACGCTACCCGTTTCTAACAAGTTGTAAACAAGTTCTTTAGTAGACGACTTTGTAAAGCTTGTTTACCATGTTTACTTAGAACACCAATTCTTACATCTTTCAGAATATTTCCATAATCTTCATCACTTGCTTGTCGCATATTCTGAGTGAGTTCTTTATATTCAAAATTTATACAGAGATTCACATTTTCAATACTTCCCAAAGATTTCCTAGTGTCTTCATGTAGAAGCGTTTTAAAGACTGGTTCTCCTTTTACAGGAGTTAGTTGTAGCAGATCTCCAAATACAATTAAATGTTTTCCTCCAAAGAGAATGTCGTAATCTGTTTTTAATACCTGTTGCATTCTTAAATGCACGAAAGCAAGCATTAAGTTTGAGACCATGCTCACCTCATCAATAATTAAAAGTTTTATCTTCTTCAGCACTCTTGATACTTCATAAGAAGCTTCTCCAGACAACTTCTGATATTCTAATTTATTATCATGCTCAACTGGTAACATTAGTAATCTATGCAAAGTAATTCCTTTAACATTGTGCGCAGCTAATCCAGTTGGAGCTGTTACTACACAAGATAAATGTGAACCAGTAGTTTTTTTAAGATAACTGGTCAAAACTTTAATTAAAAAACTTTTACCCGTTCCAGCTTGACCACTGATGTACATCAGAATAGGTTTAAATGATGAACATACACATTCTTTTTTTCATGCAACAAACCATGTTCTATCTGTTCTCTCACTTGTACATATATTTCTTTCTGTTCAATATTTACTTGTTCTTCTAACTTTTCCAATGTAATATTCTCCTCTTGGGCTTGTTGCATTGCAATTTCCACTTCATGTATAGCAATCGCTGCTTCATTTTCCACTATTGGTTGTCCAAGTGGATCTTGACTACATGGACCAGAACTTTGACTATCTTGAGAACTTTCATTTGCAACTTCAGCTGTAATAGTCTTTTCCTGTTCAACTTCATCATTCAACATTTTTAAATATGTAGGGAAAATTGAACATGCAATGCTATCTTTACATGCATTAAAAGAATCTTCATAGCAGTTGACATCTCCAAGTAATTCACTTTCGCTACGCCATGTTTTGAACAGTTGGAGAAGTGCTAAATAGTAAAATTCTCGCTTGTCTGCAGTTTCACAACTGAGTTTTCTGTGGTTGATAAGTATACCTTTTGTGTGTTTCACTAAACATCCATGACATCCAAGTACTGCATATTTTCCTTGTTTTAAATTCTGTTTAACATTTCTTTTGAAGCTGTAATGTTGAAGTACTTCATTGAGACATAGCTGTTCCAGATGTCGACTCCTTTTCGGATAGTATGTATCCAACATATTAGTTTTATGAATTTCTGTACTGTCTGGTTCATTTGCTGCTAAATATTCAATTTCTTCAAATGATTTCAACACTCTATTTCGTGAGCAGGCAAGACCTAAACTTACCCAAATGAACCCTCGTGATTTTGAATATAAACTTGAAGAGCACAACCGGTCTGAACATTCATACGATCCAATTTCTCTGTGGGAAAGCATTTTCAAAGTAAAGCTGTACAATTTTTTGCTAAGGCTTTTCTCTTGTGCAATTTCTTCCCACATTTCTTTCATCTCGGTTTTTTCTGATTTTGTTATATATGAAGTAACGTAGCGTGCAACAGCAATTGAGTTGTCTGCAACATACTGGATGTCCATATTTGCATTCCACATTTTTAAAATAACCGGATTGTAGTCATTAATATACTTTGACAGTTCTGTTCTTTTCAAGTTGTAGGTATTCTTTGGAGATTTGCGAGTTATTGTGTGCCTTACAGAAGAAAAAAAAGAATTGACTCTTCCTTTAGAAATTACTGGACGTGGAAATCCAAACCGACACTTGGTTAAAATTTTCCTTTAGACTTGTATTTTCGTCGGCAGTACTTTCCACAACGGTGACTTTGGAAACGTAAAACTTGCTGTCTCAAGCTTCTATCTCCTCCTTCTCTTGGCATCTCACATGTCACATACTGTTCCATGAAAGACAATACTATTTCATCTGAATCAGTTCCAAATTTAGGTGCATCCTTGATCCACAATAGCATATGTATATGAGGAGCACCTCTCGCTTGGTACTCCTTTCTCCAAAAGAAATCGGTAACTTGTCCAAGAGGTGGATTCTTTTATTGCAGATGAAAGACATCATAGCTTGACACCTATGATTAAAATATCTGCACACATTTACAGGATCCAAAGAACACAGTTCTCCAGGTGTCTTCATTTCAACATTCTTTATATTGGAATTTGCTTCTCGTAGAAATTCAAGCAAATCTTCCCATGCATACTCTGCACAGCTAAGTGTCACAAACCATGTTGGTGTACCTAAGTTCTGTAACATACACTTCAGTTCTCCATGACGACGATACCAATACTCATTTGTTCTTCGTTGACATGCCATCAAATTAATTAACTGTGCTTCTAAATTTTCATCTGTTTGTTGAACTTTCTCCACAAATTCTTTCGCTGAAAGAAGTGATTGATGAACTCCAGTTTTCAGTATGTGGTTCACTGCATAGGACAGAGAAGACAGATCACTTAAAAAAAAAAGTGAAATATATAGGGTATACACTGCCGGAATCTAGGATCTTCAGAGTATAATCTTGTTGAGCGATATTCTGAAGCTGGAATACGTACAGGTCGGTCATCATATCGTCCACCTTCTCCAGTAGGAAACAGCTGTGGAAAAGAACGAGCTTCTAAGCTTTTCTCCCATACACTCATTGGAGTTCCCTTTGCTTTTTTCATTTGAAATAACTCAATACTGTTTCCTATTACTTCTTTTGAATGTAGAGGAAATATTGTGTAATGTTCATAAATCTCTTCACTCCTTGACTTGTCCACTTTCTCTATTTGACCACTTGAAATTTCAGATTCATCTTCCAAACTTATTACCTGTTCTTCCATATTTACACTTTTATAATAAATATTATTCTCCACAAGATATAACGTAGCCTTTTGAAGTTTTTTAACATCCACAAATTCTTGCCATATTTTCCGACTCTTTGTTGGTACTCCATTTACTAGAATGACTACTGCTTCATTTTCATCTTTGTCTCCACCAACAATTTCAATATTTTTCTTAAAATCCAAAGGTAAGTACACTACTCTTCCTTTCAGCCCTCTTTGTAAGTCTGTTGGTGGCAGTTTACCTGTTTTAGGCTCCATGCGAATTATAGTTTGAAATGGATGAACAGATTGAATTAGAACTGACTCATATGTATTCAAATCTGCCAGTTCCTCCGGAATAGCTACTAATTCTAACTTATTATGTACTGCTCTAGCGGGCATTTTGTTCTCTTCTAATTTGTTATAACAATATTTACAAATACGTTGATCACTGCCTAACTCAAATTGACCTTCCACTAACAAGTAAGTTGCAAATTCTTTCCATTTATCATTATTCTTCTTTTCAGATTTCAAATACAAATCAACATTCTTAGTTTGAGTTTTATAATTAGTACGTCGACAACAAACACAAACATAGTTTGGAATTTCAGAGCACACTATGTTAAACTTTCCAATTTCTTCTTCAAACTGATCAATCATAATCACTTTCCCATCTTCTTCAACATCTGTAATTGTCAAACTTTCACTTTCTATACACTGCTCTTCTGAACCAAAATATCGGAACTGAATATCATCACACTTTTTTGTACATCTGATAAAGAACCGTGTAAAAGAGCTGTATTCAGTTCACCTAAACATAATGCAGGACTTTTTACATAGTACAGTTTCCTTACAAACTTCCGCATTTCTGAATGGTGTACTGCTAACATCCTTAAGTGATGAAAAACACTTTTACACACTTTTCTTGAAAGACAAGCCAGAGAATGCCCATGTTTCTCAGTATATTTTCTTACATTACAAGGATCTAGTGTTTGTAACAACCTAATCTTCTGTTTTACACTTTTCTGTGTATATTCTCGTAACAAATTTCGCATTATATCAATAGATTCCTGTCGAATACTACAAATACTGCTACAACCCCATTTATACACAGGAGCTTGTTTGCGTTTCCCGTGCACTTCTTCAGCTATTAACTGTTCTGCACCAATAGTAACCATTTCCTCTTTGCAACAGGACAACCATTCTGAACTTCGTAGCAACGACCTCCAGTATCAACTGCAAATGGTAAACTATTTTCTTGGAAGTAACTCTCTTCATTAAAAAAAGGTTCACTATTAGATGTATGTTTCCATTTTCCACTGAAGATTTTACAAAAGTTGCTTCTGTTCACACGTCTTTTTTTTACTTTTGTCTTTCAGAATCTTCATTGTTTTATCCAACACTTTCATCCTCTTCAAAATGAAAATAAATATTTTTTGTTTTAACTTAAAAGCAGTATCCACTATGCTTTCAACACGCTGTTTCTGTTTTGCAGCACTTTCTTTTTATATTTACGGCATCCTTTTATTTTATTCTGAATTACTCTATTTAGAAAAACTCTTTGACGAATTTCTTGAAATTGTTTTTGTCTACGGGTAACAAATACTCTTTCCTTATCATGTTTTTTTTTCTTGCAATTTGAAGTCGAAGTCTGCTTCTCCTTACTTGAATTTTTTTTGTTTTTCCTTTGTGTGATGTTATTTTCATTAAATGTTTGTAGTACTTTTTTTAGAAATTGTCTAGTGTTTTTACCAGAAGAAACTATTTTTGTATTAGTCTGATTTTCTTCTAATCCATATTTTTTACTTTTCTTTAAGTAGATTGCCTTTTTGTTTTTCCTTTTTTTTTCAGTTCTTCTAGGCATTTTCAATTTTAATCCAAACAAAATAATTTTCTGCGTATGAAAAAAAAGGTTCAATTATTTGTTATATGTGTTCAATATGTCAAAATAATCACATACAATTATATAAGTTCCAGTGGCGGCTTGCAGAGGAAATGCTGCATGGTACTGGAGCGGAATAAGGGAACAGTAGGGTGGCAGGTAGTGTCATCCGACATACAGCACGTATTTATTGAATTATTTAGATTTCATTTTATATGTGACTCCACTACCTCCTACTTTTCCATTCGCCCCCCACCCCACCCCCGTCCCATGCACCCCACCGTCCCACGCCACTTCCTCTGCAACCCACTACACATAACTTTGTAGATACTATTTTGTAAAATTGTTATCTGTATACTTAGAGTGATATTCTCAACTAAATGGCACATGTAAACGTTACCCTTATTAGTTTAACACTTCTATCGGCAACTTAGCAAGCATAACACTGCACCATATTAGCAAAAATATGGTACAGGCTTACATTTCATTGTGGATGTACATAAACAAGTACAGATCAACTGTTAGACAGCAACAAAAACCACTGACATGGAGATGGAGAGGGGGAAAGATTAAGGGACATATTCACAAGGAGCCATCGCCGAATTAACCGCACTTTATCGCAGCCAAACTTGTGATAAATTTACCCCCCCATTCACAAGCCGGTGTTAACAGCCCACAGCACCATTATACCCACGATAGCAGCCTCAAAAAACATTGCCACAGAGGACCCTCGCAAATATCGCTAATGAGATGCAGAGTAGGCGTTCCCGAGACAAAAACAAAAGCCGAGACAACAGCACACCTCAACATTCACAACGACCAGGCACATCTGCGATAAAAACACAAAACCGGTGATAAGGCGCGTTAGCACCAGGAAATTTACACCTGCTCTGACCTGGTGTAAAGTTGGACGGCAGCCAGCACCACAAAAGGGAGCACAGCCCAGGGCCACATCCGAAGGGCAACAGATGCCATGGAGCAACTCATCATGCGGCCCGGACACCCAACAGGGCCACAACACCCACCACCAACACCCCAGGACCCCATCCCACACCCAGAACCCCCGGCACCACCCCCAACCCCGGACTAAGAAATTGCACACCAACACCACAAATCCCAAAACAAACATCTTGCCTTATGTCGCACAAGCAGCAAAATAAACATACATGCGTGACCAGAAACTGGGGAATCAGTCATACAGCAATGCAACCACCAACACAAAACCCCAGACAAATAAAAGCAGAAACAACCCCTAGGATGAGTCCTAGCTGCTCCCACTGGACAATCCGTAGCACACAGCCCGGTAGACCAAATCCAAGAGAAGAAGGTGTGCCATGCGCGCAACAAAGGAAAGAGAGGGAGAGAGCGAGGGAGAGAGACAGAGTGAGATAGCACAAGCAGCGCAAGGCCGCACGGGCACCTGGCTCCACATGCCAACATGTGTGTGTACATCGCCATCCGTACACCATGAGCCCAAGGCTGTGTCCCAATCTCAGCGCCAAAGCCACATCACATTCCCAAAACGAAAGTAGTAGTGAGACAAACATCAGGGATGAAAGCACCATTGTCCCAATGCAGAAGCCGGGAGGACACCTGCACCTCTGACCTTGGTCCCGAACGCGCCTGGAACACCCTGATAGAGATACAATGGCAGATGAGGACGACTCCCACACCACGCATTCCGTAAATAAACCATCCGACTTATCCACAGCCCACACATAGAAGCCCCTGCCTGTGGTACCCCCGCATTGGATGCCCTTGACACCCACGGAAACAGCAACCCATGTCCCACAACATTGCACACACATTCAAATCATTGCTCAGAGCTGTGGCATATCCTCCACACAACAGCTGCAGTCCAGAAGAGTGCCTGTTCACGAGATGCACCAACGCAATGGCAGGCCATACCGGGCACATGCACAACACCCATCACGTGGAACAGTACCGTGCACGTATGCTGCATATACTGGGCGCACTGCCACTGGCAGTGCTGCGGATCAGTTACAGGCTCAGCTTCCGCATTGCCCACGTCACCTGCGTCCAGCCCTGGTTCCACTGCCGAACATGCACATTCGAGTGTCCCATGGATGTCTGCCTATCCAACACAACTGTTGATGAATTGGACTATGACTTGTGTCTGCGCCCCTGTTGGATCATGAACAGGAGTGTAACAGAGACAGCCGTGCATGGGATGCCTTGACATACTGCGTATGTATTGGTAGTTGTGCATGGGAGATTGCACAATTTCTCGTCTACAGTGACCACATCGAGGCGCTCCCTATTGGGCTGTGTTGCGGATCGGTGAGACGGCGTGGGCTGAGCACACCTGCCCGGACCACCTAATGGATTGGCTCACCCTGGTGTTCCTTGAACACGACAACGACGTACTATTGGAACACATTGCACATGAAGCTGCACGGGCATTCATGGACGAGTAACTACGTACCTGCAGCCACATCCTATTGCCACCCACAGCACATGGCCCAACAACTTGTTGCACAGTGGGGATTGCTCACATATCCCACCAAAACAGAGGACACGTCTGCCTTCGGTCGGGCTCTGGATGCATGTGCGTGGAATAACGTGTGTGCACACACACCTGTCCAAGGCGACGCCGGTCCATGGTCCGAGCAAATCAGCATCGTTTGGCAACGTTGCCAATTCGGACACACTGCTGGGTGAGAGCACACACATGGCGATGTAGCACGACATGTGAACCTGTCGGACCCTCACACCTGATCACTGTCGGCAGACCAGACAATTGCCCCACCCCGGAGGCAGAGCACCATGAAGACCCCACGTACAGTGAGTCGTGCCCCCTCACACGGGGCACTGTGCAGATGCCAAACAACACATGACTCGTCCAGCAAGGCAAGGTGGGCTGTGAGCGTTGCCATATGTGATGAATTTTGTCCATTTCAGCCCCAACATCATCTGCCCCTCGACATGTACCCATGCTGCGTGTAAGTGTCTTAAGCATGTCTGTGCCTGTTGTGGCCGTTGCCTCGTCCGTACTGACACACACATGCCAATAAAGCCTATGCCACTCCACTGGTGTCAAACTGTGAGGTGTGTTGTAAAGATTGTCCACTCGTGTGCCACAATGAGCCTCGTCCCAACACAGGGAAGAACTGACTGTCGCATGTGCAATGGGGGTGTATCCCTTTGGCAAGCTCTGCCTCTGTGAGCCAGACATTGTTTTTGCATAGGTTCTGGACAACATCTGATGCAGCCCCATCACTTACGCAGTCTGATGTGTCAGGGGCACACAGCCATGCAGTCATCACCCCGCCACACACACCGGACACAGAACCCGTATGAGGGGAGTTTTGTACCACATTGCCTTCATTGCTGATGTTTTGTGATTGCTATGTGTGTGGGCTGCATTGTGGGGAGTTGCCCCTGCAGCTCTGATTTCATGTAGCCGTCTCCCCTTGAGACGGGGTGCCTTTGTATTGTGTGCTTTTCAGGGCCTGTTTGCTTTTGACTTGGGTGATGTGTGCTCGCGGACTGATTTTGTGGCCTGGTGCATTGTTGGTGTGCTGCGTGTATTGTAAGGCATGGGTTGTGGTTGCACATGGACACATAGGAGTGTGACCTGCTCCTTTGAGGATGTGATCCGCACTTGGCTCCGTCCATGTCGCTTTGTGGACCATGTCATTTTGTTTGCGCAGCTGCTATGCTACCCGACATGCAGTGTTACTTGCATAGTCAGTGTGGGTCACGGATCTGCTGGTTTGCTGGATTCAGCATATGTGCAAGAGTAGGTTGTGATATTGGTGATAGGGGGGGCACTGTGTGCACATTGTGGATGGGGGCCTACTTGGCGTTTGGATGTGTGCTGCAGTGTGCCAAGGCATTTGAGGGACATGTTCCAGGGTCATTGTGGGTGTACTGTGTGCTGCACAAATCAACATCGTATCTGATTTACAAAACTACATACTCGTTTAAACATAACAAACTATACTGCTTACTTGTTACCTCTATACCTTACTCCTAAAACCATGTAATCTTTCAAACATATGTCACGTCACTTTTGTACCATTGAAACTGATTACGACCTTCTCTTTACATTACAGATCCCATGAACATGCTAATAAAGGTATAAGTGCTATTTTCATACTAGATAAAGCTCTCTTACTTAATTTTTATAAACACTACTGTTTGGTGCACAAAATGGGGGTGACACATGAGGAGAGGAAACGGAGGTGTAATCCCTAAACTTTTATTGTACCGTTCCTTTAATATACGTATATTGAGGGTTTTAAGAGGGATGAAGAAAAATGCGGGTGTCTAAAAGGGGTAGCAGTGTTCAGCACCGGTAAGACCCAGCCCACCTAAAGTCCTGCGTATATTCAGCACAGAGACACACCCTAACAATTTTCATCACTTATAATCACAGTTAGTTTACTAGTGTGAAAAAATTGTACAGAAAATTTACTAAGAACATTTTTAATTGTTTTTTATCTCTCACACATTTATAAAATATCTCTTGTAAAGAAACGCCCCTCTCCACCTTTATTTCGTACGAACGAGCAATAAATAATCCCTTTACCAGCATCTAGTCACTAACTACTAACACTGTGCACTGTACCCAATTGTAAAGCAGAAATAGTGTTTAGATTATGTCTTAAAGTATCATCAAATGATTCAAACCATGCATACATACACAAAGCAACGTGCACGTGTACTTGGTCCATTTACTCTCTATGTAATCTGTGCACATTCTGAACAGGTTCGCAGTATATCACCTGTTTTCACTTATACTCAAATGTACCTTACAGTAAAAAAATGACATCACAACCTATGCATGTGTAATATTTACTACATAATACAGTGCATTTCTATACCATTGAAACTGATTGCAACAGTCTTTATATAGTACAAATTCTACCAATATGCCAATAAACCTATAAGTGCTATTTTTATAATGCAAAAAGCTGTATTAGATTATTTTTATAAACAGTACTGCTGCGGGCACAAAATGGTGGTGCAAGGTCGACAGAGTAAATGAAGGTGTAATTCCAAACTTTTTATGTATCGTCCCTTTACTATACTTATATTAACAGCTTTAACTGGGATGAAAAAATTGGCGGCTCTCTTAAAGGGGTGGCGGAGCCTACTACTGATAACACCCGGACCACTTAAACGCCTGCGTATATTCAGCAGAGGAACACACCATGACAATTACTATCACTAATAATCACATTTACTTTACCACTGTGAACAAAATCATACAGAAAATATACAAAGAACATTTTCATTTATTTTTATCTCTCACATATGTAAAAAAATGACTTCTGAAGAAACGCTCCCCAACAACTTAGATTTCCTAAGAACACCCAAATGCAAAGCCTCGCAGTACTACACCAGCCTTCACTGACATTGAAATCTACCTCTCAGTGTAAAAAATGAGACCACAAACTGTGCACATAACCTTTCTTCTTTTTTTCCATCTCTGTTAAGTTAATAACACATTAATTTTCTACTGTCACCCCTTCTCCACTATTTCCAGACTGAGCATAATTTCCAAACGTGCGACATTCTGTTTATCTCGCCGGAATAGATATACAAATCGAAATTAAAGCTACATCGAATTTTCAAAACCATACAGGGCCATATACACAACAATGGCGATAACATTATCGCCGCTTTAGCAGCAGGAAACTGCCGCTAAAGCGGCGATAATGTTATCGCTGGTCTTGAGAATATGGCCCACAGTCTTTTACATATGACAACTTACATCTTTTCTTTGTGAAAAACTCCTAAACATATATAAAGTACTTGTTTAACAACTAGTTACACATTATGCATATTTTAGAACCAATAAAACACCAGACTTTACTAACACTATGTTATTTAGAAATAAAAAATACTTTGAAAGTTAAAAATATCATCTCAAATACTTAACCACTACTACAAAACACATAACACACCTTCTTAATTTCTAATTTACCTTTGTAGTTGGTATGCAGATTTCAAATGTCACAAACGCATGCAATTCTTTTCTTGTCACACAGTACATGTAATGCACCGCTTTCATCAAGAATGGAACCAGTAATGGCACAATTTCACTGTTGCTCCACACATAAATACATGTAAAGAACAAATCAGAATAGTTCCTTATTTTTTTAGATTGCAAAACCTCTCTTTATTGGTTATTTTTGAACTTTTCATATAAACAGTTTTTTTAAGGACACATACAGGTGAAAAGTTCAGTGTATTGTATCAACACTTTCTAGAACATTCTACGACACGTGCAGGTTAAAAGTTCATCATTTTTTTAAACCTACCAATATTTTTTTTGCAACATTTTCTCCAACATTTAACGGCACGTGGAGGTCAAAAGTTCACCATTGTTTCAAGTTTGAACTGCACCTTCCAAATACAATTAGCAGGTGTGGTTGAGCTGAGCAAATTTCATCCCATAATATGTACTCCACGTATAAACTGCTTTTTTATTAACCAATCACAAAGATGCTTTTCATCAAAACTAATATACACCCTACTTTTTAGGACACAATACATTTCATCTCCCAATCGGTTAACGTTTTGTATGTAAAAAAAAAGTAGTTCCCCATGTTTAAACATATCTCTCATTCTACGAACGGACTGCATGAGCTACAGACATTTATCCATATCTTCTAGCCATACCTTCAAAATGCTAGTGTAGATTGCAGGACATAGCTATATTTTCTGGTGCAAGAGGTATGCAGAACAGAGACGTATTGACTTAGACCTAGGTTTACAAAATGTGCACATTAAATGGTTTGCACAGAGAGGATTGAAGTGGCACCAATTGCTCCCTTTGGATAAAACCTGTTTGCATCTCCAACACCCTGATCTCATGATTGTGCACTGTGGTGGTAATGACCTAGGCACATTGACTGGGGTAAGTTTGGAAATGCTTATGAAGGACACCTTTGGACAATTGATGTTACTTTTGCCTCAAACTGTCTTTGTATATTCCAATATATGCCAAAGACAGAAGTGGAAATGGTCAAACCAATTTTGTCATAAGATTGAAAAATCTAGGAAGAATGTCAACAAAGCTGTGTCTGCATACCTCAGAGACCATAGAATGGAGTCGATCTACAACAACAACATACGTTTTGATATGGCTGATATCTACAGAAGTGATGGAGTACACTTCACAGATGAGGGAAACCGAGTTTTCCTGATTAACCTGAAGCTGTGCATTCGCACTTACATGTAGCTCCAACTAATAAACACAAGGGCTCTTTTTAGAGCCGCCTTATATTCCCAATTTTGGCTCGCAGAGTGTCACCTGCAGTTCCGCTAGCAGAGGGACACCTGCGGGCCGTCGGGCAGCCTCGCAGAGGAAGAGCTGCGGCCCGTAGGCTCAGCTCGCAGAGGGAGACCTACGAGCCGTTGGCTCGCAAAAGCACAGCACTGTACCGGCTCGCAGAGGGAGAGCTGTGGTCTGACTCGCAGAGGGAGACCAACGGGCCAACTGGCCTGCTTGCAGACACACAGCTATCAGTTAATGGGCTGGCTCGCAGAGAAACAGCTGCGAGCCCTCTGAGCTGCAACCCGACGGGCTCACTTGCAGAGGGAGAGTAACGGGCCGATGGGCCTCCTAGCACAGACACAGCTACGAGCTAACGAGGTGGCTCACAGAGGTAGAGCTGCGAGCCGACGGACTGGCTTCTAAAGGCATAGCCGTGAGCTGATGATGTGGGGAGAGGGAGCGTAAAAGGAGTATCTCGCACAGACAGACCTGCAGGATATTTTCAGTATTGCCTCGCAGAGGTAGAATTACGGATCCGATGCCTTTTAGAGGGAGAGATGCGAGCTGACGGACTGAATCACAAAATGGCTGCCAACACTTCCTAGTTTCAACAGTTCGCAGACAATGAGCCGCAAGCTCGTGCTCGTAACGCCTCAGCCAATCAGATGTCAGAATTCTTAAATATCGATATCTGAAAAATTTGATATTTCTCTAAAACTACTGAATGGATTTACCCGATTTAAACAAAAGCGTGCTTTCTGGACCAAGACCTTTCTCTCTGCCAAATTTGGCATAATTCCGTTCAGCAGTTTGACCTGTAGCCTTGTCTAAAGTTTCCTATGGAAATTGCATGGAGAAAACACGTTTTGGGACCCCCTTTTTCTTAGCCCCCTTGACGAATCCCCCCAAACTTTTAGGATAGGAGCTGACCTGAAAAGAGGAACTTTTTGGAAAATTTCGTAAAGATTCGGCAAACGACGCCAAAGTTATAAGCACATAAAAAAATGCTTTTCCTATGGAAACGTGGTACTAACTATAACTACCTACTGGCGACCGCCAGTAGGTAATATATATATATATATATATATATATATATATATATATATATATATATATATATATATATATATATTCACTGAAAAAACCATAGGTTTTAGGGACAGTTATAGTTAGTTGGACATTTCACTCGTACAAAACCATAGAAATTCCCCCGTTATAGTTAGTTCAGCTAACTATAACTCGCGCCACCGCAATGCACTGCTGATGATGTCACATATTACATCACTCATGACATGGTCAGTGACATCACTGATGACATCACTGATGACATCTCAAATTACATCACTGATGACATCACTGATGACATCATCCAGTGACTGTGTGTTTCTGTAAAGTTTAAATATGTTTAATATATATAGGGAAAGGCGTATTGAAGAATGAGTGGGTGTATAAGTGTCTGAATGGATGATTTAGTACGTGAGTGACTGACTCTACAAGTGAGTGATTAAATGTATCTTACTGAATGCATGGGTTAGTGACTAAACTGTGTGAATGTCTGTATCCGTCTGTCTGTTGGTTTGTAAGGGGCTGCATGGCTTTCTGAATAGCTACATGAGTGTCTACATGGGTTATTGATTGGTTGTCTGAGTATCTGTATGGGTGCCTGAGTGTTTGTGTGGGTGGGGTGTGTGTGACTCTGTGCATAGATGTGTGAGTTGGTGATTCACTGGGTGCATGGTTTCAAGAGTGCATCTGTGATGGACTGTATGGGTGGGTGAGTGTGTGTATGGGTGTGTTAGTGATTGAATGTATATCTCAGTGGTACATGTGTGAGTAACTACATATGTGAAAGGCAGTACATATGTGTGTTGGAGTATATAAATGGCTATAAGTGAGAGTGTGTGATTGTGAGAGTGGCTGTATGGATGAGTGTGTACTTGTATCAGTGATTGTATAAGAGCGTAAGAATGTGCTAGTATTTGTATGAGTAAGTGAGCTGGTGTGTGTATAACTGTATAGGTGAGTAAATGGGTGTGTGATTAAGTTTTTTGCATGACTGACTAGGTGTGTGAGTACCTCTATGGATGAGTGGCGGTGTGTGAGTGTTTATATAGGTGTATGAGTGCATATGATAGTCCTGTACTGAGTGACTAAGTATGAGTGACTGTACGGGTGAGTGAGTGGATGTGTGTGTAGACCTAAGAATCAGTGAGTGGGTATGTAGTTTTTGGTGTTGGAGTGTCTATGGTTTTGAGAATGGCAGTCTGTAATTTAGAGTGGGTGTATCAAAAGTTATATTAGGGTGTGAGAAGATGCATGAAATTATCACATGGATGATGTCATCAGTGATGTCATTTGAGATGTCATCAGTGATGTCATCAGTGATGTCACTGACCATGTCATGAGTGATGTAATATGTGACATCATCAGCAGTGCATTGCGGGGCGCGAGTTATAGTTAGCTGAACTAACTATAACGGGGGAATTTCTATGGTTTTGTACGAGTGAAATGTCCAACTAACTATAACTGTCCCTAAAACCTATGGTTTTTTCAGTGAATTTCAAAGGTTTTTTAAATGCTAATTTCTAACTATAACGTGTCTGAAACCTATGGTTTTTTCAGTGAATTTCAAAGGTTTTTAAATGCTAATTTCTAACTATAACGTGCCTGAAACCTATGATTTTTAAGTGAATTTCAAAGGTTTTTTAAATGCTAGTTTCTAACTATGCCTACAGAGGTAGGACATGTGAAGAAAGAAGAAAAAACGCACAGAAAGAAGCAAAAGATGTGCAGAAAGAACCAACAGAGGAGCAGAAAGAGGCCTTGTTGCAAAATCATCCTGTGCCCACAACTTTTTCAGACGGGTACTGGTGGTAACTGACTCTGACTAACCAGAGCCAGTGCTATGCTAAAAGACACTTAGAATACAGTGAAAACACCTACATACACTAGGGAACACTATGCGTTGGGGTACCCCTGTGATTAGCATGACCTCCTCTGCAAGTCCCTAGTACATAATAGGGCAGGGGGATTAAAACTACCTCTTAAAACGCGCTACAGGGCGCGTTTGCACAGTGGTGATGGGAGGGGGGCCTGAGGTGACGTGTGCAAACGCACCCTGTGGCGCATTTAAGTTGCGGGATTAAGTCCCCTTGAATCCTGAGGGTCCCTGGGGCCCAACTAGCCCCCCAGGTACCTACAGTTAGGACCACAGAGCTGAGTTGCAGAGAGGCGTTCCGAGGCCACGCACCTTTTTTCACCTCTCTGCAACGCAACTCTGTTGTGCTTACTGAAGGTACCTGGTGGGCTAGTTGGCCCCCAGGGTCCCTCAGGATTCAAAGGGAATTAATTCCCCAACTTAAAACGCACCACAGGGCGTGTTTGCGCACATGTCACCTGAGGCCCCGCCCCCTCCCTTCACCACTGTGCAAACGTGCCCCGTGGCACGTTTTAAGTTGGGGGATTAGGTCACCTTGAATGCTGGGGGTCCCTGGGGCCCAACTAGCCCACAAGGTACTTCAAGTAAGCACCACAGGCCTGCGTTGCAACGCCTGTAACAAATTGTGCAGTTGTGTTTAGGTAGTGAAGAGGGTCGTGCTAGGGGTAGTGTTTTAGTGTTTAGGGTAGTGCAGTGGTGTTTGTGTAGTGTAGGGGGTCATGCTGGGGGTAGATTTAGGGTTTAGGGTTTAGGGTAGTTCAGTGGTGTTTGGGTAGTGTAGGGAGTCGTGCTGGGGGGAGTGTTTTAGGGTTTAGGGTAGTGCAGTGGTGTTTGGGTAGTGTAGGGAGTCGTGCTGGGGTAGGGTTTTAGGGTTTAGGGTAGTGCAGTGGTGTTTGGGTAGTGTAGGGGGTCGTGCTGGGGGTTGTGATTTAGGGTAGTGCAGTGGTGTTTGGGTAGTGTAGGGGGTACTGCTGGGGGTAGTGTTTTAGGGTTTAGGGTAGTGCAATGGTGTTTGGGTAGTGTAGGGGGTACTGCTGGTGGTAGTGTTTTAGGGTTTAGGGTAGTGCAGTGGTGTTTGGGTAGTGTAGGGGGTACTGCTGGGGGTAGTGTTTTAGTGTTTAGTGTAGTGCAGTGGTGTTTGGGTAGTGTAGGGGTTCGTGCTGGGGTAGTTTTTTAGGGTTTAGGGTAGTGCAGTGGTGTTTGTGTAGTGTAGGGGGTAGTGTTTTAGGGTTTAGGGTAGTGCAGTGGTCTTTGGGTAGTGTAGGGAGTCGTGCGGGGTAGTGTTTTAGGGTTTAGGGTAGTGTAGGGGGTCGTGCAGGGGTTGTGTTTTAGGGTTTAGGGCAGTGCAGTGGTGTTTGGGTAGTGTAGGGGGTCATGCGGGGGGTAGTGTTTTAGGGTTTAGGGCAGTGCAGTGGTGTTTGGGTAGTGTAGGGGGTCGTGCTGGGGGGAGTGTTTTAGGGTTTAGGGCAGTGCAGTGGTGTTCGGGTAGTGTAGGGGGTTGTGCTGGGGGAGTGTTTGAGGGTTTAGGGCAGTGCAGTCGTGTTCGGGTAGTGTAGGGGGTTGTGCTGGGGGTAGTGTTCTAGGGTTTAGGGCAGTGCAGTGGTGTTCGGGCAGTGTAGGGGGTAATGTTGGGGGTGGTGTTTTAGGGTTTAGGGCAGTGCAGTGGTGTTCGGGCAGTGTAGGGGGTCATGCTGGGGGTGGTGTTTCAGGGTTTAGGGCAGTGCAGTGGTGTTCGGGCAGTGTAGGGGGTCGTGCAGGGGGTGGTGTTTCAGGGTTTAGGGCAGTGCAGTGGTGTTCGGGCAGTGTAGGTGGTCGTGCAGGGGTGGTGTTTCAGGGTTTAGGGCAGTGGTGTTCGGGCAGTGTAGGGGGTCGTGCTGGGGGTGGTGTTTCAGGGTTTGGGGCAGTGCAGTGGTGTTCGAGCAGTAAAGTGGGTCATGCTGGGGGTGGTGTTTCAGGGTTTAGGGCAGTGCAGTGGTGTTCGGGCAGTGTAGGGGGTGGTGCAGGGGGTGGTGTTTCAGGGATTAGGGCAGTGCAGTGGTGTTCGGGCAGTGTAGGGGGTGGTGTTTCAGGGTTTAGGGCAGTGCAGTGATGTTCGGGCAGTGTAGGGGGTCGTGCAGGGGGTGGTGTTTCAGGGTTTAGGGCAGTGCAGTGGTGTTCGGGCAGTGTAGGGGGTCGTGCTGGGGCTGGTGTTTCAGGGTTTAGGGCAGTACAGTGGTGTTCGGGCAGTGTTGGGGGTCATGCTGGGGCTGGTGTTTCAGGGTTTATGGCAGTGCAGTGGTGTTTGGGCAGTGTGGGGGGTTGTGCTGGGGCTGGTGTTTCAGGGTTTAGGGCAGTGGTGTTCGGGCAGTGTAGGTGGTCATGCTGGGGCTGGTGTTTCAGGGTTTAGGGCAGTGCAGTGGTGTTCGGGCAGAGTAGGGGGTCATGCTGGGGCTGGTGTTTCAGGGTTTAGGGCAGTGCAGTGGTGTTCGGGCAGTGTAGGGGGTCTTGCTGGGGCTGGTGTTTCAGGGTTTAGGGCAGTGCAGTGGTGTTCGGGCAGTGTAGGGGGTCGTGCTGGGGGTGGTGTTTCAGGGTTTAGGGCAGTGCAGTGGTGTTCGGGCAGTGTAGGGGTCGTGCTGGGGCTAGTGTTTCAGGGTTTAGGGCAGAGCAATGGTGTTCAGGCAGTGTAGGGGGTTTTGCTGGAGGTGGTGTTTCAGGGTTTAGGGCAGTGCAGTGGTGTTCGTGCAGTGTAGGGGGTGGTGTTTCAGGGTTTAGGGCAGTGGTGTTCAGGCAGTGTAGGGGGTCTTGCTGGGGTTGATGTTTCAGGGTTTAGGGCAGTGCAGTGGTGTTCAGGCAGTGTAGGGGGTCGTGCTGGGGGTGGTGTTTCAGGGTTTAGGGCAGTGCAGTGGTGTTCCGGCAGTGTAGGAGGTCGTGCAGGGGGTGGTGTTTCAGGGTTTAGGGCAGTGCAGTGGTGTTCGGGCAGTGTAGGGGGTCATGCTGGGGGTGGTGTTTCAGGGTTTAGGGCAGTGCAGTGGTGTTCGGGCAGTGTAGGTTGTCATGCAGGGGGGTGGTGTTTCAGGGTTTAGGGCAGTGCAGTGGTGTTCGGGCAGTGTAGGGAGTCTTGCAGGGGGTGGTGTTTCTGGGTTTCGGGCAGTGCAGTGGGGTTTGGGCCGTGTCGGGGGTCGTGCAGGGGGTGGTGTTTCAGGGTTTAGGGCAGTGTAGTGGTGTTTGGCCAGTGTAGGTGGTATTGCTGGGGGTAGTGTTTCAGGGTTTAGTGCAGTGGTGTTCGGGCAGTGTAGGGGGTCTTGCTGGGGGTGGTGTTTCAGGGTTTAGGGCAGTGCAGTGGTGTTTGGGCAGTGTAGGGGGTCTTGCTGGGGGTGGTGTTTCAGGGTTTAGGGCAGTGCAGTGGTGTTCGGGCAGTGTAGGGGGTTGTGCTGGGGCTGGTGTTTCAGGGTTTAGGGCAGTGCAGTGGTGTTCGTGCAGTGTAGGGGGTCATGCTGGGGCTGGTGTTTCAGGGTTTAGGGCAGTGCAGTGGTTTTCGGGCAGTGTAGGCAGTCGTGCTGGGGCTGGTGTTTCAGGGTTTAGGGCAGTGCAGTGGTTTTCGGGCAGTGTAGGCAGTCGTGCTGGGGCTGGTGTTTCAGGGTTTAGGGCAGTGCAGTGGTGTTCGGGCAGTGTACGGGGTTGTGCTGGGGCTGGTGTTTCAGGGTTTAGGGCAGTGCAGTGGTGTTCGGGCAGTGTAGGGGGTCATGCTGGGGCTGGTGTTTCAGGGTTTAGGGCAGTGCAGTGGTGTTCGGGCAGTGTAGGGGGTCGTGCTGGGGCTGGTGTTTCAGGGTTTAGGGCAGTGCAGTGGTGTTCGGGCAGTGTAGGGGGTCGTGCTGGGGCTGGTGTTTCAGGGTTTTGGGCAGAGCAGGGGTGTTTGGGCAGTGTAGGGGGTCATGCTGGGGGTGGTGTTTCAGGGTTTAGGGCAGTGCAGTGGTGTTCGGGCAGTGTAGGGGGTCTTGCTGGGGGTGGTGTTTCAGGGTTTAGGGCAGTGGTGTTCGGGCAGTGTAGGGGGTCTTGCTGGGGGTGATGTTTCAGGGTTTAGGGCAGTGCAGTGGTGTTTGGGCAGTGTAGGGGGTCTTGCTGGGGGTAGTGTTTCAGGGTTCAGGGCAGTGCAGTGGTGTTTGTGCAGTGTAGGGGGTCGTGCTGGGGGTGGTGTTTCAGGGTTTAGGGCAGTGCAGTGGTGTTCGGCCAGTGTAGGTGGTCGTGCTGGGGCTGGTGTTTCAGGGTTTAGGGCAGTGCAGTAGTGTTCAGGCAGTGTAGGGGGTTGTGCAGGGGGTGGTGTTTCAGGGTTTAGGGCAGTGCAGTGGTGTTCGGGCAGTGTAGGGGGTCGTGCTGGGGGTGGTGTTTCAGGGTTTAGGGCAGTGCAGTGGTGTTCGGGCAGTGTAGGGGGTCGTGCAGGGGGTGGTGTTTCAGGGTTTAGGGCAGTGCAGTGGTGTTCAGGCAGTGTAGGTGGTCGTGCTGGGGCTGGTGTTTCAGGGTTTAGGGCAGTGCAGTGGTGTTCGGGCAGTGTAGGGGGACTTGCTGGGGGTGGTGTTTCAGGGTTTAGGGCAGTGGTGTTCGGGCAGTGTAGGGGGTCTTGCTGGGGGTGATGTTTCAGGGTTTAGGGCAGTGCAGTGGTGTTCGGGCAGTGTAGGGGGTCTTGCTGGGGTTAGTGTTTCAGGGTTTATTGCAGTGCAGTGGTGTTCGTGCAGTGTAGGGGGTCGTGCTGGGGATGGTGTTTCAGGGTTTAGTGCAGTAGTGTTCGGGCAGTGTAGGGGTCGTGCTGGGGCTGGTGTTTCAGGGTTTAGGGCAGTGCAGTGGTGCTCAGGCAGTGTAGGGGGTCGTGCTGGGGGTGGTGTTTCAGGGTTTAGGGTAGTGCAGTGGTGTTCGGGCAGTGTAGGGGGTCGTGCTGGGGCTGGTGTTTCAAGGTTTAGGGCAGTGCAGTGCAGTGGTGTTCGGGCAGTGTAGGGGTCGTGCTGGTGTTTCAGGGTTTTGGGCAGAGCAGTGGTGTTCGGGCAGTGTAAGGGGTCGTGCTGGGGGTGGTGTTTCAGGGTTTAGGGCAGTGCAGTGGTGTTCGGGCAGTGTAGGGGGTCGTGCTGGGGGTGGTGTTTCAGGGTTTAGGGCAGTGGTGTTCGGGCAGTGTAGGGGTCTTGCTGGGGGTGATGTTTCAGGGTTTAGGGCAGTGCAGTGGTGTTCGGGCAGTGTAGGGGGTCTTGCTGGGGGTAGTGTTTCAGGGTTTAGGGCAGTGCAGTGGTGTTCGGGCAGTGTAGGGGGCGTGCTGGGGGTGGTGTTTCAGGGTTTAGGGCAGTGCAGTGGTGTTCGGGCAGTGTAGGGGGCATGCTGGGGGTGGTGTTTCAGGGTTTAGGGCAGAGCAGTGGTGTTCGGGCAGTGTAGGGGGTCATGAAGGGGATGGTGTTTCAGGGTTTAGGGCAGTGCAGTGGTGTTCGGGCAGTGTAGGGGGTCGTGCTAGGGGTGGTGTTTCAGGGTTTAGGGCAGTGCTGTGGTGTTCGGGCAGTGTAGGGGTCGTGCTGGGGGTAGTGTTTTAGGATTTAGGTTAGTGCAGTGGTGTTTGGGTAGTGTAGGGGGTCGTGCTGGGGGTAGTGTTTTAGGGTTTAAGGTAGTGCAGTGGTGTTTGTGTAGTGTAGGGGGTCGTGCTGGGGGTAGTGTTTTAGGGTAGTGCAGTGGAGCTTGTGTAGTGTAGGGGGTCGTGCTGGGGGTAGGTAGTTTTTTAGGGTTTAGGGTAGTGCAGTGGTGTTTGTGTAGTGTAGGGGGTCATGTTTTAGGGTAGTGCAGTGGTGTTTGGGTAGTGTAGGGGGTCGTGCTGGGGGTAGTGTTTTAGGATTTAGGTTAGTGCAGTTGTGTTGGGGTAGTGTTTTAGGGTTTAGGGTAGTGCAGTGGTGTTTGTGTAGTGTAGGGGGTCATGCTGGGGGTAGTGTTTTAGGGTTTAGGGTAGTGCAGTGGTGTTTTTGTAGTGTAGGGGGTCATGTTTTAAGATGCAACGCTCCAATACCTGACCAGTCTGCACTACATAAAACTGCAAAAAACTAAAAATAAAGTGTTTTGCGAACTTTTTGTCATTGGGCTATATGTGGGCTACATCTGGGTAATATTTGTGTTACATTTGGGCTCTTTTTTCACTGGTGGCCATCTTGGAAGACTTCTTTGTTATGAAGTTTCCTAATTTCCTCATTTACTGCAGTCTCCTCAGTAGGAAATGCTTTCAGTTTTTACTTTGATTCCATCAAGAAGGCCTTCAGATGTGTCTCACATTTGCCATAAATTCAGAATATTAGCACTCTAGTTGCTCACTAGATCACTGTAGTAAAGCTACTGCTCACCAGGGAGTTAACTGGAAGTCTGCTGCTGGTATTGAAAGTGATTGTTTTCAGAATTTTCTAATGAAATAGAAGAGGATTTGAGATCTCACTTAAAACATGCCCTAATTTTTCTTTCTGCAGCACTAACCATAATTTCTATTTCAAAAAGAACCCCCTCATTTTGTTCCTTTTTAAATTAAATGTTTTAAGTGTTACCGGTTTATTCCAATCAAGATGGCTTCAGGTGTGCCATACTTTTGTCATAAGTAAGGCTGTTAGCACTCTAGTTGTTCTTTAGAACACTCTGGGAAGCTGCAGTACAACACAAAGGCATCAACTGGCAGGCTGCTCCTGTTGAAATATAACAGGAAGATATTTGAGATCTCACTTAAAACATGTCCTAATTTTTCTTTCTACAGCACTAACCATAATTTCTATGACAAAATGAACCCCATCATTTTGTTCCTTTTTAAATTAAATGTTTTAAGTGTTACCAGTTTATTCCAATCAAGATGGCTTCAGGTGTGCCATACTTTTGTCATAAGTAAGGCTGTTAGCACTCTAGTTGTTCTTTAGAACACTCTGGGAAGCTGCAGTAGAACACAAATGAATCAACTGACAGTCTCTGCCCTTGTTGGATGTACATGTTTTACTGAGAATGTCAGACTTCATTCTCACATGACTGAGAAAGATAATGTGAATTTACAGAAAATATCCTCTCGTTTTAGCTTCTGGAGCACCTTCCAAAACTGTATGGGACAAGCATGTGAAAATAGTTTTCTCTCAAACATGATTCATGATATCCCAGCAGAAGGTTTTTCACAGGGTAAAATCACCTTAGAACACACCACAATTCCTGAAATTAGTATGGTACCATCAACAAATGAATTCTATTGTAACTAAAGTCTGTTATCACCCTTTATAGTTCTCCTTTTGGTAACCCTCAAAATCTTTGATTCACTACAATGCATTTCAATGGGGTACTATCATTTATATTGGTCCCAAGATGGCTGCCAGCAATTCCAAGATGAAGTGCTGACAGCCAATCAGATCTCACGATGACATGTGTGGTTAGGCTCCGCCCAGATATATATGTGTTTTCTTTTTCAAATTTCTCAGGAACTACTGAACGGATTTACACCATTTAAGCAAAAGGCACGACACTGAACCAAGGGCTACCTTTTTGCCAAATTTGGTGTAATTCCGTTCAGCAGTTCGGACTGTAGCTGCGATGAAAGGTTCCTATGGAAAAATGAATGGGGAAAACACGTTTTGGGACCCCCCTTTTTTCTCGGCCCCCGCTTGACGAATCACCCCGAGACTTTCAGGTTAGGAGCGGACCGGAGCGCCCCAACAAGTTGGAAACTTTCGCAAAGATTCATCAACCGGCGCCAACGTTATTTCAAATAGAATGTTGCGGATTTCCTATGCAAAATAGGTCCTAACTATAACTATCTACTGGCGACCGCCAGTAGATAATATATATATATATATATATGCCGAACATTCTCCCCTTCTTCTCGAGAAGATCCGCACTCAAACCATGGGGTTAACTCTTATATTAACCAACAGCATTAGTAAAACTGGAACGCATTTCGACTGTCTTGCAGCCTTTGTCAACCATAAAAATACACTGATTTTTTTCTCTCTCTTTTCAACTCTCCCCACAGGTGTAGCCACTTTCATAAACATGAAAGAATCACTTCAGTAGTCTTTTGTCCTTCGTGTTTAGAATTCTCCAATATTCTCTTTAAGACATTCACTTGTAGAAAAATAAAATTAAAATCACTTGTAATTTATTCTAGTTTCTAGTAAAATTATACAGTTTTGTAGCATGAAGGGCGTTCTAATTAGCTCTTTATAAGCCTTGTGTGCGCTTTGAATTGCTTACATGAATCTTTGAAAACATCACAGTTCGTATTTCACTTGTCTGTTTCCGAGTGCGTAGCTGCCTTTCCTGAAGTGCTTTTTAATGTGTCAGTCAGTACAGAAATCCCAGTTCTTAAACCTACTGCTGCCAGCCTGACATTAAATCATAGTAGCGTGATGTAAAGAATGTCACTTAACAGCGCTCACCTTTGTGTTTATTGTCCAAAACTGCTAGAAGAATTTCTGTTACAAATGCTGTGAGTTCAATCTGAATTCCCATTGATTCACAGCTTGGCATGTGCCTTGAGCTGTGCCCGGCTCCGAGATCTGCCATCCATCAATGTCAAGAGCTTTCTGAAAAGCTTAAGTCCCCGCCAAGGGTAGCCCTCAGGCTCCCAGTGCCGAACTCGCGCTGCTCCAGTGGTCCCATCCATTTCAGTTCTTCCTAAGTAGTGCTCGGGGGCTCTCTAGACATCAGGCTACTGCATTCTGGGTTTTGTGGTTTTGCTGGAGTGCATCCAAATCGCCGGTGGTGCAGAAATAGAGGCATACCACAAACGCCTCTTTAAAATGCAGAACATTCTCCCCTTCTTCTCGAGAAGATCCGCACTCAAACCATGGGGTTAACTCTTTTATTAACCAACAGCATTAGTAAAACTGGAACACGTTTCGACTGTCTTGCAGCCTTTGTCAATCATAAAAATACAGTGATTTTTTTCTCTCTCTTTTCAACTCTCCCCACAGCTGTAGCCACTTTCATAAACATGAAAGAATCACTTCAGTAGTCTTTTGTCCTTTGTGTTCGTATATTTATATAATGATTATAAAAATTAAGGTTAATATTTAGTTATAGTTAGGAAAACATAATTTATTATTTCTATACAAAACCAACTTAAACTTCACAAACCTTAGAAATCTAAAGTTATAGGTATAGCTTAAAGATATAATTTGTGGCACTGCCCAAATGTCCTATAAGTGGTGCACCTCCGTACAGAGTGCAGGCTACTCACTAGCCACACTACATTAACTATAGCTTGCGCCTTCCCCATGTACTGCTTGTAATCTTTGATATTAGATCACTTATGGCATGTTAAATGATAGCATTCATAACAAGCTTCATGACATATCTAATATATCATTTATGAGAACACTGTGCATGGTAGAAGGCCGAGTTATATTTAATGTAGTGTGGTTAGCGAGTTGACAACACTCTGTATGGAGGTGTGCCAGCTTTGATTTTTGCACGCTAAAGGCAAGCCCGTCTGTGACCGTCCGCGCCTGGACCACACCAAGTGCCATGAACCCTGTTCCATAGACCCTCCAGAACTACACCTCCACTGCACTCCGTGCCCTCGACATCGGTCGCTGCCATGAACATTGCTGCCGCACCGCCCCACTTACCATGGTAGGACCTTTGGCCTGCAGCACCTGCTATTTCACCTGCCATTCCATACACACTCCTACACCCCCAAACCCCACTCAGACCACTCCACACACTACACATGCACCACAAAAGGCAGATCTCATGCTCACTTCTTTCATGACAAGATAGCCATGATCTGCAAAAACGTAAACTCTCAGCCCAAACTGTCCAACTTCATCAACCACCCTACACCAGCAAGACAGTTGCCCAGCTAAGTGACTGAAGCCAACTCCCCCACCAGGAAAAAACATCCGTCATGAAGATAGTACACTCAAGGGCTCCCACCAACCTATGCCCCCACCACATCTTCAACCTAGATGAACCCAAAGTCTGTCTCAAACTCACCACCATCATCAATGCTTCAATAGCAATCGCCACTTTCCCAGAAAATTGGAAACACGCGGAGGACAATGCCCTCCTAAAGAAACCATCAGCCGACCCCAGCAAACTCAAAAACTACTGTCCATCTCACTACCACTTTTCCCAGCCAAAGTCATGGAGAAGGCAATCAACCAGAAACTCACCAAACATCTGGAACACCATCAGCTCCTGGACAGCTCACAAATCAGCTTCCGCAGCAACCACAGCACCAAAACAGCCCTCATCGCATCCACAAACAACAGCAGGGCAATCCTTGACTGAGGTGAGACAGCTGCCCTCATCTTCCTCACCCTCTCTATGGCATTCAACACCATTTCACACCATACACTTGATGAAGCATGATTTTTAAGTAATAATCCTGCTTGATCAAATCTGCTCATATTTGTGTTATTAACGAAACAAATGACTAATGGTTTGAAAACTATTAACATGGGTGACTTTTTAAAGGTTTATGTGAAAACGTGCAAGAGAAGCACAACACGTTTAGTAGTAAATGTAGCATTAGACATGCAGAAAGCATGGATAATATAAAGTATTTTTTATATGAACTAAAACATTATGAGAGAGACCTGAATAAAATGTTGAATTATAAAAGCTTTCACGTTGAAATATGAAATAGTAATAACAAGAAAGCTTATGGAAAATGTTTTGTGAAATGCTTATTTCTTTTCTTTATAACATGAGAATGACATAATTTTTATTAATACGCCTGATTAGATTATGCTTATGAATTTAAACAGAATAGTGAATCTTTGGCCATAACAAATTTCTTATGTATCTTTATGATTCCTTTATAATGGAGTGTGTTTTATTCCTTAGGAAAACTGTCGGTTTGCAGTTTATGGTTTTCCTATGAAGGCCTAAAAACTTTGCTGGAGTGATTTTCTTTCTTAAAATATAGGCTGCAGAAGAATGTATTTTGTCCTTCACTAGTTCTGAAATGCTGATTTGTTTATTTAGTTGTGCACAAAGTAATATTTAGGAATTTCCTCCCTGTACAAAATATTTATCCTTCTATGAATGATTTTGTCGACATATATTGCAAGCTGATGTGGAGTGCGCACGAGGACGTGGGTAAAAGTTGCAAGATTCTTTTCCTGCTTCCGAGGAAGGATGGCATCTTTCGTATTAACAATGGACTGTTTAAAGAACTATGGATGAGCTGAATGGGATGATGATCACCTCATTTTGAGAGCCAATGAGATTGTGAAGAATTTGTAAAATGTAATTTTAGGGTGCGGACATTTGACATTTGGGGTATAATTATTACTGTAAGAAAGAATTTAGTAGTAGCGGTTTCTATGAGAAGAGAGGCCCTTGCTGTCATACTCTCTATTCTACTCTGGCTGGCTATCCTTGCAATTTCCTGAACAAGACTGTCCTGAGAACTTAGCACTTCATCGGCTGGTGAAGTTGCTCTAGCTATATCCATTCGGCCGAAGGGTTGGCTATTTTCTGACTTTTGCATGCTGTGCATTAGTAATTCTTAATCTGGGTTCGTATGAAATCTGATTTGCATACTTATATTACAATGATTTTTCTCTTTTGTCTCTCTCTCTCTCTCCCCTCTCATTTGTTATTGATCTGATGTATTTTGATTAAGCATTGCGTCTTCATTGTGAAATTACCTGTATTAATGTATAACGGAGTTTGAAAAATACCAATGTACTTGTGTAATTGACCATTTAGACATTTTGGTACATAGATAAAGGTAATCTTGAAAAGTAATACTGAGTCTGTCATTACTAATGTTCATTATGACAAATGTATGATGACAAAACTGTTTACTTAGGCTATTTCCTCATCGTAGGTCCTCATGAGGGAAATAGCATCTGTCTCATATTTGCCTAGCCGCTATCAGCTCTACTAAAAGATCTATCGGAGGACCTAACGTCTATGTGGGCCCAAACCTTGTATTTAGGGAAATAGTAAACTGATTATTGGTAATAAAATTACACCGCTTCTGCTGGATCACACTCATCGCCACACTCTACCACATCAGAATCCAGGCAGCAGTACCCAAGTGGATCCCCTCCTACCTCACAGGAAGAGCTCAATGACTATGTCTCCCGTCCTTCACCTCTGAACCCAAGGAAAAGGTCTATGGAGACCCACACAAGGCTCACTCTAAGCCCTAACCCTTTTCAACACTTACATGACACCGCTGGCCAACATTGTCAAATCCCACGGACTCAACATCATCTCTTACACTGACGACTCACAACTCTTCCTCTTCCTCTCAGAGAGGTCCCACCAATACCAGGAACAACCTCCACAGTTGCATGACTAGCTTCACAGGCTGGATGAAGGTAAACTGCCTGAAGCTCAAAACCAACAAGACAGAAGTGCTGATCTTTGGAAACAAGAACTCCCCCTGGGATTCCTCCTGGTGACCTTCAGAGCTTGGCCCCATACCAACCCCGACTGAGCATGCCAGATACCTCAGAATCATCCTCAACAGCAAACTTACCATGGCCTCTCAAGTCACCGCCATCACATCCTCCTGCTTCTTCATCCTGCGCATGCTATGCAAGATCTTCAAGTGGCTCCCCCAGGGCTCAAGGCACACCATCAGCCAGGCTCTCGTCACAAGCAGACTGGATTATGGCAACGCACTCTATGCAGGAATACTAGTCCACCTCCTCCAAAGTCCATTTATGTCTTCCCCAAACCTTGCCGCAATGCACAGGAGACAAACTGCGAGCCAGCGTCATGTCCTGACCCAAGCAAACTGAGAGTGGATGTAAAATATTAAATAGGCCAACTTATTTGTTGCTATGTTTCAGCTCTTGCTGCTCATCACACCTTTCTGGAACAAGCAAAGAGATTTCATCTCACACAGTGGACTAAAGAACATAATGAAAGGCCTTATCTGAACAGGAATCGCCTAAGCTGCCAAAATCATACTAGGAATTGCCACTCCAAGCAAATCAACCACAATGGATTGTTTATTCGCCAGCCTTGCCATCGTCAGTATACCTTTTGAGGATGTGATGTTTCTCAAATCTACTATATTAGATGAATAATTTTTCAAAGAAATGCTTTTTTTTTTTGTGTGTAGACAATGAAGGTTTTTTTCCCCCAAACAGATGACCCTTTTTGTAAGACACAATCATGAAAAGTGTACTGGCACTATTTTGGAAACTATTTAATACTGTGTATCACATAATGTCTTTCTGTAGATTATAATGACTGTTTAAAATGCATAGTTTCTTAAAAATATCCATTATGTATAGTGTTTTGTATGCATAAACATTTTTAAATGTATTGTACAAGTGAGTTTTAGATGATAGTATGTTTACTTTTCTTTTAAACTGTAGATAAAAGATGGAAGGTCTTTGGTTACATTTTTTGCGTAATATTTACACACTATCAAGTTTAAAGCTATCCTCAGGGTCAACGCAATTCAATCGAACACTTTAAATAGTAATTTTTCTAACTGGTGTGGGTATGAGTTTTTGTAAGGATAAGTAAATGTACTGCACATAATCAAAATTGCAAATAGAATAAGTCGACAGTGGAATATGTGTGAGTAGACCTTGAACATGTTTTTATCAAACGCACAGTCAAATTGTTATATGAAGTTGGTGTGTCTGTATTTTGCCACACAGGTTGTTTATTTTGATAAAATTACATGAGGACTCCAGACTATAAACAACTCCACAGCCAAACTCATCCTGGGCCTCCCTCGATGCACCCACATCACTCCCCACCTAAGGCAACTGCACTGGCTCCCTGTCTAGAAACAGTGCCAGTTCAAGCTCCTCACACATGCATTCGAAGCACTACACAACATCGGGCCCTCCTACCTTAATCACCATCTCCCCTTCCATCAACCCACCAGACACATTCACTCTGCCTCTCTCTCTCGCCCAAGTTCCCCTCATAGGCAGTAACAGAGCAGAAAGCTGATCCTTCTCCCACCTCGTGGCGAAGTCATGGAATGACCTGCCTCTCCACATCAGGACCTCCACACCGCTGCTGGAGTTCCAAAAGAAGCTGAAGATCTTGCTCTTTGACTAGCACTCTATTCTCTTTAACAACCACTGCTAGACACTGTTTTAACCTGCCTAGCACCTGGATACCACAGGGGTGATAAGCCATGCTCTACAAATCCACTAACATAACAACATAACAGAACAGTAGTGCAATGGCTCACAAAGAAGAACCTGTTGCTGGAAGAGGACGAAGAAAAGGTGGTATGGAGGATGCAAGAGGAGGAACAGGAAGTGGAGCAGAGGAAGAAGCTCAAGGATTCTATTGCCTGGGAGTTTTTCTCATTGCAAGCTGGGGTTAAGAAGGTCTATGCCAAACTGGTAACCTGCAACATTCCCAAGAAGGTCATTTCCTGTGGAAACATCAAACAGTACTAATTTGGTAGAACAGGAATTAGGAAACACCTACAGGCAATCCATTCAACCAGGTTGCAACGGCTAAATGAGGGCATCAGAAGGAGTGGGAAGAGGTAGAAGCAGTAACATCATCAGCAGCCACTTCTTCACCTACTGCAACACTTTCAACTTCTTTTACATTGTCAGGACCTCCACCACCACCTGCTGCATCTATCTTTCTAGGACCACCTTCAACTTCTTCAGGCCCACCACCACCTCCACCACCACCCGGTGCATCTTTCCCTGCATTAATACCTGCTCCTGATACCACAGTGATAGTAGATCTCTTGAGACAGAATAGACAAATGTAGAGCAGTATGGCAATGCTGCCATGTACTGTTTCCTGTGTAATACCATGATTGTTGCGAGAGATCTCACCATACACCGGGAGCTTGTCATAGCTCACCAGTGTCCTTCCCAACAGCCTTAGTTTTTTTCCTTTGTTATCCTCCTGTTTTCAGTTAAGATTTTTTTGGTTTGTTGGTCATGTTTTTTTTTGTAAATTATTTTTATTGATTTTGACAAAGTAACATCATTAACATCTGCATGACGATATAATCCAACATTGACATTGCAAAATGACAATAATTTGAATGGCATAAGCGGGATGCCAGGGAAAACTCACTTAGTAAGCCAGAAAGTCCACTTTGTTAGCCATGCCGCTGCACCGTACTGCGACATAGTACATTTATAAACAGTCGAATAGGTCAGGAGAACCAAAGGGAAATCCGCCATTGTTACACAGAGCAATTTCTCCATTAAATCATATATGAATAACAAAATAGAGTAACCTGAACAAGAGGAACAAAAGGAATAAACAAAAAGAAATACCTGATCTCTATGTGTAGATACAGGCCTGAGTGTGCCTGTCGGTGTGGTATATCAGTGGGTAACATACATGTAGCTGATTGGGTGTGGTGGTCTGTTAGTGATAAATGTACCATGAAGGGGGGAAAAAAGTGGTGGCGGGAGAGATGGGCAAAGAGCAAGGAGAAGGGGAAGGGTGTGGGGGGCCAGGATACCCGACAGTCGAGGGTGTATGTATGTATGGGTCGACGTGGGTCCCATGAACCCGAAGAAGCCAAGGGTCCCATTCTGGTGAACGGGTCTAAGAGGGAGGGTGTGTTGCGGAGAGTTTGGTCTCAATCACTGTCAGGTAATCCTGCCACTGAGTAGGAGTTAGTCACGGGGGCGCTGTTGCTCGCGCTGCGGTCGCCAATTGGTTTGTGTGTTCCGACACTAGTGCCCTGCGGAGATCAAGCATCCACGAGTGTATGTTAGGACCCAGTGTCCCCTTCCATGTCATGGCTATTTTACATTTGGCAAGGCCCAGGGCAAGATCTAAAAATTTATTCAGGCCTTTACGGGATGTGCTGCGCTTTGTGACGCCCAGTAGGAAATGAATAGGTTCCGCCTCCACCCGGGTGCCAGACGTCTCCGTAAGTGCAGCGGCTACATCAGTCCAGAATGTTTGAATACCGGTACAGGTCCATACCATGTTTGTGAATGTGGCTCCCGGGTTCCGACACCTGGGGCATATGTCGGCGGTAGCGGGGTACATGCGTGCCAACCTATGGGGTGTGAGATACATATGGTAGAAGTAATTAAATTGAGTATACTTCAGTCTGGCGTTGGTTGAGATAGTTTTTGGGTGGTTAAGGCATTGCAGCCACTGCTTATCAGAGAGGGTGGTGGACAGCTCAGCATCCCAGTACTCGCGAAGTGTTGACAGTGCGGGTGGGTCATCTAGTCTAAAAGAGGTGTAAATGGCTGTTACAGCATGTCCACCCCGACCGTGCATGAGCAGCGTTTGTAGCAAGTGTGACGTGGAAGGTTCTGCTCGGTCATTACCCCATGTTCGCAAGGAGTGGTGTGTAAGTAGAGTGTGTAACAAGAAAGAGCCCTGCGGTACCTCGTAGGTGTCTACTAGCTCCTCGAATGTTTGTAATTGTGATTCTACATACATGTCTCCCCATGTGTCTAACCCCCTCTCCTTCCAGGACCCCAATTCTAGACGTCCATGACAGGTGAACGTAGCAGGAAGTTTCTCCAGGGGCAGGCCAGGGGCATATGGCGCGATCCGGTCCCTGGGCATCACATATCTGGACCAGCTCCATCTAGCCACTGCCATTAAAATGTTACCTTGGTGTTTCTGGGTCAGAATAGTTGTGCCTGACATCCATTCCAGTAATACTGTGGTTTCCCAAGACAGGGCCACCGTGGCCAGCTCAGTGAGATTGCTCTTAGCTAGCCACCGCATTGGCCACTGCAGTTGTGCGTGGCATAATATCGCTCGTAATTTGGGGCGCCTAAGCCGCTATCCGCTAGTGGCAGGTATAATTTATGGAGATCCACCCTGGCCCATGAGTTCCCCCAAATCAGGGAAATCAAAAAGGATTTCAGCTCCTTGAAAAGTTTCCGGGGCAGGCGGAAGGGAAGTGTGTAGAAGAAATAAAAAAGGTGCAGTAGGACCAGCATCTTAGCGATGGCCACCCTTCCCATGGGGGACAAGGGGAGGCCCAGCCAGAATGGGAGAGTCGAGCGGGCTCTAGTTATGGCCCGACCTAGATTGCCATCAATAGTATCTGCCCCCAGGTGGTAGACCTGGACCCCCAGGTATTTAAAAGTATCAAACGCCCATGCCAACGGTGTGTCTGGCGCCCCCCGCCCCTGGGCCGGTGACATGGGCATCATCGGAAACACCACCAATTTAGACCAGTTGACTCGGAGTCCGGAGACCCGTGCGTGCTCATCTAAGAGGGCCATGATCAACTGCAGTACCTCAGTCCGGCCGCGCAAATAGATTAACGCGTCGTCCGTATATAGCAACACTATGTGCCACCAGTGATCGACGTATAGGCTCCAGTCCATGACCCGTTGCCGCAATCTACATGCCAATGGCTCCATGGCCAAGGCAAAGAGAATTGGTGACAAGGGGCAACCTTGTCGTGTTCCCCGCGCTATCAGGAAAGGCAGAGAGAAGGTGCGACCAGTCTTCACCCTGGCTTGTGGCTCACAATACAGCAGTCGTATCCACCGTATGAAGTTGGGACCGATGCCAAACCCTGTCAACACCGCTATCAAATAATCCCAACTCAAAGTGTTGAATGCCTTCTCGATGTCTAAGGATGCTATCCAGGACATCTCCGCCTCACCCACTCCAACAATGCAAACAGACGGCATACATTCAGGTCAGTGTTTCGCCCTGGTATGAAGCCATTCTGGTCTTCATGGACCAATAGGGGGACTGCTGCAAATAACCTATTCACCAGTAATTTCCCAAGGATCTTGTAATCGACGTTCAACATCGACAAAGGGTGATATGAGGCCATTTGGAGAGGGTCACGGCCTGGCTTCGGTAGGATCACTAGCGTCGCCTCCCTCAGAGTGGGCGGCAGAGCGCCCTTCTCAAAGGCTTCAGCATATACATTGGCTAACCTAGGTGTTAGTTTTGCGGAGTAGGTGGAATAAAACTCCGACGGCCAGCCGTCTGTCCCCGGCGTCTCGCCGGTCGCCAGCTGTCTGATGGCGTCCGTGATCACATCCACCGCGATGGGGTCTTCTAGGGTGTCGTAGTGTGCTGGCATAATCTGAGGGAGTTGTATCTCCGCAAGAAGATCCTGAATGGAAGTAGGGTCATGCATGGCTGGGGCCGCGTACTGAGCTGGGAAATATTCATAAAATTACTGATTAATGGCTTCCTGTATGTTCACAAGTGTCCCGGTAGAGGTGTGTATGGCGGTGATGGGGGATGGGAAGTATCGGATCTCAGTAACCACGCGAGCAACTTGCCTGCCTTGCCACCCTCCTTGTGTCTGCATGCCAGATATGTCTTTTAGTCAAGTGCGCAAAGGTCGTCCATTGCGCTCTTGTACGCCAGGCGGGCCTGGGCTAGGGAAGGGCCAACCTGGGGGTCAGTGGGAATGTGTTGCTCGCATCTCCATATTTCTGACTCATGAGTGTGGAGCGCAGTGGTCAGTGCCTTTCAGGCGCTGTAAGTGCTTTTGATGGCATGTCCACGAAGAACAGCCTTAAAGGCATCCCATTCCACCCCGGCCGATGATGAAGTACCTGCATTCATCGAGAAATATGAATCAATGGAGTCCGAAAGGGCGGCACGGTAGGATGAGTCAGCGAGCGCGTCTGTTAGACCTGTCAGCCCTAGGGTGGTCTTACCCTGTTTTTTTCCCTTTCTGCGCCTCATTTTTGCCACCATATTTTTACTGGACCTAGGTCTCCGGGCGCCTTGCCACTGCTGGTCAGTGCTGAGGTGCAGGTGCTCTCTCACCAAAGATGGCTGCCACAGGCCCCTGCTACTGCAGAGGGCCTTCCACACATACACACTAGTCGCCAGAGTCAGGCTGGGACAAGGGATACAGTAGCCATCCCGTCCCCGCCTCTGGGCCCCATAGCTAGGTAGGTGGAAGGTTCCAGAACCTTCCGGGCTGTGGGAGGAGTTACACTTTGCCGCCTTTGGGAGGGTCACCTGACCTAGGGGTATAAGAGGCTTGGAGGGAAAACCTGGAGTTAGTTAGGTTGAGGCACCGCTGAACCTGGGAGAACCTGCGCTGGAGTACAGACTTTAGGGCCTAGGGGAGACCTACACTACTGCCGCTGACAGGGTCAAGGCCCTGCTGCCGTAAGATAGATGAGGAACGCCCACCACCCACTGATCTTGCCCCGTGTGAGGGGACCCAGGGAACCATCTCCAGCGTGCCAGGAGGCACATCAACCCCTCCAAGAATCACCAACTCACAACCCCCCTGTTCATAAAGAGACTTTGCTGAATCCATGACCTGCAGAACCTAAAGTGAAAACCATTGAGAGGGGATCAGGAGGCGAGCGCTGCGTCCTAAGCGCTAGGCCTCCACCCCTATCTACCTATACAGACAGCTGGACTGTCCTCCAAGAACCATCCTTACACAGCCCGGTGCATAAGGCTGTCAGCGCGCCTGCGCTGCAACTCCAAGTGAGGAGAGAACTTGACCTCCCCCTCCGTCACTGACCTGGTGACCGGATCGCCGCCGCGGCCGCCGCTGCGTGAAGAGGGAGCTGAGGCAGGAAGACCTCTCCCCGTGCATAACTGTGGTGAGGGCGCCGTCCGCGCCCTCACCGAAACCCCAGAAGTCACCGCCGGGCCCGAGACCCCTGCCGCTGCAAGCGCGGCCAAGAATAACACCGTCGCAGCCCCCGAGGGCTGCGTGAAGTGAGCTGAGGCCTACTGCGGCCTCCAGGCCCGTGGACGCTGTTGCCGAGGGGCCGGGGACGCTGACCGCGTCACAGGTCGCGCCCCGAAAAGGCCGCGACGCGATTGGCCCAGCCGGAGCCAAGCGAGACGACGTCAGAGGGGCTCCACTGCCAACGGGAGCCCCGGAAGAAGAGAAGACCGCGACGCGATTGGCCCAGCCGGAGCCAATCGAGAGGACGTCCACGGGGCTCCACTGCCAACGGGAGCCCCAAGAAGAATCGCCGCCGCGCCAGGATTGGGCGCCGTCAAGAGCCCGCCTCCGCCCAGCACGTCCGGGAGGTAGGGACGAACCTCCTGTGCCTTCGCGGGAAGCCGGAGCCGTCTGCAAGGACTGCCGGCTCCCGCTCAGAGTCCCCACTCTCTCCCTGACTCCACGGGGGCCGGAGGAGTGGCATACCGGCCCCCCAACGACGCAGCAACACAGCGAGAGGCTCCGTAGCCTCGTGAAGTAGAAACAGCGCCGGCCGGAGGGCCGTGAGACTCACGCCGGGCCCCGCCCCCACAACAAAGGGCTGGCCCGGAGAAGAGTCCGCCGTGAGGCCCCCGCAGCCAGCCACAACACCGCAGGTGAGCCCAGGAGGCCCCTAGGGCTCTAGGTTAAGCCCCTGGGGCCGGGGGCCACGCATGAAGAGGGATTAAGGAGGGAGGGGGCCTTTGATAACCTTTGATAATAGGCCAGGCACCTGGTGTAACCCTAGCCTAATATAACCCTCACCTCCCCGGGGAGATAAAGGAGTCCCCCTTTTGGTAGCCCCCAGCTGCTGGACATGTTGAGGGGTTCCCTGTAGGATTCCCTCCCGCCTAGTGTATCATAGGCTGTATAGAGTACCTAGGCCTACTGTATATATGTTGATGTATAAACCGTGTTGCGCCTGTTCTAGGCCCTAGTTGGTAAAGAGCACCCGAATGAGCAGTGGTGCTGTGATTTTAATGCGGCCTTTTAGTGGCCAGAATTGTGAAGGGTCTTTTTAAATGAACGCGCACTAGTTACCCGAATGTATAATTTGAATAATTGAATGCCATCTTGATCAATATAAAGGAACCTGATTGTTACTTATACAAGCCTGGTGTGGTGTCCGGTTATTGCGTCGCATTTCTGAGTTAATGTGAGAGTGTGCTGCACAACTGCCTTACACATTGCCTTCGCGTGCCTTTCCCCGCTTTGCGCCATGCTACCATAACGGTCTCGGTAACCCCGTTTCCAACATTGGTGTTCAGCGGTGGGATAAGGACTGGTATTTGTGCAGCACCCTACAGTGACTCAGTGTGCGCCGCAATTGGACACCTAGGAAAATAATAAGTAGGAGGAATTCTATTGTAAATTGCCAGTTGTATTAGTCCTGTGTTAGACCTGCTGCCTTCCATTTAGGACCCCTTCCTTAAGTTGTCTGGGACCCCACCTAGGAGGATGGAGTTTGAGCTAGCCGACCTAGAGAGGTACACGGTGAACCAGCTCAAGGAGTTCTGCCTAGAGAGGGGGTGGCCGTCAAGCGAGGTGCCAGGAAGGAGGTACTTCAGAAGGCTTTGAGGGCATGGGTCATGGCCCACCCGGAGGGAAGAGGGAGGAGGAGGAGCAGAGGGAGACAGACGACCCAGGAGAACTGAGCCTACTGAACATTGACGTCAGCGAGAATGTGTTGCCAGGAAGACGTTCCAGGGCAGGCAGTAGTGCGTCAGGGGGAGTGTGTCACCAGAGGAATTCGAGGACAGAAGGCAGCAAAGGCAATTGACATTAGAATTGGCTAAGATGGAAAGGGAGCGAGAACAGGGAAGGCTAGCCATGGAGGAAAGAAGGCTTGTACATGAGCTTAGCCTGAAAGAACTGGAGCTCCGAGCCTTGCAAATGGAAATGGAAGGCAAAGGAAATGGTGGCAGCGTACCTACTGGGGTTCCACAGGAGCCCAAATTTTACCTACCCAGGGAGGTGATGGCCAGCTTTAGTGTGGGTGATGACATAGACAAGTGGTTGACGGCGTACGAGGTAGCTTTGGTGGCCCATAGAGTTCCTGAGAGCTACTGGGGAGGAGGACTTTATAGATACATACCTCCACTAGTCAGGGACACACTGCTAACCTTAGAAAAGGGGGATCGAACCAACTACCCTATCATGAGGGAGGCCCTGCTCAGGAAGTTTGGCCTCACCCCTGAGAAGTACCGCCAAAAGTTTCGCAACAGCCACAAGCTCACCACACAAAACTGGGTAGATTTTTATGATTATGCCCGGAAGGCATTAGAGGGTTGGGTGCGTGGCAGCGAGGTTGACAATTACACTGGGCTGTACGACCTATTTTTGAGAGAGCACCTCCTCGAGAAATGTTTTCCGGAGCTGCGCCAGTACTTGGTGGACCGCAAGCTGACCAACCCAAGGGAGCTTGCAGAGGAGGCAGACACGTGGGTCAGCACTAGGGTGTCCCACAAGGGAGCCGGGGCGGATCCCCGAAGGGTGGACAGGTGTTCCCCCAGAAGAAAGAGGGGGAGATAAAAAGAGGGAGTTCTTTAAAGGTCCCCAAAATAGACCGCCAGGGAGAGGGGTAGGTTTCCCATCCCAATCTGGATACCAGAAACCCACTTACCCTGACAGGAGTCAGCAGCCCAGAACTGTCCGGTGCTACGAGTGCGGGGAGGTTGGACACTACAAGGGGGATGCCCAGTGTCGCAAGAGAGCCCCAGCCCCCACAGGAGGTAAGACCCCCGGGGTGGCCAGTGTAGCGCTTGGGGAGGAGTTGTCCCTAGGTAGGGGAGGTGAGTGGACAGGCTTGACCTTAGTTTCCCTGGGGGATAGGGAGATCATCCCAAGGGTGCAGGTACCCGAGAACACTGCCAAGTATCGGCAGAGGGTCCTGGTGAACGGGGAGGAGGTGGAGGCTCTGAGGGACACAGGTGCCAGTATGACAATGGTGAAACGTCAGCTGGTGTCCCCAGAGCAGGTGATTCCTGAGGAGTTCCACCCAGTAGTGATGGCTGATAATAGCCTGGGTCATTACCCCGTGGCCCAAGTTCCCTTTGAGTGGGGAGGAGTGTCAGGTCTGATGAAGGTTGCGGTGAGCCCTGCCATGCCAGTTGACTGTCTGCTGGGCAACGATTTAGAACATACTGCCTGGAGAGAGGTAGAGTTCAATGCCCATGCTGAGATGTTGGGGTTACCAGGATGGACTTGCGTTATCACGCGGTCCATGGCTGCCCGACCAGGAACTCAGCCCGGGTTGGAGCCTGAAAGAAGGGCCCAGCCCACTGCTGGACGAGGAGATGTCCGGGAGGAAACACCCGGTGAGATGGATGGGGAGCCCGCGGAGGTGACCCCGGAGTCCGCTGCGGTGGTTGGTTTTCCCGTGGGGGACCTGCCGACCCCTGCAGAGTGGCAGGTGGAAGGAGGGCCTACCCGGGAAGAATTTTGCCGGGCACAGAGGGAGTGCCCTACGCTTGTTGGCATACGGCAACAGGCCGACGCCCAAGCAGCTGGAACAGAGACTGGTAATTACCATGTCTACTGGGAGGATGGTCTCCTCTACAGTGAGCCTAAGGCTCCGGTGCATGGGTCCTCAAGGGCCGTGGTGGTCCCCCAATGCCACCGAGCCTTTCTGCTAGAGTTGGCGCATGAGATACCACTAGCAGGACACCTGGGCCAGGACAAGACGTTTGCGCGCTTGGTCCCACATTTTTACTGGCCCAGGATGCGCGTCACTTCTGACACTTATTGCAAGACCTGCACCACTTGCCAAGCAAGCGGCAAGACAGGGACTAAGGTGAAGGTCCCTCTAGAACCTCTCCCAGTGGTCGATACCCCTTTTGAGCGAGTGGGGATTGACATTGTCGGGCCGTTGGATCCGCCGACTTCAGCTGGGCATAGGTTCATTTTGGTGCTAGTAGACCACGCCACCCGGTACCCAGAGGCAATCCCTCTGAGGACCATCACAGCACCGGTGGTGGCGCGGGCCCTCATGGGGATTTTTACCCGAGTGGGATTCCCCAAGGTCGTGGTGTCAGATAGGGGCACGAATTTCATGTCAGCCTACATGCAGGCCATGTGGAAGGAGTGTGGAGTGACCTACCGGTTCTCCACTCCTTACCACCCCCAGACGAACGGGCTCGTGGAGCGCTTCAACAAAACCTTGAAGGGGATGATCAGGAGCCTACCCGAGGACTTGAGAAGAAAGTGGGACGTCCTCTTACCCTGTCTGCTCTTCTCCTACCGAGAGGTGCCGCAGAAGGGGTCGGTTTCAGCCCCTTTGAGCTGCTCTATGGCCACCCCGTTCGGGGGCCCCTCAGTCTTGTCAAAGAGGGGTGGGAGAAGTCTTCCTCGAAGCTTCCCCGTGATGTGGTCAGCTATATGCTGGCGTTCCGCAGCCAAGTGGCCAAGCTGTGGAAGGAGGCCTCGGACAACTTAGAGGCAAGTCAGGCCGTCATGAAGCAATGGTATGACCGGAACGCGCGGACGGTAGAGTTAGACGCTGGACAGAAGGTGTGGGTCATGGAGCCAGGAGAGCTTAGCGCCCTCCAGGACCGATGGACTGGGCCGTTTGAGATCTTAGAACGAAAAGGCCAGACCACGTATGTCGTCGACATGAAGACCCCCGTCAACCCCACAGGGTGCTCCACGTCAACCGCCTGAAGCCACACCAGGAGCGTTCCGAGCTCACTCTCTTGATGATAACGGATGGGAGTGAGGAGGAAGAGAGTGAGCCTCTGCCAGACCTTCTGGCGGTCCACGAGAAGGATGGTTCGGTAGAGGGAGTAGTCCTCGCCCCATCCTTGACCCCAGAGCAACAGAGGGACTGCCGCCAGGTTTTGGGGCAGTACGCCTCGTTGTTTTCCCTCACGCCTGGAATCACGCACCTGTGTACCCATGATGTGGACACAGGGGACAGTCCGCCAGTGAAGAACAAGTCTTACCGGCTGTCCGATAAGGTCAAGGCTAGTATCCAGAGTGAGGTGGTAAAGATGCTAGAACTGGGGGTGATTGAGCCTTCCAGTAGCCCTTGGGCTAGTCCGGTAGTGTTGGTGCCGAAAGCGGCCCCCCGGGCACCACACCAGAACTTCGGTTCTGTGTGGATTATCGTGGACTCAATTCGGTCACCAAGACCGACGCTCACCCGATCCCTCGGGCGGATGAGCTCATTGACCGGCTGGGAGCAGCCCGGTATTTGAGTACCATTGATTTAACATCAGGATATTGGCAGATCGCCATGGCGGAAGGAGCAAGGGAGAAGACTGCGTTCTCCACCCCCGAGGGCCACTTTCAATTCCAGGTGATGCCCTTCGGGTTGAAAAATGCTCCCGCCACTTTCCAGCGGTTGGTGAACCAGGTGCTGTCTGGCCTAGAGGCCTTCTCTGCTGCCTACCTGGATGACATAGCTGTCTTCAGTAGCAGCTGGGAGGACCATCTGCAGCATCTCCAGGAGGTGCTGCAGGCTTTGCAACGGGCTGGTCTAACCATCAAGGCCAGCAAGTGCCAGATTGGACAGGGATCTGTCGTGTACCTGGGACATCTGGTGGGCGGAGGTAAGGTGCAACCCCTCCAAGCCAAGATTGAGACCATCATGGCCTGGGAGCCCCCAAGACCCAAACAGAGGTCCGAGCTTTTCTCGGCCTCACGGGATACTACCGCCCGGTTCGTCAAGGGATATGGAACCATCGTGGGCCCATTGACGGAATTGACTTCCAAGAAACAGCCACGCAGAGTAATCTGGACGGCTGCCTGCCAAGATGCCTTTGAGACTCTTAAACGTGCCATGTGCACCGCACCGGTGCTCCGGACCCCCGACTTCGGCCGGGAATTTATCGTGCAGACAGACGCTTCTGAGCATGGCATAGGAGCTGTGCTCTCGCAGCTGAATGACGATGGCCAAGACCAGCCAGTGGCCTTTATCTCCCGACGACTACTCCCCGGGAACAGCGGTGGAGTACCATCGAGCGGGAAGCCTTTGCTGTGGTTTGGGCGGTGAAGAAGTTGAGGCCATACCTTTTTGGTTGTCACTTCTTGGTCCAGACCGACCACAGACCCCTTCGCTGGCTCATGCAGATGAGAGGCGAAAATCCCAAATTGTTGAGATGGTCCATTTCCCTCCAGGGGATGGACTTTCGGGTGGAACATCGACCCGGTGTAGACCACGCCAACGCTGACGGTCTCTCCCGGTTTTCCGCCTTAGTGAAGAGAACTCCCTAGAGGTTGGGAAGCTCTCCCTCTTTCGGCTGGGGGGACGTGTGTTAGACCTGTCAGCCCTAGGGTGGTCTTACCCTGTTTTTTTCCCTTTCTGCGCCTCATTTTTGCCACCATATTTTTACTGGACCTAGGTCTCCGGGCGCCTTGCCACTGCTGGTCAGTGCTGAGGTGCAGGTGCTCTCTCACCAAAGATGGCTGCCACAGGCCCCTGCTACTGCAGAGGGCCTTCCACACATACACACTAGTCGCCAGAGTCAGGCTGGGACAAGGGATACAGTAGCCATCCCGTCCCCGCCTCTGGGCCCCATAGCTAGGTAGGTGGAAGGTTCCAGAACCTTCCGGGCTGTGGGAGGAGTTACACTTTGCCGCCTTTGGGAGGGTCACCTGACCTAGGGGTATAAGAGGCTTGGAGGGAAAACCTGGAGTTAGTTAGGTTGAGGCACCGCTGAACCTGGGAGAACCTGCGCTGGAGTACAGACTTTAGGGCCTAGGGGGAGACCTACACTACTGCCGCTGACAGGGTCAAGGCCCTGCTGCCGTAAGATAGATGAGGAACGCCCACCACCCACTGATCTTGCCCCGTGTGAGGGGACCCAGGGAACCATCTCCAGCGTGCCAGGAGGCACATCAACCCCTCCAAGAATCACCAACTCACAACCCCCCCTGTTCATAAAGAGACTTTGCTGAATCCATGACCTGCAGAACCTAAAGTGAAAACCATTGAGAGGGGATCAGGAGGCGAAGCGCTGCGTCCTAAGCGCTAGGCCTCCACCCCTATCTACCTATACAGACAGCTGGACTGTCCTCCAAGAACCATCCTTACACAGCCCGGTGCATAAGGCTGTCAGCGCGCCTGCGCTGCAACTCCAAGTGAGGAGAGAACTTGACCTCCCCCCTCCGTCACTGACCTGGTGACCGGATCGCCGCCGCGGCCGCCGCTGCGTGAAGAGGGAGCTGAGGCAGGAAGACCTCTCCCCCGTGCATAACTGTGGTGAGGGGCGCCGTCCGCGCCCTCACCGAAACCCCAGAAGTCACCGCCGGGCCCGAGACCCCTGCCGCTGCAAGCGCGGCCAAGAATAACACCGTCGCAGCCCCCGAGGGCTGCGTGAAGTGAGCTGAGGCCTACTGCGGCCTCCAGGCCCGTGGACGCTGTTGCCGAGGGGCCGGGGACGCTGACCGCGTCACAGGTCGCGCCCCCGAAAAGGCCGCGACGCGATTGGCCCAGCCGGAGCCAAGCGAGACGACGTCAGAGGGGCTCCACTGCCAACGGGAGCCCCCGGAAGAAGAGAAGACCGCGACGCGATTGGCCCAGCCGGAGCCAATCGAGAGGACGTCCACGGGGCTCCACTGCCAACGGGAGCCCCAAGAAGAATCGCCGCTGCGCCAGGATTGGGCGCCGTCAAGAGCCCGCCTCCGCCCAGCACGTCCGGAGGTAAGGACGAACCTCCTGTGCCTTCGCGGGAAGCCGGAGCCGTCTGCAAGGACTGCCGGCTCCCGCTCAGAGTCCCCACTCTCTCCCTGACTCCACGGGGGCCGGAGGAGTGGCATACCGGCCCCCAACGACGCAGCAACACAGCGAGAGGCTCCGTAGCCTCGTGAAGTAGAAACAGCGCCGGCCGGAGGGCCGTGAGACTCACGCCGGGCCCCGCCCCCACAACAAAGGGCTGGCCCGGAGAAGAGTCCGCCGTGAGGCCCCGCAGCCAGCCACAACACCGCAGGTGAGCCCAGGAGGCCCCTAGGGCTCTAGGTTAAGCCCCTGGGGGCCGGGGGCCACGCATGAAGAGGGATTAAGGAGGGAGGGGGCCTTTGATAACCTTTGATAATAGGCCAGGCACCTGGTGTAACCCTAGCCTAATATAACCCTCACCTCCCCGGGGAGATAAAGGAGTCCCCCCTTTTGGTAGCCCCCAGCTGCTGGACATGTTGAGGGGTTCCCTGTAGGATTCCCTCCCGCCTAGTGTATCATAGGCTGTATAGAGTACCTAGGCCTACTGTATATATGTTGATGTATAAACCGTGTTGCGCCTGTTCTAGGCCCTAGTTGGTAAAGAGCACCCGAATGAGCAGTGGTGCTGTGATTTTAATGCGGCCTTTTAGTGGCCAGAATTGTGAAGGGTCTTTTTAAATGAACGCGCACTAGTTACCCGAATGTATAATTTGAATAATTGAATGCCATCTTGATCAATATAAAGGAACCTGATTGTTACTTATACAAGCCTGGTGTGGTGTCCGGTTATTGCGTCGCATTTCTGAGTTAATGTGAGAGTGTGCTGCACAACTGCCTTACACATTGCCTTCGCGTGCCTTTCCCCGCTTTGCGCCATGCTACCATAACGGTCTCGGTAACCCCGTTTCCAACAGCGTCACTCTGCAGTCTCCAGGTCGAGATCTCAGGTCGCTGCATTCCCCAGGATAATGTCAGGATTGCCCAGTTCTGGTCATCTCTGATGCAGTGGGCGGAGTCTAACGGGAGTTAAAGCCCTGCTTCCGGACAGGAGGAGCGCTTCACGTTCTAGCCTTTCCGCGCATTCCTCCCTGTCCGGAAGTACTGGTTTATGCGCTTCCGGGTTTTCCATCGTCCCGACCGCTCCAACAATCGCTGGGCTCCTTTCTGCAAAGGCTCGAGAGACTTTCCGAGAGCCTTGCGAACTCCCGCTGGAGTTCTTCCGGCAGCCTTCCCCAACCATCTTTACATATTCCAACAACGAGCCTGGCGTTTCACTATTGAACACATGCGGTAACGCGCTTGGCGCAGACGAGTGGCAGACGTCTGTTGTGTGTGTGTGGTATTATGCTCCCGTCCTCAGGAGTTGGGAGAATTTCTGCCTAAGCATCTGCATTTCCCTTGTAGGGATCCTATGCACTATGATTAAGAATCCTTTAGCACTATACGAATAAGGCGTTCTCCTAAAGTAGTTGAGGGTATTTTCCTGCATTTAGCGCCCTTAGGAGACTAGGAGTTTCCTGAATAACGATTGCTAGCAGAATAATAGCAATCTATGTGTCTCTTACCATAGATGACATTACAGGTACGAGTTAAGTGAGCCCGCACCTTTTTTTCACCTTTTTGTGTTACGTCTTTTCAAATCTCAGACCAGTCAGTCTGTGATCTTTATTTTTGGGCTATTCTTTTCCTTTGGATTACACTCCCTCACGGGTAGTGTTCCATCAAACTACTTTGGTTTTATACTTATCGGACTACAGTGGAAGAGGGAAAGCCAACAGAAGAGTGACGTCTCCAGTGACGACTTCTTGCTGCCCAGGTTGTGCCTCAGGGTTCCTTCCGGTTGTCTTGCTATCCTGATCGAGTCGAGGGCCTGCTGTCTTTGTCTCATCCCTTTGTTTCCCCTCTTCCCCCTATACACCAGCTGCGCTTTGACATTGTTGGGCAGGCTTGGTGATAGTGGGAAGTTGGGAGCTGTGCCACGGTCTCCTGCCTCTCGCTCCTGCGGAAACACCAGGTGAGTCGTGATAGATGAACTCAATTGTCAAATAATCGACCTGCAGTATACTGTGAAGAGCATTGTCCGAGCAGAATATGATATTGATCCGTGTATATAAGTCATGGAGTGCTGAGTAGTGAGAAAAAGTGTGCGTAAGGGGATGCTTGATGCGCCATACGTCATGCACCTGCATGTTGGATACCCACTCCGTCATATGTTGGGTTAGCTTGATGGATTGTGCTCCCGGGAGGGGAGGGCAGGAACGGTCCAGGTCAAGATCTTGTACCTTATTAAAGTCACCGCCCCAGTACATGGGGGCCGTGGGATCCACGAGTAAGGATGGCGTGAGTGTTTGCAGGAAGGCAGACTGGCCTGAGTTCGGAGCATACAGAAGGCATCCATGATGACAAAGCAGCCCTGCGTGTCTACCCTGGAGTGTGTAATCTGCAATGGGGTCCCCGGTGCCACCCAAATAAGCGCGCCTCTGGCATACCCCGAATACGTAGTGCCCAGGATCGTGCCCCTCCAGCGTTTACGGAGTGATGCAAGTGTTTGTGCAGTGAGATGTGTCTCTTGTAACAGCACAAACGTGATCCCATGACTGTGCAGATATTGATACACTTTATGGCGTTTAGCAAATCCCGCCAGGCCCCTCACATTCCAGGTTAACAAAACATAGTCTCCAGCTGCCATTTACCTAGTTGTGGAAGGAAAATCCAGTGTAGAACAAGCCTCAAGCTTCCAGTCCACCGCACCCCACCCTGCCACCCACCCCCACACATAGTATTAAAATTATGCAGCCATTCCACAGTCCCCACTCTATACAGACAAATAAAGAGATCGATATATTAAAAGAGGTTTCCCAACATCCCACCCCAGGCCTGCTTACCAACGGGCAATGGGCCATTTGCACTAAAATGCGGGTCAAATAAGCAACAAAATATAACATATAACAAATAAGAACCAATAGAGTGCTATATCAGCTACTTATCACTCGTAGGGGAGGGCGTAGCGGAACTGGTGGGCAGTGTCTCTGCCACCTCCCATGACTCAGCCTGGTACCAAACGTGCGAGTACCGATCGTCCATTCTCTGCAGTGAAAGCCGTCGTAGAGTTCTGGAATGTTCAGCCCAGTGCGTCTGATGTTTGAGGGGTGAGGGCCGGACCGCCCCCCGACAACACCTTAAGCTGCGAGGTCGTGATGGGCAGTGTCCAATCCATAGTCATGTCCGAGTCCAGTCTTGGAGAGGATGTGGGGCTGCCTATGTGCTCAGCTGTTTTGATGGCTTGCGCCCGTTCCTGGGCCAATTGTACCTTTGTTGGATGACGTATCTGACCTCTGCCACGGCCCCTTCGGGGCTCCACCAGTGTCCAGGACTGGGGAGAGTCCGTCGATAGTAGGCCTGGGCGGTGAACTCCGCTCCGCTCGCGGAGTTTGCGGAGTTTTCCGCACTCCGCGTTACGTGAAGCTCGCGGAGTTCCGAAAAACTCCGCTTCGCGCAGCGGAGCAGAGTTTTTTTCCTCGCTCGCGTTCGCCAACGTCAAGTTGGCGAGCGCGAGCGAGGAAAATCAACCTCCCGGCGAGATTTTTCCTCGTTTGCGATCGTCAACATCAAGCTGGCGAGCGCGAGCGTGGAAAATCAACCTCCCAGCGAGATTTCTCAACGCGGGGGGTCAGGTTTCTCATTGCGAGTGGTCGCGTATGCTCACTACCGCTCGCGTTGAGAAACTGCCCGTTCGCGTTGAGATAGCTGCCGCTCGAGTAAAAATCTACTCGAATGGCAGAAAAGGGAAGCCTGCGCTGTGCATGGTTCTGTTCGCAATGATTGCACAGTGCGGACAAGCATCTGGCACTGTGCAATCACCGTGAACAGCATTTTTCTATTGAACTTCGCCGCTCGCAGAGCTCCACGTAGTGCGGCTGAGTTTTTTTACCACTTCGTGGAGTTTCGCATAGCGCAACTCTGCGAACTCCGCCCAGGGTTAGTCGATAGTGTGGGGGGCCCGTGTGCAAGGCCTTGCTGGTCAATCCAGGTCCACACCTCCTCGGGCGTATTACAGAATACTGTGCCCTCCTTATGGCGAATACGTAGATGTGCCGAGTATTGCATGTCGTGGTCCCTTAAGCATTTCTTGACCTCCAGGTAGGAGGAGCGGCGGCGCTGTACTGAAAGAGTGTAGTCTGGATAAATGTGGACCGTGGCGTTGTCGACCTGCCAGGGGCCCCTGGTGCGGGTGACCTGCAGTATGTGATCCCTGTTGCGATAGTTGAACAGTCTAGCCACCACCGGTCTGGGAAAGGCTCCCGGGCGGGGGAGGCCCCCCGGCACCCTGTGCGCCCGCTCTATGGAAAAGAACTTCGACATCTTACCCTGCAAAATGTCTCGGGAGAACCATTCCTCAAGGTAGAGTTCCATATTAGAGCCCTCTGCCCATTCGGGAAGGCCCACGATGCGTACGTTTTTCCGGCGTGAGCGCCCTTCCTGGTCCTCCACGTGTGCCCTCAGAAAGTCTACCTCTTGTTGGAGGGATTGCAGCTGGGTGGCCGTCGCGGTCCCCGTAGGGGGCAACGACGCCAATGTAGATTCAGACTCTTCTACCCAGCCCTTCAGCTTCTTGGGGTCCTCCCGAAGGTATCCCATATTGATGCTCAGTGATTCAATCTTCGTGCACAGGGTAGTTTTAATGTCGAGTATCGCCACCAGCAGCTCATCAAATCTGTGTGAATGATCATTGCGGTCTCCCAGGGCGGCGGGCCCCAGGTGGTCTGCGCTCCTCATGCCCGGGGGTGCCGTCTCCACCTTTGGGGGGTTGTACCTGGGACTTCTCTGCTCTGGGCTTGCCCATCAAGCCGTTCGCAGGGGGGCCAGCCACAGAGGGCTGACAGCAGTGAAGGATTCCTGGGCGGGGGCCGCACAGCAAGTCCGTGTATCTCCGCAGTGCGTTGAGAGTCGCTATACTTCAGGATCAGCCCACACATAGGAATCGTGTCCAGGCCAGTGCACTTGGGGGCGCAAAAACAGGAGGGCAAGGTGTCGCCGTCAGCCTAAGTGGGAGCACGCGACAAACTGGTTGAGGGACGCCCCGCTTCACAGGCCACCTCAATGTCCGTAATAGCAAGAGTTCTTCAGAGGACTCCTCCCCCAGTCCACACCAACAGCAGGCCCAGACCTACGGGGGCCCGAGATCCAGCAAGAGCACAGGCCTCTCTCCTCCGACTCCCTGCCCCCACCACGCGTAGGTCTCACGAGTGTCTCAGGGTTCGGCCGCATTGGCACCCTCGCTGCCCTCAATGAGGCTTGGGCGGCAGGCACTGTGGTGGGGGATGTGTGGTCCAGGCGGGTCCCTTTCGTGTGTCCGCAGAAGCATGGGGACCTAAGCCCAGGCCGCCCTGCCCAGAGCGAGAATAAGGAAGGGCCGAGGTCCAAGTTGTGTTCACACTGTCTCAGAAGGGAGGGTCTCAAAATCTCAGCAGGCTCGACTTGCTGCAGGGGCTCCCTCACCTCAGGGTAGACTGTTGTGGGCACAGGCCGCGTGGCCGAGCGTACCTGCACCACGGAGTAGTGGCTCCAGCATCGTGGCGTGCATCAATATCGAGGCCGTGCCTGTCCCAACTTGGGTTCCCGGTGTAGTAGCGGCGGGATCAGGAGCCGCAGGAGACCCTGTCCGCCGATAAGGGATGTGGCGCGTGCGCAGGCTGAGTGAGCGGCGGCCTGCGCTGAGTCGCTGCGTCTCTGACTGGGGCTGTTGAGCCCCGCGGACACCGCGCTGGGGCGCCCAGGATTCAGGCCCAGAGCGGCCCCGTAGGACATCTGATAGCACCGGAATGGTCGGGAAACGGAGCGGGAAGCCTTCCGCCCCCGTTCCCGTAGAAGAAAATCAGCCAGGCAAAGTGTAGTCAGGATTTTGCCGGCGGGCTCGGAGCACAGCTCAAGGCAGTGCGACTGCTCTCGCCGCCATCTTGACCATGCCCCCCGGTTTGTTGGTCATGTTGACCCCTGAAAAAAAGAACATTTTCAGAAAAAATGATAAGAAAAAGAACTAACCAAAAATCTCAAAAAATAAAGAGCTTGTACCAACATTAACCATACTTTCTTCATATATCAGAAATACAAGATTGTAATTAATAGATAGATAAAAGGTAAGTATAAGGTGAGTTAAATATGTGCTTTATGGTGACTTCATACCAGATGATAAATTTATAATTAACTACTACATTGATATCTGATTACTGTCGTAGAGTGAAGTGGCATAGAGTGGAGTTGAGTTTCACTGAGTGGAGTGTTGTAGAGTTGAGTGTCTTTGAGTAGGGTGTTGTAAAGTGGAGAAGAGTGTCATAGAGTGATGAAGAGTGGAGTGGTGTGTTGTAGAGTACAGTAGAGTGAGGTAGAGTGGAGTGTCGTATTGAACAGCAGAGTGGAGTAACTTGTCATAAAGTGATGTGTGATAGTGTCTTAGAGTGGAGTGGCGTACAGTGGTGTGGCATGTCATAGAGTGGAGCAGTGTAGTATAAAGTAGTGTGGTGTGTGGTAGAGGGGAGTGGCGTGCTGTAGAGTGGAATGAGGAGTGTCATAAAATGGAGTGGACTGGCGTACAGTAGAGTGGCGTAGAGTGGAGTGTCATAGAGTGGAGGGTCATAGAGTGGCGTGGAGGGGATTAGAATGGAGAAGAGTGTTGTAGAGTGGAGAGGTGTACAGTGGAGTGGAGTGTCATAGAGCGGCCAGTTGTACAATGTTTTAGAGTGGAGGGACATTGAGTGGAGTGGCAAAGAGTGTAGTGGAATGTCATAGAGTAGAGTGGCATGTCATAGAGTAGACTGGAATGGTGTATTGGTGTGTTGTACAGTTCAGTCGAGTGGCTTAGAGTGGAGGGGTATATAGTGGAGTGGTATAGAGTAGAGTAGCATGTCGTACAGTAGAGTGGAATGGTGTGTCATAGAGTGGAGTGTCGTAGAGTGTCTTAGAGAGGAGGGACGTAGAGTGTAGTGGCGTGGACTCCAATGGAACGTCATAGAGTAGAGTTGCATATCGTAGAGTGGACTGTACTGGCATGTCATAGAGTGTCATATGGTCGAGTAGAGTGGCGTAGAGTGGAGGGGCATAGAGTGGAGTAGAGTGTTGTAGAGTTGGGTGGTGTAGAGTGGAGTGGCATGTCATACAGTAGACTGGAGTGGCATGTCATAGAGTGGTGTGTTGTAGAGTGTCTTAGAGTGGAGTGGCGTACAGTGGAGTGGCATGCCGTACAGTGGAGTGGTGTGTGGTAGAGAGGAGTGACATGTCATAGAGTGGAGTGGTGTCTCATAGAATGGATTGGCTTGTTGTAGAGTCATGGAGTTGAGTAGAGTGACGTAGATTGGAGGGGCATAGAGTGCAGTAGAGTGTTGTAAAGTGGAGTGACGTGTCATACAGTGGTGTGTCGTACAGTGTCTTAGAGTAAAGGGACGTAGACTAGAGTGACGTAGAGTGTAGTGGGATGTCATAGAATGGTGTGTGGGAGACTGGAGTGGCATGTCATGGAGTAGAGTAGCGTAACATAGAGTGGACTGAAGTGTCCTAGAGTGTCATACAGTTGAGTAGAGTGGAGTTGAGTGGAGGGTCATAGAGTGGAGTAGAGTGTTGTAGAGTGGAGTGGTATAGAGTGGAGTGGTGTGTTATAGAATGTAGTGGTGTGTGGTAGAATGGAGTGGTGTGTGGTAGAGTGTTGTACAGTGGAGTAGAGTGGAGTAGAGTGGCATAGAGTAGAGGGGCACAGGGTGGAGTAGAGTGTTGTAGAGTTGAGTAGCATACAGTAGAGTGGTGCCATAGAGTTGCTTGTCATAAAGAGTCTTAGATTGGAGAGGTATAGAGTGCAGTGGTGTAGAGTGCAGTGGAATGTTGTAGAGTAGAGTGGCATGTGGTGAAGTGGAGTGACGTGTCATAGAGTTTAGTGGCATGTCATAGAGTGGACTGGAATGGTGTGTCATTGGGTGGCATACAGTTGAGTAGAGTGGCGTAGAGTAGAAGAGCATAGAGTAGAGAAGAGTGTTGTAGAGTGGAGTGGTGTGGAGTGGCATGCTGTACAGTACAGTGTAGTGGTGTGTCATAGAGTGGCATGTCATACAGTGGAGTGGCATGTACTTTATTTGAGTGGTATGTTGTCAAGTGGAGGGGTGTGTGGTAGAGGGGAGAGGTGCCAAGTGCCATAGAATGGAGTGGAGTGTTGTCGACTGCAGTGACATGTCATAGAGTGAAGTGGCATGTCTTAGAATTGAGTGGTGTGTCATAGAGTGAAGGGGAATGGCATGTCGTAGAGTGCCATAGAGTGTCATAGAGTGGCATAGAGAGGAGGGGCGTAGAGTGAAGTAGAGTGTTGTAGAGTGGAGTGGCGTATAGTGGAGTGGCATGTTATAGAGTGGAGTGACATACAGTGTGTTATAGTGGAGAGTCATGGAGTGGAGTGGCATAGAGTGGAGTGGGATGTCATGGAATAGAACAACGTGTGGTACAGTCAAGTGGCATGTCAGAGTGGAGTGGCATGTCGAAGAGGGGAGTGGAGTGGCATGTCGTAGAGTGTTGCACAGTGGAGTAGAGTGGTGTAGAGTGGAGGGGCATAGAGGGGAATAGTGTTTATAGAGTGGAGTGGCGTAGATTGGAGTGGCATGTCATGTCATATAGTGGAGTGGAGAGGAGGTCATAGAGTGACATGTCATAGAGTGTCTTAGAGTGGAGTGGCATAGAGTGGAGTGGCATGTTGTAGAGTAGAGTGGCATGTGGTAAAGTGGAGTTGCGTGTGTAGAGATGGAGGTGATAACATATAATTTTCAATCTCTCTGCAATGTCTTTGAAGAAGAAATAGAGCCGGACAGTCAGCAGAGTCTCTATGGATGTTGGTGTTATTTAGTAGTATTGGGCTGTGTTTATAGCTCACTGTGTGTTAATAACTAATCATATAATGGTTTACTTCTTCATTGTATTTCTTATCTAGTTTTCTATTGGTTTTCATTGTCATTTGACTAGGAATGAGTATATCTAATGCCTTTCTAATACTTGTGAATCTTCATTGCTGCAGACTGGTTTATCATCTTACCTCATCTTTATTTTTGGTAGTATTGTCCTACATTAGTAGCCCAATTTATATTTAAGCCAATTATTCTCTTCCTTTCAAAATTAAGTTGTTGATGTTATGTACTTTCCTAATGGTCAATCATCTAACTCTGTATATATTTGTTTGTCTGCCTCTCTGTTCCTCATTCTTATGTTAGTGTTTGTGCAAGATCTTTCAGGTTTGGCTTGTTGGGCACAATTTCATTTTATGTGCCAGATGACATGCCAAGAAAGCAGATTTGGAAAATTATTTAGGTTTGAAAGGAGTAGAATTAACATGGATTGGTGAAAGAAGTTTGAGATAGATTCAGTTGCTCCCTCTACTTTTCTCTGTTAGTAAATGTGACCATCCCCACTGTTTGGTTACCCACTGTGGTGGCAATGATATAGGACACTGAACTGGAGTTAGACTGAACATTGACTTCAAGGACACATTTTCCATCTTAACGTCTATGTTTCCAAACACATTGGGCCTGATTCACAGAACTAACTTACGTCAAAAACGTAAACGTAAACATAAACGTAAACGTAAAGTTAGTACTTTTTAGGTATTCACAGATTACACTTACTCATTTTGGTATTCACAGAATGAACTTACTCATTTCGGTATTCACAGAAGTTAGTAGTCCTAGGACTACTAACTTCTGTGAATACCGAAATGAGTAAGTTCATTCTGTGAATACCAAAATGAGTAAGTGTATTCTGTGAGTACCTAAAAGTACTAACTTTACGTTTACGTTTACGTTTACGACGTAAGTTAGTTCTGTGAATCAGGCTTACTTTGTCTTCTCAAACATATGCAGTAGACAAAAGTGGAAGTGGTCCACTGTAAATGCTGCTAAGTTTGAAAAGACTCAAATACATGTCAACAATGCTGTCTCTGCATTACTTTGAGATCATGAAATTCATCTCTTTCTCATTTGAAAATAAAATATTCCAATGCAGCACTGTATTGCCTTGATGATGTATGTTTTACAACTGATGGTAACCAACTCTTTCCTTGAAACCTATAACCTTGGCTTGACAAGCATATTTAAATAGGTTTTGCTAAAAAAAAGGTTCTTTTAAGACCCACCCTATATTATATCTAATTTTATTTTCTCATGTATAAGTTTTGTTTGCATTTCTGTAAGCCCTGTGGTGAAAGATACTTTCGTGAGAGTACCTCGGAACTCCGTAAAGATTTAAAAAAATATGTAAATCAATAAAATTACTTTTTTTCTACTTCTACAGAGTTTGCTAGACTGCTTCATTTCTTCATCAACATTAAAACAATAGTAATAACCTATATTTCACAATAAAACTTACATGAAAGCCAAAGTGTGGTGTAAACAATATGCCTGCCTTTCTATTTTGCAAGGGCTTTCAATAACCAACCATATTGTGTTTCATCATCACCAAGTTATGAGGTATACTGCAAAAGTACTGACGTATACTGCGGCCCAATATATCACTAAGATTTTGTCCCTGTTATGCCCTGCTTATAATCTCAAATATTACATCACTCATGACATGATCTATGACATCATTTATGACATTATTGATGACATAATTTATGACATCACTGATGACATGATCCAAGCTTCTTTTGTACACATTGTTCTATAAACAGGTATGGCATTAGATCTATGAAAGTAAGTGCAAAATAGCTAAGAATAATAAATATAAAGCATCATTAATGGTTTAATACATGCAATCCCTATATGTGAAGCAAGCTTCTGTTATGTACAACATTGACCCTATACCACACACTTCATGGGTAGCCAAGTTCATGTTGACAAACAACCACAGATGAAAGGGTAACCTCTACTGCAAACAGTATCAAATCTATATACAACTGTTCAGAGAAAACCAAGGGCCAGATTCTGAAAACTGTCACAGAACGTAGTGCAGCCCCCAAAGAGGCTGCACTGCATTGTGTGACAGGGAGAGAGCAGGAGAGTGACATATTCACAGAGATATGGCTCTCTCCTCTCACCTCCCTAGCACAGGAGCTGATTTCAGCTGCTGTGCTCCAGGCACATACCTCAGTGCCATAGTGCTAGGGTGCATGCCTGAGTCTAGCATAGGTTTTGTACAGGAAGGGTACCTTTCCTGTATAAAATACTTTGGCTAGAGACACTTCAAAGCTTTTCCTACTTTGTATGTGTGCTGCACAGTAAAGCACGCATGCAAAGTCAGAAAATAAAGGAGAAATGAAAATATTCCTCCTTTAATGCCTGCTTTACGGAGGCTTTCATTTTTGGCACTACACCCTATCTACTAAAGTAGATAGGGTTTAGTGTAAAAAAGAAAGGGTGGTAGCATGGGAACGCCCATGTACGACCATGCAACACCCACTTGATGAAAAGTGATGCAAAGTAGCGTTTTGCGCTGCTTTGCTCTACTTTGCTCTACTTTTCTATTGGAACCAACGCTAATACTAATAGCGTTGGTTTGTTAATCCCCAAATAGGTTTAGCATTGGGTCAGTGTTCCAAAAGTAATGCTAACCTGATGCTAAACCTTTGCGAATCTAGGCGCAACTTCCTCCAAATACTCAAGCCCTGTTACATAACAAATGGCCTACTGCGGACAGTCTTTACCTTATCAAACCCCACATGGAACCTACAATGAGAAATTAAGTGAGTATTAGTTGAAAAATGGGTTCTGTATACAGTGTTTACACTATGGAGACAGTTTACTCTGTACCACACTGTTTCCAAACAGTGAAAGTCTCATGAGAAATACACCAGAGTATTAACAGGTATCAACTAAGAACAATGTACACTCCATGCAAACCTTGTGCAAAGAGAGACTAATCACTTAAAATAACCAAGATCTGATAGTGGTAAAGATTATACTACCTGCAGCCTTCATACTATGAGGAATACTTTACAGATAGCCCATCTTCTGAAGCAAAACAAGCACATGTGAATAGGTTAGTACCTGGAGCACCCAGTCTTCTATGTTATGTACAAATTGTCATACTGAGACAATTCTGTCTAAAAACTCGAGGGTGCTGACAATACTTTGGATGTAGTATGTAGACTGTTTGCTCTATTGGAAACTTTTTCTGCAGTACTAAAAAACTTGTGTGGAACATGCTGCTACACAGAGTTACTCTTCAATACAAAGATTATAACGTGTTTAGTAGCTCTACACACCTATGATGCATTAGGAGCACAAGCATTTTGTAAACACTTACACCCATTAACTGAATACAGGCTGTACAAAATTAGGTAAAAACGTAATCTGATAACTACCCTCCACTCTGTAACTATGAACTAAACAAACATACTCATAGGATGATGTAATCAGTGATGTAATGAATGATGTCATTTGAGATGTCATAAGTGAAGCCATACATTATGTCGTAGAAACGGTCCTCAGTGATGTAATAACTGAGGTCATAAGCAGTGCATTGTAGTGGCACAAGTTATAGATAGGTCCGCTAACTATAATTAGTTCAAATCATTCATGTTATAACTGAGATATTCACCTAACTATACATCACTTTCTAAGGTTTGTTTTTAAACAAAAACAGATTTTTTTATCACATCTAACTTTATTGCTACTTTAACACTTGATTTTTAGTGAATTTCTAGGGTTATTTTAAAGTAAAGTAATATTTTATTGCCATACGTAAAGCCAACCCTCGCTGCGCATGGCTGCAGGGGGTTGTCCGCAGGACCTGGTCTGTGGCCTGGTCCTGTGGCAAACCACCCCCCCACAAGTAGCCAAACCACACTCTGTGCACAGCCTTTTGCTGTGCACAGCAGGGGGTTGACAACAGGGCTGGCAGCCAGGCCCTACATTCAACTCCCCGCAGGCAGCCACCCAGAGGCAGCCAACCCCATGCTGCGCAAAGCTTTTGTCATACTTGTCATGAAGTTATCCGCAGGGCCTGTGTTGCAGCCAGGCCTTGCTTCCAACTCCCCACAGGCAGCCAACCTCATGCTGTACAAGCCTTTGGCCATATGTAGCTGGGGTTGGCCACAGGGTTTGGCCTGGCCCTAAGCCCTGTAGCCAAACCACCAGCAGGGTGCCAACCATACTCAGCGTTTGGCCTCTGCAGCATAAAGTTGGTCTTTGGGCCCCGGGGACCCCATCCCAGGGGCCAAAACATATATATGAAGGAGAGGGGACATGCAGACCTCTCCCAGACCCTTAATTGGTCCTGGGGACCCAATGCCCCATACCAGTTTCAATAAAAAGGAAAGAGGGGCAATGTGGGCTTCCTCCCCAAGCTTTAAAAGGCCTCGGGACCCTATCCCCCAGGGCCAAATACAATTAACAAGGAAAATGGGTGTGCAGCCCCCTCCCCGAACCTCAATAGGCCCCATGGTCCACATCCCATGGGGTCAAATACATAAAAAAGGGGAGCTGGGACACGTGGCACTTTCCCCAAGTTTTCTTTGGCCCTGAGGACCCCATCCCCAGAGCCAAAATCTAAGGGGATGGGGGCATGGGGCTCCAATACCCGAGCCTTATTAGCCTCCGCGGACCCCATCCCCCAGGACCAAATATACCCCCTTCCCTAGCCTTTTTAGGCCCCAGGGATCCCACCCCGGGGCAAAACAAATAAAAAAGCTGAGGCTGGATGTGTGGCCCCCTTCCATGAGGCTTCATTGGCCCTTGGGACTCCATACTCAGGGACTGTTTTTTGTTTAAAAGGGGAAGGGGGCTGCAGGGCACCTCTTCCTTAGCCTTATCAGGCCTTGGGGACCCCATTCCCCAGGGCCAAAGCCAACTAAAAAGGGGAAAGTGGCATACAGCTCCCCTCCTGAGCCTTATTAGGCCCTGAGTAAAAGTAATTGGTTAAGGGAGAGGGGCATGTGGCCCCTCTGACCCTAATTAGGCTCCAGCAACCCCATCCTCCGGGGCTAAAATGTAAATAAATGGGGAGGGGGCCTGTACTAGCCCCGGGGACACCACCCCCCAGGGCCATGCCCTACTTAAGAGGGCCCCCTCCCCAAGCCTTCTCAAGCCCCAGGGACCCCATTGCCCAGGGCAATCTTTTTTTTTTAAAGGGGAGCTGGCCTATTTTTTTGCCCTGGGGACCCCATCCCACGGAGAAGGCCTTTTTTAAAATGGGAGGGAGGACATGTAGCCCCCCTTCCTCAAGCCTATTTTGGACCCAGGGGCCCCATCCCTGTGGAGCTTCTATTATTTAAAGGTGGGTGGCCCGGTGCCCACCCGGGGCACCCATCAAGCATAACATTATGGGTCTGCAGAAGGAAGCCCTAGGGCCCCCACAGCCCCAGCTAGCTCCCGGCATACCGCTGGAGCCACCATTCCCCAGAGGGAGCAACTATTTATACTGCTCTCTCCAAGTGGGAGCAATCTGTTTTTTAGTTTCCCTGCCCGTATCAGTGTGGGCAGGCAAACAGATCACAAGTCTGTTCCCTGCCGACGGGAGCATTTTTGAGGGTTCCATGCACTGAGAGCAGACTTTGTGTTTGCTCCCTTTTGGTGGGAGATTTTAAAATGCTGCCGCCAGACAGGAGGAAAACACGTTTCCCTGTCTGCACCAGTGTAGGCAGGGAAACCACTGTGTTCCAGGAGTGGGTTCCCGGGGACACAGCATGTGAGCCGGCCCCAGGGTATGGGATCCCCAGGGACATTAAAGGCTCCGGGAGGGGGGCCACATAGGCCCCTCCCATATATATGTATATTACCTACTGGTGATCGCCAATAGGTAGTTATAGTTAGGACCAAAGTTTCCATAGGAAAAACACTTTTTTTGTTTTGCCAAAAACTTTGGCGCATCTTGATGAATCTTCACAAAATGTTCACAAAACATCCCCTTTGTGGTTCAGCCACTGTGTTGAAAGTTTCGGGGTGATCCATCAAGCTGGGGCCAAGAAAAAAGGGAGTCCCTAAAAGCATTTCCCCCCATGTTATGTCTATGGGGATTTTTCATTTTTTGAACACGACTACAGCCCGAACTGAATTACATCAAATTTGGCAGAAAGCTAGATGTTGGTTCAGAAAATGTGCTTTTTGTGTTTTGGTGTAAATCTATTCTGTAGTTTCAGAGATATTGAAGTTAGAAAAATATAGATATCTGGGGGCGCGAGTCCATGCAGTGGGCTCGCGGTTCCTACTAAAATTTGATTGGCTACCTACGCTTCAACCAGGAACTATTGGCAACCATCTTGGGACTCAGATTGAAGCTGAGTCCCACAAAAAAAGTAAAAACTTCTAAAAAGGGGGCAGGGTAGAAATACCCTGAGCCCCCAGATATGATGGGTGTGGGGGGGTCCCACAGAGACCCCACTGGGGGTAAAAAGCTTTTTTTAAAATTTTGGTACAAATTTGTGGGTGGATCCACTAAACCACGGCAATTTTTTTAAAAAAAACAAGCGCGGGCTCCCGCGCATATTTTTTAAAAAGCACCCAGATGGGTCAAATCCCAGGGGCATACTAAAAATAAAGGAGGGGGCTCATGGGGACCCCTCCTAGGCTTATACAAAGCCCCGGGTACCGCCACCTCCCCGGGCAGTAAACAATAGAAATCCAGGGGGCCCGCTTGGCCCCCTCGCAGGCTTAGGGACTGCCTCGTGCGGGGGGTAATGATCACTACAAATGGTGGTGGCCCGCTTGGCCCCCTGCTGCCCCAGGGACCGCCACCTCCCCGGGGCACACTGTTTGTTTTTTTAAAGAAAAAGCAGGGGAGGCCCTAGGGCCTCCCCCCTGCACCTGGGACTGACACCTCCCTGGGGCACATACATTTTTTTTAAATATGGGGAGGCCCTATGGCCTCACCTGAAGCCCAGGGGACTGCCACCTCCCCAGGGCACATGCATTATTTTTTTTTAAATGCGGGCCTCCCCCACAGCTCTAGGGACAGGCACCTCCCCGTGGCACAAACACAATAATTAAAGGGGTCTGTTGAAAACCCCTGGCCCTGGGGACCACCAACTCCCCAGGGCTAAAGTAAACATAGGAAGGGGGACAAGCGGCCCCCTCCTGGAGCCCTAGATGGTCCTGGTGACCACCACCACCAAGGGCCAGCTTCTGTAATGTCCCGGGGTGACCACCCCCGGGACATTGCAGTTTGCTGTGGCTTGGCTGGAGCTTCCTTCCAAGCCACAGCAAATGCTCCACTTTCAGCAAGCAAGAGCAGAAAAATGCTCTTGCTTGCTGAAAGCGGAGCATGTGTTTGTTTCTCTACCTGCTGTCAAGCGAGCAGAGAAACAGACAAATTGCTTTGAGATCCAGGGAGCAGCATGTTTAGCAGCTCCCTGGGTCTAAAAGCAATGTCCCATGAGGAGCATTTGCAGAGTGGTAGAGAAAGGGGGTGTGGCATCCGAAAACGTCTAAGCAATCATGCTGTGTGGGATTTACGTAGGTAACAGGAGGAGTTGGTGGGCCCCAAGGACGTCCTTGTGGGTCAACTACCCCTCCTGTTACTACAAATGGGGGTGCACCAGGTAATGAAGTCCAATAGACTGTAGGTATTGTCAAAAAAGTTCTTTATTTGTAATTTCATATGCAATTTCAGTAGTAAGCAAAGCTCAGCCAACGCGTTTCATTCCCTCTAGGGCAGCAGTCTTCAATCTGTGGGGCGCGACCCCCAGGGGGGCCGTGGAGTCCTGGGAAGGGGGTCGCGCATTTCCAGGCCTTGCTTCTGCCTGGAATGCAAAATGTGCTATGCCTTTTGGACAAAGGCCGGGTCCCTTCATTCCGATCGTTAAAACGCTTTAACTGAAGTTAATTGACTCTCATGTGCTGTAAAACGAAGAGGCCTGGTAAAACAATCCTTCAAGTAAGTGTTCATGCCAGGGTGCCTGCTTGCCTGAATGACATGCAAATGTGCGCTAGGAGGTAATCTGCAAACGTAAAGGGTGCTTGAGAATGGTTCTGGCTTTAATTGCTTGAATCACTCCAAGCATTGTGATGGCAAAGATGTGGTTTTTGTTTTGCATGGTGGTGCAAAGAGTTAACAACTGTGCTGTGAAGTGCATGCTTTTAACCATAACTGCATTTACACAGTGCTTAGTACCCCTGGGGAGGTGTTGAAGGGACAGGTATGCAAAAAAAAAAAAACAATATTACATATGGTCTTATATTACTCAAATCTACATTTTGGAAGCTCCATTTTATTTTAAAACTATTTGCACAGTTTGTAGCAGTCTATATTATAATGTGTGTAATGCAAGTATAAAATAACGACTTACACATTCACTGTGCTTTCTGTCACAGGCTGTGACCTCATCTTTAAACAAATTTTATTGGGGTTTGCAGGCCTATACAAACACATTCTGTGGAAAGTTTCATATCAAAATACATACAAAAGGATGAACAACGCCGCAATCATGAGGGACATACATACACTAAATATTCTGCGCAAGGTATTACCCCTCCCACCCGCCACCCAACATAAAAAAAAATGAAAAGAACAAATCCCACATTGTGTTGTGTTGCAACCGTACGGCACTCATTTCAGTCTAATTTCAAATCTTAACTCTATTCCAACCTCCCAAAACTACCCCCCACCCTACCCTCCCCCCCAGGCATGTCACTTCCAACTCTCCTTATAGTCTGCAGAGTAGGTCTGCTGTGCTGTAACTCCACTAATATATCAAGCATCGCATTGCAATGGTAAATTCACAGCGGATGTAGAGGCACAGTGCATATTGTTTCTAGGGTCTCGATGTCATGACGTGCTCGGGGACAATCTACCTAGTCCGCTACTTCAGGAGTGGCAATCACCGGAGCTTCGTCACTATCACTGTCTGGGATCTTTAGAAGCACCCCTAGTGTTTCCCATGCCTTCGCCGCTTCTAGCGCCTTTTCACTTCCCGCCCTCTTCGCCAATTGCATCCTAACTATTCCGTCACACTCCGCCCATTTAATGAATTCCTTCTTCCATCTGGCTATGTTAGGGCCCCTCTGAGTTTTCCAGTGCATAGTGATTTCCCGTTTAGCCAATAAGAGACCCATATCTAAGAATTTGCTAGTGATCTTATTTTTTGCCGTGTGGGGAAACCAATGCAATATACAGGGCCCTATAGCCGGTTCTAACTCCCTGTCAGTGATCTCGTTTAATAAGGTCACTACCTCTGACCAATAAGTATCTAAGTGCGAGCACCCCCAAAACATGTGACGGAAGTCGGCTCCCTCCTCGTGACATCGCGGACATGCATCCGAGCCGGTGTCAAAGTATTTATTAATTTTCGCTGGAGTAAGGTATGCCCTATGCAATATGTAAAAGTGCACTAATTGAAAGCGGGCATTCCTGGAGCTCTTCCATGCCCTTTCCACAATATCAGCCCAGGATTTTTCTGGGATCTCCGCCCCCACATCTCCCTCCCGATTGAGTCGCAGTACATTCAGGGGTAGCAATATCTCCTGCGTCATACGTCTATAGAGGCATGTGACCGCTTTAAAAGTTCCTGCCGCTGTCACCAGGTATTGACATCCCAGCAACGTCTGCGGTTCAATGAGGCCCCCCCTCCAATGCCTACGGATAGCCGCAGTGAGTGCAGAATGTAATAAAAAGTCCCCCCCCAGCAAGTCATACCGGTCCTGTAAATCATTAAAGGGAAGCATAGTGCCATCGTCGTATAGATCTCCGATAGTGGTCAGGCCTTTCTCTTTCCAACTCGCCAGCCCCCTCCAAGTACCTCCATGAGGTAATACCTCACTCATGGATAGAGGGATGTCAGGCACATACGGAACTCCAATCCTCGCCCGCTTCAAGCTCCTATTCCAACACTGCCTTGCTGTTTTGAGCTCCCCTGGGAGGTTGTGGGTTCGGACAGGTAGCTTCAGCACAATTTGGGAGAGTACTCTCAACGCTGGAGCTCTTTCCCTCATCTCTTATGTCCCTCGCATCCTAGCCGCTATTTGTTGTGTAAGCCATTGTAATTGGGCTGCCAGGTAATAAGCCTCAAAATCAGGCACTGCCCATCCCCCCCTCTGACCGTGATCGCATTAAAACTGCCAACGCTACTCTTCGTCTACTGGAACCCCATAGAAATCCCGTAATCATGGACTTAAGCTGACTAAAAAATCGTGCCGGGATCCAAACCGGTAAAGTCCCAAAATAGTACGATAGTCTCGGGAGGGCCACCATTTTAAGTAAGGCCACCCGTCCAGCGACTGACAGCGGGAGCGTCCCCCAAAAGTCAAAACTACCCTTCAGTCCTCTGATTGCTCTGCCGATATTGCCCTCCAACAGATCTCCCTGTGCATGATATATCCTCGTACCCAAATATGTCAGACATCTATATTCCCCTTTCACCCCGGCTGTTGCTTGCGGGCCGTCTCTATTACCAATGGTCAGGAATAAGCAGGACTTTGCCCAATTTACTCGAAGCCCCGCCACTGCGCCAAGGTCTCGAAGCAATTCCTTCGCCCCTTGGAGCGCTTCTCTCGAATTCGCCAAGAACATTAGTAAGTCGTCTGCATATAGGGCAATATGGTGAATCTGTCCATGCATATGTAGGCCTTGGTAATGCTGGCCTGTCCTGGCCTTGGCCGCTAGTGGTTCCACAGCCAAAGCAAACAAGAGGGGGGACAGCGGACATCCCTGCCTCGTTCCCCGGGTTACGTCAGACGTCAGATATCAATCCACCCGTTTTAATCCTCGCTGTGGAGTGTCTGTATAATAAGGCCGTCCACTTTATAAATTGATCTCCAAGCCCAAATTTATTCAGTACATGGAACAAGTAAGGCCACTCAAGACTATCGAATGCTTTTTCGATGTCTACTGCAAAGATAGTGGACATGTCCTTTGAATAGGAATCAGCTTCCAGTATCTGCAATAAGCGGTGAACATTAATAGCCGTATTCCGAGTCGGGATGAACCCGGACTGGTCTTTATGCACTAGTATCGACATATAGGGAAGGAGTCGGGTGGCCAAAATACGGCTCAAGATCTTGTAATCTGTATTAAGCATAGATAGCGGGCGATATGCAGATCTGTCCCAAGGTGGCTTCCCAGGTTTGAGGAGCGGGATGATAGCGGCCTCCCGTGTCGTTGCAGGGAGTTGACCTACCCGCCTCGCATCATTATATAGCGTCACCAATCTAGGCGCCAACTGCTCAGTGTACGTCAGGTAAAATTCAATCGGGAGTCCATCTGCTCCTGGCGTCTTATTCCTCGCCATATGCTTAATAGCTCCCCTCACCTCCCCGATTTCAATATCCCGCCCCAACTCAGCTGCTTGTTCTCTATCCAAACACGATAGCCTAACTGCATGTGTAAACCTGTCCAAATCATTACCTGTCAGGGCCGATTTACTTGTATACAAGTCTGTGTAATACTCAAGAAATAACCCATTAATACCCTGTTGAGTGCAACAAGCCACCCCATTATGATCTCTGAGCTCCAAAATCATATTGCCTCTTCGAGTCAAGTTAGCTAGCCATGCCAAGAGAGCCCCAGATTTATCTCTTTCTGCGTGAGCACGCGTAACATATTTTTTATAATCAAAGCAGCGCAACCGTTCTACTTGCGCCGCTACCGTCTCCCTCGCTTCCAAGAGCTCCTCTTGCTTATCTGGTCTCTCTGGGCGATCCCGCTCCAACTCTCGAAGGTGTCGGTCTGCCTCTTGCACATCTCGTAAGAGCACTTTACGCACCTCCACTACCTCTGATATGCAGCGAACCCTAATGACTGTTTTAAAAGCATCCCATTCCACTAAGGAAGACGCCGCTGTACCAGGGTTTTCCTGGAAGTATTGAGCTATGCCGGTGCCCACTGTTTAACGAAAGACTTGGTCTTCTAAGGCTTCAGGCCGGAGGCGCCATGTAGGTATTTTAGCCCTTGCGCAAGACCACTGTACTCGGATTAGAAGAGGGTTATGATCTGATAGGGTTCTAGTGAGGTACTCACTACTCTGCACCCCAGCATGCATGTCCGACGAGCATAATATCGCATCCAGGCGAACGTGGAGATCATGCAGCGCAGAAAAAAAGGAGTAGTCCTGGTCCCTGGGGTGCTGAGCCCTCCAAGAGTCCACCAACTCCCATCGCTCCTGCCAGTTGCGCCGCGCCTCCGCTATTTTATGAGTGGGCGCGTTAGGAAGTGGAGTGTGTGAGCGATCTAGGACAATATCAGAGATGCAATTAAAATCCCCCCCAACCAATACTGACCCTGTTAGAATGGGCGCCAGGCTCCCAGACAGCTGTGCGAAAAAGGCAGCCTGTTCCGTGTTAGGAGCGTATATGCTTCCCTAGACTATGTCTCTGCCATCTAGCTTCCTAGTGACGCCACGAATCTGCCTTCTGGGTCTGCAATTTGGTTCGTGCATTGAAAGGGCACACCCACCCGCACACAAATCAGTACTCCCCTAGCGAACGCTGAGTAATTAGTATAAAACACTTGGCCTCGCCATCGGCATTGTAAAGCCGCTCCTTCCTGCGCTTGTAAGTGAGTCTCCTGAAGTAGTGCAATCTAAACCCCTCTACGGACTAAGTATGCATGTATTTTATGATGCCTCCACATTGAATGCATGCCCCGCACATTCCATGAAATACATTTTAAATCATTTGAAGTACCCATCGCAATAATCCAAACAGCTCTCCAGTAAGGGCTTTTTCTAGTGACATGCCTGGTCCCAACATACCCTGTAAATAACCAAAACCCCAACTCCCCCTCCCCAGGACAGTTACTGTAGAACTAGCACCCATCCAAACTATTGTATTCCTCTGGTAGTTACTGAGGGACAAGGGAGCGCAGCTGGCTCGAGGTACTTTCACTAACCATAGCGCATCAGCCTCAAATAACAAAAGATAGCCCGGAGCCTATAACAGTCACTATGAGTCCAGCTCCCCTCGAAACATCCCAGCTAGACTAGCTTACCACCTCTGTTCAAATGAGATCGTCCGCAGTATTAGGTGTCACCACTGGCATCTTTACACTATCACTATGGGAAGTGTCCGTTTCATTGTCCGCTGATTCTCTGGAAGCCTCGGCCTCTTTTTCCGGAGCAGGGATCCGACCCTGCGCCAGCACCGCCACCGCCTGCAAAGCCTCTGACCTTTCTTTCTCCGTCTGAGACGCTGACGGTTTCTTCGGTGTCCTCCTGCGGGATAGATGGCTCAAAGGTTTCCCAGGGTTCGTGGGTCTCCGCCCGGCAGTTCCAAGACTCCTATCTCGCGGCGTCTCACCCTTAAAAGTCTCTAGCCAATCCCAGGCGTCTCTGGGAGAATCAAAGTAGTGAGTGTTCCACTCCAGAATAATACGCAATCGGGCCGGATACATCAGAGAGTATTGAAGGCCCTCGTCTCTCAGTGCTTTCTTGACCTCTATATAGGAGGCCCACTTCCTTTGGACCTCCAATGTGTAATCCGGAAATAGGGTAACCTTGCTGTTATCCACTGTAAAGGGGCCCTCAGCTCTCGCTCTTTGCAGGAACAAGTCTCTATCACGGAAGTGAAGCAAGCGGGCCACCACGGGTCTCAAGGCCTCCCCGGGGCCAACGGCTTGGCAGGCACCCTATGGGCTCTCTCCAGGGTATAGAAGGCAGACAGGCCCTCTGGAGCTACTACACTCCTGAACCAGTGTTCCAAGAAGGACACCATATCGCCCCCTTCCGTTCCTTCCGGCAGGCCCACGACCCTGACATTGTTTCTTCGATTGCGCCCTTCCGCATCTTCAGCCCTGCACTCCAATAAGCTTACTCTGTCCGTGAGGGCCCCCATCCGCTGTTCCAAAGCCTTTTGCGCCGGCGTCAGTTCTGCAACGCTAGCCTCTGTGTTCTTAACCCTCTCCGATAGCTTCTTGTGCTCCTCCCGCAGCAGGCCAAGTCCGACCGCTACAGTGCTAATGTCCTTGTGGAGGGTAGCCTTCGTGTCCGCTATGGCCTCCAGTATTTTATTAAGTTGTTGCTGCACCGGGTCGTCTGGAGCAGTATGTGATTGTTCCTGAGCACTGTCCTCTGGGTCCTGGAGGGCCCCAGCCTGTCGGCTCCTGGGTTTACCCATGATGGTGTGTTATCACTAGTCGAAAGCGGCCCTATCCCAGCCTCCTGCAATTCAGTACCACTCAGGTGGTAGTCCGCAGTGCACGGGGATCACTCCAGGTGGGCCCCAGCACCTCTCCCAGCGTGTTCTCCTGCGTCAGGTGGGCTCCCCCACGACACTCCAGTCAAGTACTGGCACTCCGCAAGCCAGTATCACAGTTCGATTCACGGGGGGTACTGCCACTCTCCCCTCCAATGGGTCACCAGACATGCCACCTGGATCAGCTACCACACTGCGTTAGCCCAGCCACGCAGGGCACGGTAGGGTCATGGGCCTTTCTGCAGTGCCCCTGATACGATTACTCACTGCGGGGCCCAAGTTCTAGGCTCTTTCCAGGGCCAAGCCACGTCCTACTGCAGGCCCCGGGGTCGATCACCGTCCTCCGCTGTTCTGTTTGCTCCAGGTCGTAGACTAATACTTCCTAGGCAGGGCCTCACAGCTCCCAGTCGCACCACCTGATGGGCATCCAGCTCCCCGTCGAGTTGTCCTGCGCCGTTACACCTTGGGGAGATGCGGGTGCAGTTCGAGCCAGGGCCCCTGCTCAACTCGTGAGGATCACTTCTTCTCACTCTCCTGAGGGTCCGCTAATCTTGCCACGTGGCGCAGTAGCCACCCCCGCCTCAGGCCAGTCACTCAGACCGTGCAACACTCAAGGGCCCTCCTTCCATCCAGTAACAGTCAGTACTCACCATGGGGCCCCAGCTCTGTCCTCCTTTTAGAGGCTAAACCGCTGCTGTCCAGGGGCCCCGGGCTCTATTGGCGACGCCCGCTGCTCCAACCTCTCACGCAGCCTGCTCGATAGACTCCCAAGTAGCCACTCTCAGGTCCCACACACTGGCCCACTTCGACAGCGCCCAGCTCCGTGCTGGGCCTTATGATGTACCCCGTCCGGTCACAGGCCGCTACGCGGCCGGGTCTCAGGTAGGCAGCACGAGTCCGGAAAATTCCTTGATCAGAGGGGCTCACCAGTAGTATCGTCCTATCAGGCGTGCAAGCTTGCCTCGCGGGCCCCTTCGGCCGCACCCGCCAGAAGAGAGGAGAGGGGGCTCGCCCGGCGCTCCACCGGCCACACCCGAGGCTCACACCCACGCAGTTCCCGGCATCGCAGGCGCCTCCCTCAGCCAGTCCCCACCGCTTTGTTTCAGCTCCTCGCCACTCAGGGTTCCGTAAAAGCTCAGGGGCAGTAGAGCGGTGGTTAATCCCGCTGGTTCTCCGCCCGCCGGAGTGGGTCTCGGAGTATGCGAGAGTCGTCTCGGCCCGCCATTTTGCAGACTCCGCTATCTGCTCCATGCTGCAGGCTAAAGCTTCAAGCCTACACCAGCTACCGTCTCCAGCCTTCGTCTGTGCACACCTCTCGACACACCGAGTTCTTTTAGGGTTCCGAGTGTGCAAATCGGCACCCGGGTAGATGATTTGAACGGATAAATGACGGGCTGATGCGGAGCTCTCAGCTCACACGTCCGCCATCGTCCTCCAGCTAAGCCACGCCCCGTCGAGTCCTGGGCTCATGGGTACTAAGGTGGTAGGATGACTCAGTCCCCATGCACTAAGGTCCCATAATCCTGTGCGTAGTAAAGTGTTTGTGCAGAAATCCCTGCCCCCAACATTTGGTCTGGTATTTATACACAGGACTCCTGAGTAGCGCTTGTGCTTGTCCACGATACCCTCTCACTGGTTCCCGGAGATGTATGAGGTGGGGGGGCTTTGCCTCCCTGCATTTTGTAGGGTACACCTATTTCTGTGGGTTTTTCCAAGCTTGAAGTTTAAAAGGTTTTATAGACCCCATTTTATGCTACCGATTATATTGACTCTTTTCGCTTTTACATGGCACAGCCAGTACGCTGTTGAACACATAGCTGCGCAGCGGTTACTAATTATTTGACACAACACGGGGTCCCCAATGCGAGGGCTACCACTTTATTTTCGTGGTTGAAGGAGATCCAGCATACTGATTTGAAGTGTTTTATTTGTGTGGTTCCATTTCTCGCGGTTGATGCTAATGATAATTTTTTTCATACTCACACGGCCAGCTGCTCACTGCCAGCAGCGTACCAGTCCTCATGATTGAAGTTCCGTTGACGTCCTGGGAGCACACTATTTGGTTTAATGGCGCCCTTCCTCACCTGGTCTCTTTTGTTCAAATAATCCACTTGTCTATTGATGGGGCTGCCATGGCCTGTTTAGGCTGGTTTTACACCACATCCCAATTATCTCAGTCTTACTATCCTTGGAGCTGCGTCTGCTATATACACAATTAGTTCACGCCAAATCCTTAGGATGAGTTTGCCGAGTGGTCTAATACCTCCTTTGTGAGACTGCACCTTTACCTGGGGGACGGTGTTTGCTTCAGTGTATACACTGTGCTTCGAAGCACCCCCTCCATGTGCGTTTTGCTGAGCTTTCTAAAACACGTACAGGCTGAACTACCGGGCTGGTCCAGCCCTGGATTTGGGGATGAAGTTAGTGAGACCTGTTCCCTATTGTCTCTGATATGATCCTGGCCAATATTAAGGGTGAAGCAGTTTGCTCACACCCAGGTGCGCCAACGCCCCGCGGCGGTGGCGGGCGCTGATCGGGAGCAACAGGTTTTTTTCCCCCAACTTTGATTCATCAGTTTTCATATCACAAAGATAAGCAAACAGCAAAAAAAAAAGCATTTCAGTAGTAATTACAGAGTACACACCCAGCAGACTAGCATCACAGGACCACAAAGCGTTGCAATATCAAGGGAAGCACTGGCCCACAGCAATAAATGCGGTATTACCGGAACCGGTAGATACAGACATTTAGTAGCAGCAGCTTTCTTCACTGGAAATTCCTACAACGAACCTGTGTATTGTGAAAAAGGCATCCAGCAGTATTTCTAATGGAACTACCCACCCTATCCAGCAACCTGCACAGCTCAGCCTACACCAGTACGTTCGAGTTCCGCAGAGGATACATCTGCAGTCGCCAAATCCAACAGGTATTGTCTATATGGACCCCAGATATCCTTAGGAGCACATCCTAACAGGCATCAATTTCTCGTTATAGTTTCCTGATTGGGTGGAACAATACGCCAGATCTGTTTTCCATTCAGCAACAGTAGGCACTGGGCCCCTCATCCATCTCATTGCAACTCTCCATTTGGCCAAAAGCAGGCCCGATCGCAGCCAGCTTACGCACCCCTTTTGGTATCAATTTATCAAACCTCAGAAGAGCCACCAGCGGTTCCTCCGACAGGGCACACCCCAGCATTTAGACAGTACCTCGAACTCCCTCCCTTCAAGAAATGCGTGTGCCGGGCACTCCCCAAGCCAGGTGCGTGAAGTGTGCCCTCTGGGCAGGAACATCTCACGCAGTTATCGTTCTCTCACAGACTCATATTTGAATAGCCTTGCCGGGAGTGTAGAAATAGGTCCTATGTATATATTTAAAATGTAGAAGCCTAGGTCTGCCGTTCATTGAAATCGTTTTAATCTTATTGAAGCACCAAGTCCGCTGTGCCATAAACGTGATTTCTACCCCGAGTTCATCTTCCCAGTCCCGTTGGAACTTTAACTTGTTCTGTTCACCCTGAGGTTTGAAAAGTGTGTACAGCAGTGTTATACCCACGTTGCGAATATTGGGCTTGTAACAGATGTGTCAGGGATGGCATCTCCTCCAGGTTCATGCATTGTGGAGCCAAGTAACTCCCCGCTAATGCCTTCCGGAATCTGAAGTAATGAAAAAGCATCCAATGCAGTAGTCCCCGCCACCTGTGTTTGAAGCCTGGTCCCAAGTCTTTGCTATCCCGTCGTGAAATAAATCTCCCAGCCTATGTATATCCAGTTTAGCAAGAGTGCGCATCACTGCCCTATCCTCCCTGAGCGGAAGCCAATCACACCAACCCAGAGGCAACTTGGGAGAGTATATCACACTATGCCGGTGTATGTTGGCAATCCTCGCAAGCTGGTAGCCCGGTACAGTGCACAGGGTCAATAGGCCGCGGCTTATGCTGACGCAATGTCCAGTCAAAAAAATTGGGGAGTGGGGTAGGAGCAACCATATTTTCCTCTATTAGTCGGTGTGGTGAATTAGGGGGACCATGCTATCCAGCAATGGGCATGTAAAGTCTGGGCAGCTCTGTAATACCGTTCCATATCTGAAAGAAACACATAGTGATAGATTCCTTACCTTAGAATATCCCCAGGCGTCAGACTGGATCCTGAAAGTTACCGTCCAGCAGTACCCCTGAGTGTCGGTAGGTGGCGTCGGTAGGTGGCAGTCGTGCGGCTCTGCGTCCGTCGTTGGCTGTCGTGGTCGCCGAGATGACGTTCGCGGAGTGCTCGCAGAGACGCCGCCCACGCGCGCTGACATCAGTTCTTTTTTTCCGTGCCAGCTAGCGCAGATTCCGGGAAGAGCAGGAACCCC